>VMKM01000151.1:0-505925 GCA_008360985.2 Macquaria ambigua
AACAGTAGGTGAAATCATTAGCTAGTTAGCAGCTATCGCTAGCTAGCTGAGGCCCAGGCTGTGTGCTTCTGACCACCCCAACTCTGTCTACCGAAGAGAGTGAGTTCACCACCAATTCATGGCTTCAAAGTTGTCCCTCTTGTCTCTTCGGTATCTCCTCCCACAAGATATCGCCAAGTACCATTCGCATATCAATCTATAGCTCAAGTTACCCTTCAGAACTCCTCGCGGATAAATATTTTAACCTAATAAGATGTAAAGAGTTATTTTGTTGCACGTTGAGAGCAACCCAGAAGACTGTTTTTATATGAGGAGCCATCTTGCATTTATTCCTTCCTCCATAGCAGGCGGAGGCTGATTGGCTAGAAGCATCGGGGAGACCCAATCACAACGCACGTTAAAAGAGGAAACGAATGGAAAGAAAAAAAAGCAAAAAGGGATAGCTTTTTTTCCTCAATAATGTTAGAGATACATTGTTGCATCCTACGTGGCTCTAGTTTATCTAAAACACAAGAACTTACCACTAGCTGATTTGCGTCTGTGTTTGTGAGTGTATGCACTCATATATATGCATGCCAGATATGATTTAATGACCATTAACTGAACATTCTATCGAATTATTTTAATTTAACAATTTTTACATTTATTCTGATGTTTATTCTGATGTGAAAAAAATGTGTTTTGTGTCAGCAAAGGTTAATCATGCTTAGTGTTTCAATTCAGTGAACAACAGTTGTATTGCTGGCATCTCATAGTTCAAGTATTTGCATTATGCAAATGAAATATGTATTTTATTGAACTAGCACTATGACAACATAACTGTTAACTGTTATCACACGAACCTTGCAACTGTATTTTAATAGTTTATTACCTCTGACCTTCCTTTTAGCATGAATAATCTGAATGGTCAGTATATTATGTCTCTGTGTGACTGCAGAGGGCCTACTCTATATACCTAGCTATTATTTAGATATGAAAAAAAAATGGCATTTGAATGCATCTAAAAAAACAGAACTAAAGTAACACACATCCAAACTCTGAAGTGAGATTTTAACACTTACTAAGCATATGAATATTCACATTTTACTGATTGTTGTCATGCCAAGATCTACTGAATGTTGTCTGTGCAACAGTTTTCTTGACAAAATCAAACCCCTTTCATCATCACAGCAGTATAATGCAACACAATGTTTTTCACAGACTACAGGAGCAAAAAAAAAGCACTTTGGAGCACTTTGTTTCCAGAGTAGCTGTGTATGTGAGTAGTTTTTCTCATAGTTGACATTTTAGCATACAGTGCAAGACAGACAAGGAAAACAAAAGCATGACTTTATGGGTAACCTTTCTCAGTCTGTCCTCATAATATTTCATGGTCTTTTAATAATAATAATAGTTGATTTATAGAGCACTTTTCAAGCAAAAACGCAAACTGCTTTCCATATAGATAATGAAATTCAAAACATAAGCAACATTAGGAACAACTTCATACATACATACATACATACACATACATATACACATATATATGTAGATACATATGTACGCACACGCACACACACACACACACATATAAAAGTTAAAAACCCATTAAGAGAAATAAAAACCACCAACAGCTCATGACTACAGAAGTCCACTCAGTCAGCTGTTAGACCTGTTTAACCTGTTTAACCTAGACTCTGGAATAGTTAAAAGACACAGACTGGCAGACCTGAGGGGCCTGTTCGGACAGCACGGTGTGAGGAGCTCGGTTATATACACCGGTGCCAGATCATTTAGAGCCTTGTATGTGATTACAAGCACAGGGGTAGCATGTACAGGGTAAACAGAACAGGTCCCAAGATTGATCCTTGTGGTATTCCATGTACAGATGCCGCAGTTTGTGCAGAAATTTCACCAACAGAAACAAAAAATGTCCGGTTGGCTAGGTATGAGGAAAACCAGTCCAGAGCAGTTCCAGTAATACCCGCCCACTGTTTTAGTCTGTTGGTAAGAACGGAATGGTTGATGGTGTCAAATGCTGCACTGAGGTCAAGCAATAGTAACACGGAACATGCACCAGAGTCTGCGGCCATCAGTACATCATTTGTGACTCTAAGGAGGGCAGTTTCTGTGCTATGTAGCTTGCGGAAACCGGATTGAAACTTCTCAAAAACGTTGTTATTATTAAGTGCCTGGATTAGTTGGTCCAGCACTACCTTTTCTAGGATTTTTGATATGAATGTCAGTTTGGAGTTAAACTTTGAGTTAAGGGTCCTTGGTCTTGTAACAGTGGGAGACTTAAATTGGGAGACTTTCATATCATAGCCTTTATTTCTTTCTTTAAGTATCCCGAAGTAGGGGTCCTATTTTTCTGCCATAAATGTGATGATTGAATACAGTGTGACCTTAAATGATTTATTCTTTCTCTTCCAGCAATGTGATTTAAAAATGAATTTAAAACCATAAGTGCCTTTCCACTACTGCCAGTGTGTTCTTCAAGCATTGTCATATAAACCAGATTTTTGTTTAGTCCACAGTCTGAGGTTGAGACTGGCATCCACACTTGAAAACTGCAGCTTTCAGTTCTGCAAAATATCCAAAATAATATTCTTGATATTAATGAAAACACAAACAAAACCACACAAACAATCTGAAGGTGTCATATAGAGGAGAGCGCACTGCATGCATGAGATCAACCCCATATTCTACAGTGGATGAACAGAAAAAGAGAAACGTGTCTTATAGAAGAGGGCAGATGACAGCGTTGTATCTAATATCTTGTGCATCACTGCAGAGAGCGGCTGCATAGAGTTTGAATTTGAAATGATTTTATCACATAATGAGCATCCTGTCTGTTTTCAAATTTTGGTTATGAAACATTGTTATGCAATGTCTAAAATAAGCACAGGGCAGTGCAGTTTGGAGTGCTATGTGTGCTCACATTTAGGTTACAGTAAATCCTGTATTATCTCTTCTGGGCTATGCCAAGTATACAATCTAAATAGGTAACAACGCCCTGTGAAAGTCATTTTGACTGTAGTATTATTAAATGAGTAATGTGCTTTTCTGAATTAGAAACAGATGTGATTAACCTTTTTTATTAGTTTTATTCATATTGTTGGTTATGTTTAAAACCAACAAAATGAGTGAAAGTAAAACATGTCCATGTCCCAGACGTGACTTAAATGTACATTTTCCATTTACAAGTTACTCTGGCCTGACTACTGAGTTCAGATGAATCTCTTGATAGAAATGGATATTCTTGAGGGAGAGGATTTTTGGGGGGGCAGTAAAGGAAGGTTTGTTAGGAGGTGGTTGTGTCACAACTGCTTGACAAAAAATAACAACAATATAGTATATATAATATACACCAATCAGCCATAACATTATGACCACTGACTGGTCATACATTGATTATCTCGTTACAATGACACCTGTCAGATATATATACAGTATATATATACTGTATAAATATATGTGTGTATATATATACACACACATATATACATATACTGTGTTTATATGTATATATATGTATATACTGTATATACATATACATACATACATACTGTACATACATATATACTTATATATGTATATATAGATTCACACATATGTATATATATACTATGTGTATACACTCACACATACACATATACACACATATATATACTATATATACTGTACATATACTATATACATATACTGTATATATATATATACTGTATGTGTGTGTATCTATATATGTGTATATATATACTGTATATATATATATATATATATATATATATATATATATGTACATCTAACAGGTGTCATTGTAACGAGGTAATCAATGTTCCTTCACTTCACCTGTCAGTGGTCATAAAGTTGTGGCTGATCGTATATGTGTGTGTGTATGTGTGTGTGAGTGTATACACATATACAGTATATATATACGTATGTGTGTATTTATATATACATATATAAGTATATATATATGTATATACAGTATATACATATAGACACAGTATGTATATATATATATGTGTGTGTGTATATACTGTATATACACACATATATATACACTGTACAGTATATATACTTTATATATATCTGACAGGTGCCATTGTAACGAGATAATCAATGTTCCTCCATTATGACCAGTCAGTCATAATGTTATGGCTGATCGGTGTACATATGTTCAACATAGACAGCAGAGTTGAGATGTAGCAGCTTGACCTGAACATAGCTGGGCTTATTGTCACAGACTGCCCTGCTTTCTGCATATACCATATGTTTGCTCAGTACATCATCAGAGTATTGGAGAAAATGAGCAAAGCTGTCAGATATCAGTTGCAATTGATTGTTTGCAGCACAAGCTACATCACATTTATATTGAGCATGTTTATTTTAGAACTGGCAATGATGCACACTGTGTTTCGAAACTGAACTGCATTTCACCTACTGATGTCATTAAAGGGCTGCAGAATCTCAAAACAGCTAAAAAAAACAAGTTTAAAAATAGACAAAGCTTCAGAATCAAAATGTGTGGAGATGAAACATGATAATTTTGAGTTTCATTCTGACCAAAAAACACTGGATTTAAGGAAAAAGAGAGGAAATTCAAAACAGAGGTCTTATGAAAAATATTACTGGGAGCTGATCATAAAACACACTGACACACGTCGAATTAAATCTGCAAAAGTTTCTATCACAACAGTCACAAACAGCATTTTGCCATGTATTGTGTGACATATCAGGCCTCTTCATCTCATTTGAATACACTGCTGGGATCTCAGTGACATATTCATGCTGGCTCGCGCTTGTACCATCTGTCTTCTGAACAGAGTGAAGGCAAATAGATCATCCAAACTGAATAGAAAAGAGAGAGGTGCTTATCGTAATGCAATGATAGAAAATATTTTTTCAAAACTTTGAACGCAATCTATCATCTGAATGTATGTAATGCATGGCTTATTCATCCTCCTTCAGAAGGTGGACAATGTGATTTTCATGAGGCACTTTGTGTGCGATGAGCTCATGAATCAGGAGGAGGGCGCATGCATCAGTCATGGCAGGGAAAACATTAACCCTTGAGTGGGGTTGTCACACCTAGACTAAGCGGCCCCGTGTAACACTATTACATCAAAATCATACTAGTGAACCCTGCACTGAATAATACTTTGTCATATGTTAGAGGACATACTGTAGCTTATTTTATGATGTCACAATGTGAAATATCTTTAAATGCTGGTCATTACAGAAAAAGATTGGTGCTTCAACACCATAACTGTATCCATAAAGTCTAGAGGGCAGCCATAATACAGTGACATCGGAGTCAGCATCCAGCTGAACTTCAATATACAGATTGCCACAAGTCCAGGGATATGTGCCTTTGTGTGTTCCACTTTTAGACAGAAATATTCCAGCAATATGCCTGACCTGGAGACAGTGGAGTTCATCCGCAAACAACTAGTTTAAACTTGACTTAAAGGCATCAGGAGCAGCAAGTAAGTGTCCCATTCTGACTTGTTGACAACCCATCAGTATTTACTTTGACCTCTTGGAGGCTTACTGTAGGTCTTTAAAGGGTCCTTATATGGACCTTTATAACCTACAGCCACTCTACTATTGTATTACTACTGTATATTACGACAAGACACACACAGAGTGAAACTGGAGGGAGTGTTTCCTTCAGAATTTTTTACAGGGTTTTCTTGTTTTCAGCACCTTGACTAACTATACAAGAGAAAACCTCATGTCAAGTTTTATTTCATAATGTGACTTTTTATTTCATGTCTCTATTCATGACTGTGGTGTTGTCAATAGTCACCTCCCTGAACCACTGCTACCAAATTTAGCCAGTTAGCTCCTGTTAGCTAGAGCAACAACAATATAAAGTTATTCTGAATCACACAGACACAGTAACTGACATTAAACTTCTTTAGTTTTTAAGCTTTAGCTTAACAAGGCTGCTAATGCTACCTTGTCAGTTTGGATTATTACTCAGCATCAAATTGAAGTGTTAGCAGTGTTAGCTTGCGCTTGTTGGCTAGAGCAACCATAGATAAAGACTGTCTGTCTTTTTGCTCTTCACAGAGTTGTGTGTCTTTCTCTGAGGGACATCTTTAGATTCAAAATGTGGCAGAAGTATCTCTGAGTTAAATTAATTAAATGTTAGCTGCTGCCGTAAACACTGTGTCTTCACTTTGATGCTGAGTAAACCAAGCTCACAACCCCGCCTAGCTAGTTAGCCAGCTAGATAAGTAGCATGTGCAGCCTTACTAAGTAGCTAAGTAAATAAAAGGAGATGTTGGTTTCTGTCTGTGTACTGAGTTTATTTTCAGCTGCAGCTAGATGGTTGATTCAGAATAATTGTGTGTTGCTCTAGCTAACAGGAGCTAATTGGCTAAATTTGGTAGCAGTTGTTGAACTTGCTTGTGGCAGGGGAGGAGTGATTGACTGAAAAATGAGAAGGCGGTGACAACACCACTGTCATGAAATGAAATAAAAAGTGACATTATGAAATAAAAAATGGCATGAAATAAAGGTATAATTGGGAAAATGCCAATATGAAATAAAAACAGACATTGGAAAAGGGGCATTTTGAAATAAACATTTCTTATGTGAATTATATTATTATAAAAATAAGAAAGATTAAATAATGTTCTATAATAATGAGTTGACGTTTAATAATTTCTCAAATTATTAATTTCACAACTAGCTAGAACAACTATTTGAATACATGATAAATAAGCACATTAACCTGTCACTACAATTATCTGCTGAATTCTTCCACCTTTTGTTTCTTGAAACTGTTTTATGCCCATGTCCAAAAGAATTCCAAGATCAAACCAAACATATAGTTATTATTTTGAATATTCTAGCATTGGTGGTAGTAGCATAAGTAATAGTTCTTTTAGTGTGAACACAGGCATTTGTTTTAGTCAGTGATGCATATCCTTTGCATATCTTTATAATTATTTTTCTAGATGTGAAAGTGGGTTTTTAGGCCCTTGCAACATGAAACACATGCACCAAAGTATGCCTTGGAGCAGTCCTCACACCAATCTCCCCATGTTGTTGTCTTGTGAACAGAGACACAGAGAAACGTGAGCTTTCGCCTGCATGCCCTGAAGGAGCAGTTTGACTTCACAGGAGCAGCTTGACAAGTCAGGCGGCTTTCAGTGTTTGAAGTTTGGGAGCTCTCACTGTCTGAGCACAGTCCATTCCTCCCTTTGAAAAAGAGATAAAACCAAAACTTTTATTATTGCTTATTCTTTTGGTATTCTTTTCTATTTCTCTACTTTCACCCTCTTTGCAGAAAACTTCAACATACTGAGACAGCTATAATCAAGGTGACTAATGCCCTTTTTAATTCTAAATCTCTTGGGCTTGGATGCAGCGTTGGATAAAGTGTTCCCTCTTTGTGTTACTATCCCTCCACTGGAGTTTGTTAAGGAAACACTGTGACATGGAAAACACAAAGCAGAAATTTCATACTTTGTAACTTTGGAAGAAGCCCACTTGATTTGGCTAACTCAGACTGCCTCTTATTAGCTTCAGCTAAACTTTGGAATATTTCTTTGCACAGAACGATGGCTGTGGATTTTGTCCCCCATCGTTTACATAGGAATTGCACTAGGAGGGGATCTCTCCTCACCACTTACTTTTTCAGTTTACAGTACACATGGGCATGTGAGTAGTGTATTAAGACAAACTTGAAAAACTTTGAACCCATCTTTTAATGTTGTAGCTCTGTTGCATTTGTATTTTTCATAAATAACTCTATACGTTCTGCTCTCTGCATATATCTTCATATATCTCATACATGGTGTCCCACAAGGGCTGTTTTTAAACTGTGTTTTGTATATTAAAACCAAGTAAGGTTAAACTGTCTACTTTGTGTACTTTGTACCTATGGTATTGTATTATGTGAAGCACCTTGTAACTCTGGTTTTGAAAGGCACTATAGAAATAAGGTTTATTATTATTATTATTATTTTTTGAAGCAGACAGAACCTTATATTTCCAAGCAAAAAATGAGTTCTCAGTATTAAAGGGTTCTATCTGCAAAACACCTGTTCTAAAAAAAAAAACATTTAAAAATGTGATTTAGAGTGCATTTAGTGCACTTGTTATTTTGACAAATGAAAGAGAACTTTGCTGTACATCAGTTTTGCTATCTAGGATGTGAAAACTTTGAAGCTCAGACTGCAGAGAGAACCTTATACTAAGGTCACGATTTCTAAGATCCTGAATTTAGAGGGGAAAACACTGCTGCCATCAAGACAAACAATACAAGATAAAACACAAGCTCCTCTCAGTCTGACCAATCACATTACCAACTTTTAACTTACAGGAGGAGCTGGGGGATCAAACCGCCAACCCTGGGATTAATGGATAACCCGCTCTACCTCCTGAGCCACAGCCGCCCTTACTGGAGGACTACATCACACTGATTATTACATGCATACATGTACATTTTGAATATGGGAAATACAATTAGCTTAAACTTGTTAGTGCTTGTTTTGGTGTGCATGGAGTGACAGATGGATGGGTGGGTGGTTGGGTTTTTAGCAACCACAGAAAAGTATGTGAAAGTCATTTAACTTACTTCTTTTACTGTTTTTCTGCTGAACTTTGCCTGGAAATTCAAAACTGTTCGTATGGTATTGAGATTTCAGGTTTCTAGTCTCATTGAGAAGAGACCCATGCTGCATGTTGGGATGAGTTTTCTTTTGACTTCCTCCACCCTTGTTCATTGTGGTTTTCCTGCATCCCCCTGTGCACACACTTACCGCCTTTGTGACATCATAAGACTGACAAAAGGATTAACACTGAGCCAGTATGTGTTTTGAAAAGGTGTGTGCGTTAGTTGCTACTCTACTGCGGACCTGTACCCGGACACAGAGGGATACAGTGAATAAATAGGCGGTTATGATAAAGCTTCCTGGATGGCTTCAGATATCTTGGTCCACCTACTGGTTTTGGCTACTGAGCTGATATCCACAGTAAGTGAACAGCAGTGTTTGGGAGGGGGAGCAGCGAAGCCAAGACAGCAAGAAGACTTTGGTCCTCACCACCGGGTTCATCAGTCTGCTTCCTCCTCCACAGGAAGCTCTGCAGAGCGGAAATGCTATTTTAGTAGGCCTGCCGCTTCTTGACATGTAGGAATCAGGAGTGCATTAGAGGTTTACTTGGGAGTGTTGTTTCCGTCAGACCTGACCACATTGTTTTATAACAGGAACTGACTTTAATTAGAATCCATTGAGACCCCTTGGGGTTTCCTTAAAAGTACAGCCACGATTCCAGATTTAAAGTAGAACAAACTAAATGTTTGGAGTGGAAGAGAAACAAACTGATTTGCATGTTATGTAACTAAGAAGAGACTGGCTTTGTGTCTGATTCTAAACTTGTCCTCTTCCTCTGATGTCCAGGAGAGTGGGGGCATGCGGTTAACCTCAGAGCTACACAATGTTAATATACTAGAATAAAGATCTAGCGTATTCCTTTCCAAGCTTTGACCGAATGGTGAAATGATGCGACGTTCAGAACAAATCTGAGATGGGCTGGAATCTTGGTTGAATGTGGGGTTAAATGACAATGAATGTAATACCATGATGAAATATGAAAAGGGTATCTGTGCACATTTTATCACCAGAGAACAAAGGCTTACTGGAGAATTTTAAAGAGGCTGAGTCCTGAACACATTAGCAGCCTAAGACATTTTTTGAAATACACAAACTGCTGGCATGTTTCCATGACATTAATCAGTCCAGAATATGAGGTGAAAACTTTTGTAAAGCTTTGTTTTCTCCAGGAGAGACAGCCCACATGCAGGAATATAACAGAGCTGTGAGGCCACAGGGATGAAAAGCATCAACAGAAATGTGGCACATACTGCCCTCTGCAGACTGTGGGCTGCCTTGTCACTGGACATAAACTCTTAATGACAGTATAGACTGTATGAATCAAATACTGCAAAGGGCGTCTAGAGCACCAACAATATATATAATATTGTTTTATATAACAATATATAATAAGTTGTTAGATCCCCGAAAGCAGATAGAATGATTGTCATACATTACTTAACGGATTCCCATTCAACAAAGAGTAACTGTTAATGTGAAATTAAAATTAAGGAACAGAAACAAGGAAAAACCTGAATAAATGAGTGCAGAAACAATGACATGCAATTTTATTTAAAATGATCATCATAGAAGTGCACAGCACTGACTGGAATCCTCTTTGTACAGAAGAGCAAAACTTTTCTCTGTAAATAAATAAATTGTGACATCTAGAGGAGTATATTCTTTCCTAATTTTACAAATGACACTCATCCAAAAAAAAAAAAAAAAGAAAGAAAAGAAAAAAAAAAGAAAAAAGTTCTAGGAACAGAACACCTACACAAACAATGCTTTTTCTCAACCACAAACCAACACAAGTCCCTTTTTGTAACCGGCCTTAACTTAGCATAGTAATAGTCATAAAGGCTACAGGCGTGAGGTATCTGTAGGTTCAATACTTCTGAGGTAATCTGGCTCAAATAAATACAAGACTTTTGGTCTGTAGCTAAATCAAACTAACACTAGTTGTGGGTAGAGGTGCAAACTCTGCCTCTTAGCCCCCTCACAACAACATTCATACCTGATATCTCAAACAAAACAAAAAATTCCTAATGCAGGCTCTCCACAGAAAATCACAGCAGAGAATGCATATTGCACATTGCGTACACCTTATAGTTCTAAGTACTGTACCAATCTCGTCAAGTCTCTTTAAATTAAAAACACGCTTTTTCCTTCAGTGTATTCTGTTATGCTCAAGAGAAACAGGTCATATCTCTTCTCTCTTCCTCCCCCAAAATGACTAAATCCTGAAAAATCCATCATCTGTCAAAGCACGGAGCAGCACAGGTGTAGTGCATGCTGACTTGGTAAGCCCTGTTGGGAATGTTGGACTTTGGATCTAGTGAGGCAGTGATGGCCTGGGTGTTGCTGTGCTGGGGGCTGTTAGGAGCCTGCAAGCTGGTGGTGGAGTGGCTGAGGTAGGAGGCAGGCCTGTGGTTAGAGGCCAGGCTCGGCTGCTGGGCCTGCTGGGGATACTGCATGCTCGGCCGGTGCAGGTACTGGGCCACAGTGGCTGTCTGGCCTGAACTGTGGTACACCGTCTGGCCCTGCTGCTGCTGCTGCTGCTGGCCGGGCTGCTGGCACTTCTGCTTGTTGGCCTCTTTGACATCACTGTCATGTGCACTAGAAAAATAGGAACAAAGAGTTGGACTGTTGATTAGTGAAAGGATTCAGTGCTGTAAGATGAGCATAGACGTCTCTTGTTGAATGTGTAGTGTGAAATGTATAAGCTCCTGTCTGCTTGTACTGTGTGCGAGGTCCTATTGTCCTTGTGTAATGTGTGTCAGCATGTACTGCGAGTTGTCAGTATCCATCTGCATCACTGTCGGCAAGATGAATTCCTGTATGTGTATTTGTCCTTGGTGACTACAGTCATTTATATTAACTGTCATGAGCATGTCAAGTCAGCATCATCTGAGCTACAGACAGATACACACATGAGCAGCTTCTCTGCACATGGGACTAGGTTCTCCCATGTGTAGCCTGTGAGGCGCTGTAGTCGGGGTGGCCATGTGGGAGACAGGTGGAGGATGAGGCGGGAGGTGGCCACACACGCAGCAGCCACCAGTGAAGGGGCAAAACACAAAAACACATGATCTGAGGGAAGAAAGAAAACAGCAATCCATCACCACATGCAGCAAAAAAACAGCACTGCTCTACAAGCCAAAACACAGTAACTTCATAACTGGCCAAAATGGAGTTAAGGCCACAATCTAACTTTTAGATGTTTGTTTTACCATATAAAATATTATGCCATCTACATTTTCATGAAAACAGCATATAAAATTTGCAGTAACAACAAAACAGAGGTAAAAACCAAGACAAACAGCAGTAACTGCCCCTTAGCTGTGTATTTCGTTCATTCTGGCTTTGTATTGGTGAAACTTTATTCTGGTTTGGTATTTTGTGGGCTGTCGAAGTTGCTGTTGCACTCCCTGCCACAGAAAGATGGCCAACTAGACAGCTAAAACAAGAGTGCTATATCAAGTAAAAGCTAGCTAGCGAGATGGACAGGCTAGCCTTAGCTAAAGCTAAAACTACATTTACTTATGGATTTCTCCGTAGCCGTTATTTGTAATTGAGGAATATACATTTTCAGTTTGTTATTCCACATAAATCCAATCATGACAGAGAATACTAATTTTTGTATAAAATAATCAGCCTAAAAAGAAATGAAAAAAATAAACAGCATTACTACATTTGTATCTGTTACACATGAAGCCTGAAAACATGAATCCCTTTTTTCTTAACTTCACAACTGCTGCTCTCTTCCTTTGTAGGGCAGTGTATTACTAGGGTAACTTGGAGATATGAGTGGTGGGAGTTAAACCTATGCCATTTGTATACATTCAAATCTGCATAATTTATTTTGATATAAATGGGACCCGACTGACCCCTGTAGGTCTTCTGATCACACATTGAGGGCCATCTGTAAGACTAAGAGGTCCAAATACCTCATGAAATGCAACTTACCTTGCAAAGAGACCTCCAGGAAATAATCAGCATACTTGGCCATGTATAGTTTGGTCTTCTCCAGGCAGGTCATAGGCCAGCCATCATGGAGGTCTCCCTCATGGACGGCAATAGACAGGTAGTATTCTATGAAATGAGCAGCTGTAGGGAGGTACAGGTTCCACTGGAAGGTTTCCAGCAGGAGCAGCTCCATGTGAAGTAAACCCTGCTTGGTCAGGACCAGGTTCATGGAGCTCATGCAGCCCAGGCTGTTCAGGGTCTCTAGCTTGGGCACCCGGTCCTCCCTTTCCTCAAATTTACCTGCAATGAGGAACATGAGCAAAACATCACACCATGCAAAGACCGAACAGCCACGTGCTGGAGCGTGAGGTCAGTTCCAAACTCACTGGCCAAAAGAAGACATGAGAGTGAGACCATGTGAAGCTGCTGCACCGTGACATCATAGCGGTCCATGAAGAGGTCCAGCAGGTAGATGGCCAGGTGTCTGGCTGCAGGACACAGCCTGAAGCGGTTGCTGACGATGGCTATGAGGTCTGCAAAGTATCGTCTCAAGTTGAGCTGAGGGGACTGACCTTTGTAGGAAGGCAACTTGAGCTCCTGTTGGACAACATATTGTGTTTGAGACCTCAGAGCATAAAGACTTGATGGTCTCTAAATCTTTTATTCTGTTAGAATACTATGTATACAGAACATACTTGTTTATCTTTAAACTGCAAAAATCTCTCTCACTTTCTGTTAAATATTGTGGGCACAATTCTCAAAAATAAATAAATCAGATAAGGGATTCTTACTAAAAATGTTTATGCAAAGACTATTGACCAATATATCCTCAGATTTTAATCGATTAAATTGTTATCAGCCTCGAAAATCTGGTATGGGTTGCCCTAACACGCGCAGAAAACACAGACCTCAAATACAAAAACAACAGATTAACACTACAAAGTAACTTATTTCCATGGTTGTTCCAATTTCTGTATTTTGGCAGCCATCACCAAAGTTATAGCGTCCCACTCACTTTGTATCGTAGCGCCTGGTATATATCTGCAGCGAGTTGTCCTTTCCACCATTGGTCCTCTAGCTCCATTTAATACAGTGCATTGGAAACCTTTGAAAGGCAAAACATGTGAAAGGCAATCATTCAACTCATAGTTCGTTCCGAAGATGCTCTGCACGTGGAAAAACAAAGCATCGGATGCACAATGACACTTTTAAGCTCGCTGAAGTGTCACACAACAGCCGCACAAACTGCTCACGTTAGCGTAGTGGACACGAGATCAATCGCCTGTCATTCACTGTAGGCTGCTTTCCTAAACTAGGAAATATGTTGTTGTTGACGGTTCAAAAGTGGAGACTCACCCAATGAGCACATGTAGTGAATATTAATTCAAACTAGCCGCACATGCTTGCTCACACTCATTGTTGTAGCCTTGTCAGTGAGGCTCCTCGGGTCAGCACGAGCTCAGCAAACACTACTGCTGCCTTCAAGTGCTACCGGAAACACCAACTTTAAGTTGAGAGCGCATGAACGACGAACGGAAATGAAGCCGAGAAAGCCGAAAAGTGGTGTTTAGCGGGTAAAAAAACACAAAACTTGTGGTACAACAGGCTACAAGGCTACATAATTTACCACATCGTAGTGTGCTTTCATCTTGTCTGTGCCCCTAAAGGTCAAACGTCTCCATACACGCTTGATTCATTGTTAAAATGACCTTCTAAGTTTTGGTAGAATCTAATTTTCAACCAGGAATAGGCTATTTAAATCCAAATTCTGTCTCCCAGTGGAAACTTCTGAAGAAGTTTCCGATTAGCATTTGAAAGCATCACTTCATTTAAAGGACGGGTAGCGCACACAGGACGCAGCCAATTACAAGTAAGTATAGCAACCGTCAACATCCAATCACTGGCCTGATGCAGCCAATACCCAATAAAAGGGAATTATACGATTATAATTTGTAAGGATACAGTTTTCCAGAGCAAGATATGCCCATGACTCTACATATATTTTTACTGGAAAACAAAATGATAAAGAATAGATTACTGATTGAAAATCTGGCCAATAAGATTTCAGGTTATTTATTATTTTATTTATTAAAAATATTTTCGCAGTTCAGTGGTAACTTTCACTTTGTGCACAGAAATTCCAGTATTTACTGTTAGTGCAACGTTTTGATGGAATACAGGCCTGATAATCGTACAATAAAGCTTTCAATAAGTCTCTCTAAATAATGTTGTCAATGGCACCTCAAGGCAGAGCTCATGATGACGTGGCAAATTACTATTTAAAAAATATTAAACTGTATAGAGGGAATAATCACTTTCACATTCATCACTTGAAATGCATCAGGTTTACTCCCATGTGGCCTCCATAGCAGATTGCCATTTGCGATGAATTTTTTGGAAAACAGAATAGGTCACAGTAACATGTCTCTCTGTAACATGTTAGATATCAATAGACAATAAAAAGCAGGACACAAAAACAAGAACTGATACATTCTAAGAGTTAACAATTACCTGCCATTTACTTTTTGATTACGCTGACATCAGCCAGGTCGACCTGACCCGGGACATTTTGGGGCTTTTGAAGCAATGTGGAAATAAAATCAATAGAAAAGTACTTAACATATGTTCTTTTTAATTTGATTTTGTGTCATATATTGTAGAATATGATATTCATGGTTAATGACAGCTGTTTACCCGAAGCTAGATCACACTTGAAATGAAAATGCCATTCATCTTCTTTGATAAAGGTTTAAGGTAAATAAGGCCACTCTAATGAATACCGGTCATCCTGGAAATAAACTGAGACAGAGTTTCCATGTGTTATGTGGCTATAGTTATCCTATTTGTTTTGGACCTGGTATTTTACAATAGTATATAACATTCAGAAAAACCCATCCCCAAGTGTAATGAGTGTAAGCATTTATATGTGTCTGGGTACACTGCTGTGAGAGCATGGCTGAGATCTAGCTAATGTTACAAGATGTGAAATCACCTTTTTGGCACATTTACTATAACTACTTACTGGTTTCACCCACATCTAATCCCCTCTCTCTCTGCCCTGCAGCCTGGTTGTTCATCTAAACTAAATTAGATGAACCATATAAATATTTTCTGTGTTCCTAGTTTAAATGTATTCCTGTATGTGTTCTCTATGCATGTTACGTTTCATGTTGACAAAATAATTTAATGGATCATTTTTGTAGTCAGTTTTGAGTCAGTTTGCCCCAGCAGCACAGCACAATTCAATTTGACCCAAATAGGTTAAGGCAACATCAATATCAAGCCATTGTTATCAAATACAATGGCTTCCCTGTCTTTCAAGAGCAAAGCAAGTAATCAAATGCACAATCCCACGTTACCCGAACACCTCAATTTGATGATGATGCAAAGAGAAATTGACCTCAGCTGATACACTTATAGCTATGTGCATTCAAGCAGCATGGGAGATTTTAGCTGGAGCTATAGAGGAATGTCTGCGTTGTTGAGCCAGCAGTACCAGGAGAAAACAAGATTTATTAAATTATTCTAGAAGATAAAACTAGTGTGTTGACTCTTCTGTGGCTTGCAAGGAGGTGTATTCATGGAGCCAGTATGATTCAACGGTGTCATATCCAGTCATTTATTGTCAGGAAACTTGTAACAGTGGATCAGTCCCAAATCACTCTTCCTGTAAAGAACTGGCATACATAATTAACTGATTATGTTACTTTGGAAACATCTACTAAAATCCATTAAATTTCATCATCATAATTTTAGCAGTTACACTGTGCTTGAAGTAACCTTACTTTCTTTTTATTTCTTTATATGTTCTGTAGGGAGCACTAGTGCAAATTCAATAAAAAACAGCTGACAAAGACGTCAAAGTGGTTCCATTTTGTGCTTGAATAATAAAAAAGAGCAGTCCAGAGACTGTGGCTGCATGCAGGGGGTGAGTCTTAAGAGGATTGGTAATGCTAGCAGCTCTGTGGTAGCGAGGTGGTGGGTAGTCTTGTTCTTAATGGACTTAAACTGTCTCCCAGAGGAAACAAATGGTGTCCTGGGAGGAAGGAGCTGGTGGCCGTCCTTTCTGTGCTTTTTCTCCCCGTGGTGTCATGCAGTGCCTTGGTGGAGGGCAGCTGACAGCCACTGACCTGCTCAGGAGTGTTTCAGTTATTAATGTTACACTGGATCAGTACTGGCAGTGTGCTTCTTTAGTGTTTTCAGAAGGAGCGCCATCTTTTGGGGTCTGTTTGGGTCTGAAATATTCTCGTCAGGGGGGTGTTGGTGACGCCAAAGTTCTTGAATGACTCACCTGGTGTCTAAATCTGACCCATTGATTTTTTTTTGCTGTACATCAGACATTCCTTGGCAACACAAATGCTCATCTTTAACTTATCTTAGTTTTGGGAGGGCTCTGTTCCAAGTTGTTGGCAGCACAAAGGTCACACTTCCTGTATAGACTCATTCACACAAGATTTAATGACAAACCAGCTAGTCACACAGGAATAATGGAGTGCATATCTATAGTAAGTTCTCAATTAAAGTCAAAAGATTACATATAAAGACTACATTAGGGCCATGTAAGTAGTAAAATAGAAATAGCAAGTTGGTCCAACACATAAAAATCAGTAAATACAAGATGACATGCTTATTTTTAACTACATGAAGTTACATATTAAAATGACTTCCAACAGTCAAGTGAATATATTTTATGACAAATTCATGTTAAAGAGTCTCATTAAAGATCAGTAAAAGGTCACGGCTGTTAATTAATCTACAGCCTATCAGCTAGAGGCAATAAAGCGTGTTACATTCACTGAACTCAGGCCCAGTGGGCTATTTTCATGGTTGTTATTGAACCGTAGGGAGTAGCCCTTCATTGTGTGTTAATGTGATTTGTTAATTTGAGACCCAAAGGGTGCCCAGCTTCTAGCAGAAGTAACCTACAGCCTCTCTCCCTAAGTGTTTTGCAAGATAATGGGCATTACATTATCTACTGTACCATAAGTGAACTGACCCCCAACTGAGCATGTAAAGAGAAAAATAACTCAGTTTTTAAAAGATTTTATGTATTTTCAAAAAACATTTTCCATTTCAATATCATTCAGTTTTGTATTTAATCATGTTCTTATTGCTTTCTTGTTGAACAATTATAGTATGAAAAGAAGGTCCCTAGATTTCTCTGTTCATTTATTGTCATATATTTAGTGTTTGATTACGTAATACAGCTTTTTATCTTTAGACAAAAACTAGAATAAGAACAGCACACTGATTATTTATTTAAATTTTACAAAATTAATGTAGCCTATTTTTTTTTGCTATCAACCAGCAGCCTTTAACAACCAAAGCCCTTGAATGCCTTTTGTTCAGAGGCTGACAAATGTGTATTTTCACTCCATATTTGCATGCTATTGCAGCCTGTTTTAATAGCTAAACATCTGACTTTCCTACCTCACTTGTGTGTTGAGGTGGGAATATAGTCCTGATATCTGTGGCAGATACAGTTCGGGGGGGGGGGGGGGCAACAAACTGCTTGCCTGGCAGCTTTTATTTACAAGCTAACTTATATTGTGTGACTGGGATAGTTAACAATGACACTTACGAATATTTACCACCCTGCTCTCTCAATATCCAGCACGGGAATTATGGATGCAAGTTTAACTTGAATAATTTTATTTGACGGATGTAACTGTCAGCTACCAGTTGACGTCAGTTTGGTGAAGACACCCTTTATTGGGGAAAGAGGTTTATTAATGCTCGCCTGAACTGTTATTTTACACCTTTTTGCCGTTGTTTTACATTATTCTGACAGAAGTGAATTATCCCCATATGAATTAAACACTACATGCATGTACTGACAGCACTGTTTGCATTATAAGAGCTCGGTGTTTGTGTTTAGCTGTAGGCCCGGGACAGGACAGCTCTCTGTCGGAGGCACCAGGCTAAAGGCTAAAGCAGCTCAGACTAGAGGCTGTAATCCCCGTATGAAACCATCATGGCTGCCACTCGCTGAGCTGTCAAGCTCTCCACAAAAGAAAAGGTAAAAACCGAGACAACTACATATATAACTACAGCTTTATTATTAATGTAAAGCACCCGGTGGGTTTATCTGCAGTAATAACTCGATGCAAGGTTAAAAAACTATTCTGGCGTAACTTTGTTGCCACGCTTTTTATTCTTCAAGTTATTTCGTCTTTGTAAGCTCTTGTCGCGTCACGTTAATTCAAATCACTCATACGCTATTTCGGAAAACGTTTGAACAGTTAGCTCGGATGCTTAATAACAACGTGTGTTTTCATGCGAAAGGAAAAAGGCTCCGATAGTATCACAGTGGGATAGTTTTGTCGTAACTTCACAATTCCCAAGGCGGTCGTTGCTCGGTACAAAGGCAGTCTCATCACTCTGTTGTGGTCAAGTCAAATTGCACAATGGCCGCACGATTCACCGATTAATCTGCTACTAAGAAGTGCTACCTCAGGCTATTATAGTCGTTTTATTGGTGCATTTGTTAGTTTTGGGAGGTTTTTAATTGCACCTCCCACCATAGCGCATTTCGGCGTGTTTTAAGCAGGGTATGAAGTTCATAACTATTGTGTGAGCAGGTGAGTTAAAGTGCAGTTTATTGTACCCGGTGGCTGATAAGATTTTAAGTTCCTCGTTTTTTTCCTGATCTTGAGTGTGATGAATTAATATCCATGCAGAGGCATTTTGAGCCATAGCCAGCAACAAGTGGACTTTGCAAAATAACATGCAGAGGACTGTGAATGCAGCTTCTTTTTATGGGTTTACTGTAAAACTATGAAACAGCAGTCTCAAGTCAACACACAGAACATGCTGGTTCTTTTGAAAGCATTTCATAACAAAAGTAAATACATTTGACACAAGCACTCCCAGATTTGTTGCATTCACTTTGAAGCTGTGTTTTTTTGTGTGCTAATTCTTTGTGTTTTTCTGCACTTTAAGAAATCCTTACAACCATGGATTCGGTGGATAATAGCACAGCTACCTCCACAGGAGATAATAATAAATGGCGTGTCAACAAGAAGAATCGAGATTGGCACAAACGGCTCCACCTCAGGAAGACTGCCGCTCAGACCCAAACTATGCAAAGTGAAGATAAGCATGGACCAAAGAAGATAGCAGAGGAGTGGGAGCAAAGCACAGTGTGGCCTTCATCAAAGAAGCCCCCCCAGGAAGCACAACAGAGTCAGCACAGGACAAATGACAGCGGAAATACACTCAGGTTCACATGCTCTCAATGTAGGGACAGCTTGGAATATGTTCCCAAAGACTTAGTGAGACACTTTGAGGAAAAACACAGAGGGAGCCCACCAGTTTTTCCCTGTCATATGTGTGCTTTTAGTACACATGAGTTCTCCTACCTTCAGGTTCATCTATTAAGCCACAAGGACACTTTTTCTAGTTGCAGCATTTGTAATGACAATGTTCATCGCACATGGCCTGAATTCAGTGCGCACCTGACCATGTATCACTGCCAAAATGGCAAATATTCATGTGAAATTTGTCAGAAATTCTCCACAGGTGACGTTAGAGTATTTTTAGAGCACATGTATGCACATCATTTGTGCCTGGAAGGAGCTAATGATGATCTACCGCTGCACACAAAGGACAAAAACAAGTTTGGGCCTAAAACAACCACTCAAGATTTACGTTGTCAGCACTGTGGCTACGAGGCATCTCAGAAATGGTTGATTACTAAGCACGTTAAAGCTGTCCATGTTTGCCAGAATGGTAATCAGAGGAAGAAGAAGAAGAAGGAGGTTCATTCCATAGCAATGAAACCCAATGACCCAATCCCAAAAATTAAGCCTAGATTAACAAGAAGTGCAGTTAGGGAAATGTGCTGGCTGACACAGGACTGCCTTTCTCTGCCAGGGAGAGAATTCCTGGATAAATACTGCCATCTGTCCGATCCACAAACCACTCTAGAGGAGACTCAACAGTTTCTGATGAAATCTGTTGCCGGGGAAACCGGTGACCAGAAATGGACCAAGGCTCTTAAAACTGTTTTGTCAAATGTTCCTCAAGACATGACTCTTCATCCAAAGTCAGAGAATGGCATCATGTCGAACTCGTCGGATCTTACTGTCCTGACAGTCAAGAACAAGATAACTGTAGATCAGAACGGTGCTACTTACGCCAAAAGGTTGCAAATGATGACATCATCAGATAAGGAAACTGTTTCCCCCGAAAGTTTTGCTGAGGATGCTTGTCGTGTAGTTGACCAAAATGGATGCCAGTCAAATTTGAATGATCATACACCTTGTCCACAGACTGAAACCAAACTGAATAATGACGTCTCAATGCCAGCCCAGAACGAGCCATCTGAGCGCACTCAAATGCAGGAAAACAGAGAGAATCGGGAATTAAAGACTGATCAGGAAATCGAGGAGCATGGTAAAAAACACGAGGAGCCTATGCACGAGGATGGGATTAATATCTCCAGTGAGCTGAACTTGACAAATGAGAGCGAAGAGCGGACTCCCGTTCATAAAGTTGTACCAAAAAATAAGAGACGAAATCGAAGACGTAAAAGAAAGACCAGATGTAAAAAAGTGGATAAGACGTCATCAGGATTGGCCTTAAAGATAGTGTTGAAGAAGAATCCAGTGAAGGAGAAGCAGTGGGTGTCACAAAGGTCTTTGTCTCCATCAGGAGGTGGTCCGACGAATGACTATTATGGACTGCCAAGCCCTCATACATCATTGGAGGAGACGGCGCGGGTTCTCCAAAACACGCTGCTAACGGAAGTACACCAGAAGAAATCGACCAAAGCTTCCATAACTGACCTGCATGACCCCTCTGAAGCCATCTCTTCCATTGCACAATCAAAGCCAGGAGAAGAACTAACCCCCAGTTGTGCTGCAAAGCCATTGGGGTCTAAAAATATGGACGGAAACACGCCTGTTTTGCTCGAAGGCTTGCCGTCGACACATCAAGAAATGAAAGATGACGCGGAGAAGTCACTGCAGTTCTTGGAAACAGAAGTTGACAAGAGCCGTTCAGCTGGTAGGACGAGCCAGTCAAATTTGAGGGCTGCAGCCGTAGAGGTGTGCCCTGAGAAAGTACACCTCCAAACATCAGGCAGTGCCGTGGACTGCCATGTGTCAGACGATAAGATGGGTTCAGCCGCTCCTCATAGCAGTTACACCGAGTCTTCCCCTGTTTCCCAGCCTGTTATTACACCACAGGGTAAGACGGCAAATTATAGTTTCTACATAGACATAATGGTTAAGGATTTAACATGCAGTGGCATTTTCTTGACATACATTTGAATGTTCAGTTTAAATTTGACAATCAAGAGCAATAGCAAACCTGTCTGTTTTGAAATTACACCTTTTGTCTTACAGGTGAGATAAACTCTGCAGATTTCAGCCTCACTCTCTCTTCAGAGCACAGTGAGCACAGCGTTGAGGGGACGAGAGACAGAGAAGTGGTGGCAGACTCCTGCCCAGATCTCCTCAGCAACACCAACTCGCCCGCAGGGAAAGCCATCCAACAGGATCCCTCACCAGCCTCTGGGCATCAGTGGCAGCTGCTCCCAAAAAGCCTGGAGAGGACCCTGAAGTTAGTAGCCATAAATCCATCTCAGCTGGTGAAGCGTCCAGCGGGAGACCAGCCTGTTGTGGTGCTAAATCATCCAGACGCTGATATCCCTGAGGTAGCCAGGATCATGGAGGTCGTCAACAGGTACAGGGGAGAGGTGCAGAGGGTCGTACTGTCGCGGAGAACTGTGAACGCCCTCTCAGCCGCGAATGGCGAGGTCCCTAAGACGAACGACCCAACGGACGCCCAACCTGATTCTGCGGGGCACGGTAAAAACTCTGTACAGGAGAGGTTTATGTTGAAATTGAAACTTCGCAGGGTGAGCAGGAAAAAGTACGAAGTCGTCGGTGCGGTCTCTCCCAGCAGGGACATTGAGACCAAGTTCCGCTGCTGGTATTGCGGCAGGGTCTTTGCAAGTCAGGGAACGTGGATGGTCCATCGGCAGCGACATCTGATTGAGTGGAAGAGGCCAAACTGTGAAAACTCTGTCGCACACACTGGATGAAAAACAAAAATAGTTTGGAAAAAGATGACATTGCAATACAACAAAATAATAATGGAAACCGTGATAGCCAGTCTCCTCAGTTTTTTTTAAAGTCTTAATTATGATTGGTTGGTTTTGAGGAGAATCAAATAGTTATCAGGCTTCCTGGAGGGTTCACATTCTCAGGATAATTTAAACATTTACCTGTTGTCTCTCTCCCAGTTTGAGTAGCTTGATACAAACTCTTTGTAGATGAGTGATTATTTGTAAAGCCACAAGAACGTGGTGTTGATAATTTAGTTCTTTGTGTTTTTATTTTGTCTACGCAATAGCTTTATTTAAGGTGATTTAAGTACACTGTCATATGGAATCTTTTATAGAACACTGTAATATGTATATTTGCCATACCATCTGAGTTTTATGAATCAGTTTATGTACGGGTAGGCTATACAGCGTGGTAGCTATCATATTTATGTTTTTGGAATGGGACGCAGAGACCCACAAGTTACTCAGATATACCAAAACTGTGTGTTTGGAAAAAAAAAAGACAATAAGCTGTTTTATTCAACATTTATTTATGACTCTTCGGGTTAGTCTTTATATGCTTTTCTTTATGCTCCTTTGGGCCATTGGAAGAATCAGTGTATTTGTAACTTTTTGTATAAACTCCAAATTATGTTCCAATATAGCATTATCTAGAAGAGGTATGTTTTCATGCTTTCCTTCAGTGAAAGCAGATATCCCGAAAGACATGATTAATTTAAAAAAGTAAACCTGTGTTTTGTGATGTCAATGAAATACTATCAAAATGATTTCTTTTTAAATCTGCATTCAAGAGGCTTAGATGATTTAATCATGTTTTTTTCCTCTCTCAATGAGTTTCCTCTTTTTTTGACTTGAAATGATAATCTTGTCTTTTAATTGCACTATGAAGGGAGGATTTATATTTCCCCATTACCTCACCTTATCAGGCCTAAGCCTTTGACAATCTCAACCAGTGTCCTACTGTGGCTAAACATTTCCTTATGCAGCCATGATCCCTCAGTATTCTCAGCAAGGGAACAGTGGCTCCTGTGTGTGTGTGTGTGTGTGTGTGTGTGTGTGTGTTTGTGTTAGTCAAGGACCATTGGACAGACGTACCTGTCCTGTATACTGATATTGTGCATATATCCCTGTTCCCGGAGCACACTGCAGTGTCAGTAACTCACTGTATATATATATATACTTTTTTCAATTTAGATAAAAGATTTATAATTGTATATAGTCCAGATAGAGGTACTGTAAAATATTACCTGAGAATTTTCACCAAGTGCCTAGGAAATTTTGTTCTGCAACAAATGTGCATGAGTATGATAGCATTACTTGTCGACCAGAAAATAAATGAACCAGTTTGTCAGTTCCTGGTGGCATTTTGTGATGACTGAAGATGTGAGTTATGCAACACAAGAGAAGAGTTTTATTAAAACAAAATATACAACCTTGTATTTTCGGCTCCCCAAAGTATTGCTGTCATAAACAAATGATTTGTCTACCTGTGTCTTTCAGCTACACCAACTTGTCTCATTCCTTGCATTCATTTTAATACACTGTTTACTGACTGAGCATTAAAAAAAACATATTAATAAAACACAAGTTAAAAAGTCTTCTGAGTCAGTGCTACTTTAGCTCTGCATGGCCAGCAGTGCAGGCAGGTCCAGCATACAGTCCTGTTGACAGGACCTCACATTAACAATGAAGGAAGAGAGAAGCATCAGATAATGAGTTCTGTAAACAGTAAACACAGCGGGTCGGGAAGCACAAGTCCAATCACTTGGCTGTTTGCCGTCAGCGAGGTTCATCTAGGGCCTCACAGGGTAGCACAGTTTGGTGGCGTCCTTGGTGTTACTCTGGCTGTCAATCAGCACCAATGGATTCCTCTGGTGGTTCTCGACGATGTGGGAGACACTGCTGAAATACTGCCAAAAAAAGGATGACGAGGAAGTTAGAATGAAAAGTTTAAATATCCTTGAAAACACCTGATTAGGTTAATGAGCTAAAACTTTACATTTTCTTCATGTTGCTCGAGACATTTTAAATGATCTTGAAAGTTGGTTTACAAGATGTAATCCTGCGATGTATTCCGGAAATGGTTGATGGTTATAAGTAAAACAAAGCATCCCACTTCCTATTTCAGCTATCCTGGTAGCTACCAATTCAACTGGAGAACAGTTTTTTTTTATATTTAGTTCAAATATTGAATAATTTCCCAATTTCCCCCCATGTTTTCAGTATTCCTACATTCAGTGTTTGTTTGGCACAAAAGCTGCAAAATGTGTCATAGCCAGGAAAATAGAAGAAATAATACACTTAGGATAAAATCATTTAGAATTAAAGTGTTTACTAAAATGTGCCCTTCACACAAGCAACTACAACAGAAACATACAGAGAGAACTCGGGTAGGATAGGTATTGGCCTTTCTATAATAAATATAGGCTTTCTGCGTATATGCCATTTCGACATGTCACAGAAGGAAAAGAACAGATGTAAATAATACAATGAATGATGGCTGAATTCCATGTAGCTGCTTTGTTTTCAGAGTCCTGGTACTGTGCATGCTGGCTCACTAGCTGTGTCCGAAATCACACCCTATTTTTATTATACGGTGTACTATATTCACTGTCCGCCATTTTATTTGAGTGCGCAAATTCCAAGTGTGAAATTTATGCTCAATGTAATGCCCTTGAGAATTCCCACGATGGAACAAAAATAGTACTTTCCGCTAAGACTCCCACAATGCAATGCGTCACATTTTATAGATGTGAAAATGACCATTGTGCAACTCGACAGCTGTCAGTGGTGACGCAAAATGATGATGATGATGAAGTGTCCAGCCACGGTCGCACTGTCCTGACTTACTGAGCCATTGTTGATGTGATTAGTGCTTTTCCTACTGTGACAAGTCAAAATGTCTGCTGTGAAAAAAGGACTATTGGCCGGTCAATATTTGTCAGCACTGGTACAGTATGATGCATCAAACATGCAGTAACACCTATGTCGCCCTGCCTGAAGGAGATGATAACATTGTAAAATGAGTTTTGGTGTCCTATGGTCTACCTGTTATTTCACCCTGCAAATAATTAAATTCTGAACTTTTTAAACTTATAATAAAGTTATTTGGCAAACTAATATCACTACAGAGTTTATAACTTTAGTCTAACAATCATAGTATCATCATTGGACTTAGAAATAGCCACAGCCAAACTTTACTCCCACCTGTTGTATAACATAGCATTACTCAGGACAAGCAGCTAGATCAGCATGCCTGCCCAGAGAGACTGAAACATGGCTCTTTCTACAGTAGACCCTTTTTCACAGCAGACATTTTGACATGTCAAAGCAGGATAAGGACATTAATGATGGCCTCATTCCATTTAGGAGAGCCCAGTTCCAGGGCTGTGGTATTGTGTAAGCTCACTCAATGACATGGCTTACTGGGGCACTTAATGGAATGGAGCCATCGTTAATGCAATTACTTACACCTGTGCTTTTCCTGCTTTGACAGGTCAAAAAGTCATGTCATGACATGTCAAAAGGGTCGATTTATATATACCAGGGTTCCCACACATTTTTATCAATGAATTTTCAAAACTTTTCCACAACCTTTTCATGATATTTTACCCCATTTCCACAACTTGATTTAAGTAGTTTAAAATAGGTAGGCCTATATAACGATCATAGGGCGCAGGCTGGGGTCTGTACTCTCTCTGGAGCCATGTATTAATGTATTATATTTGTCATTCGAAAGCCAAACATTATTAAACACGCACTTCCCAGGCATTTGTGGATAAGCAAGCTGCTAGTGCTTGCTAACTTCAGACATTCCCACCGCCAACTAGCTGCATACGCCAATGTATCACGTGATACTAGTGATGTTTCAATGGTCACGCAGCGCAGCACTAGATTTGAAATTAGTAAGATGAGGAACATATTTCGCGTAATGTTATGTTTTGGGATTTTTAATAGCCAAACAATATATATTCAAAACAGGCCTGGAAATGACTTTTCATAACCTTTCCAGGAATTTAATGACTGTGGGAACCCTGATATACTTAAAGTATTTTTTATTTTATTTATTTATTTGGATCCCCATTAGCCACTACCAAGGTAGCAACTCCTCTTCCTTGGGTCCACACACATTGGGCAAAACATTGATTAACCCCTACAAACTCCAGTTTGTCATTAACCCTGGGCTAAAGTGACAGTCAAACCCAGTCAAAATGAGAAGAATGAGAAGCCCTCCACTGTACCTCCTCCCCTTTCTTCTCTCTTCCCAGAGCGTACTGCTGAGATGCTGGTATGAAGCGGATTGGGATGTTGTACACTCTACCCTTGTAAAACACCACTAATGTATAGGGCTGCTGTGCGTCCTGACCGGAGCTCTTCCTCACCATAAACGCCCCGTCCTGAAACAGAAGGCACTCACATTCAAACCCAGCCGGGGATTATGGGATATAATCCCACATGCTACTCATTTGGATGACTGCGCTCTCCTAAATAATAAGATTCTCACTTTATCTGAGCGGACCAACACATCGTCAGCAGTCTTGCGGTCACATGCGCTGGCATACCAGGACTTCTTATACATGTCTGCATCCTGAAATAAAGTAAATGGACAATTGAATAATTCTAAACTGGATATATTGTATGAATATAGAGTACCAGTCAAATGTCAAGTGAATGGGAAAGTGTACCAGCCAAACATTTGACTGGTACTGTAGTTTTTTAAGTTATCTTTACAATATATAGGTGTAAGAGCCCACCTTATCTTGGTCTATTGACCCATTTTCAGCAGAAACACTTTCTCTGTCAGTTGGTTCTGGGACAGACACAAACATTATAACAATGGCGTTTTTGTTTGATAATGTAGAAGTAAAAGAACTCCTGTGCATATGGTTGTTAACCTGCTGTGAGACACAAGCAGCAGCTGTACTTACTGGGGGAGGTAAACTGAGGAAGAGGAATTCTGCAAGAGAGACCACAAGCAGAGCAGATTACAGTGAATACACAGCACGAAGCTGCGATTATAGCCAATTGTCCTCAGTTGAGAAGCAATAAGACGTGAATGCTGAGCATAAATACAATGCATAGTGTAAAACTGTATGTTGCATTTCTTACTTTGGTCGTTTCAAGTCCAGCGAAAACGCTTTTGGTGGAGGCTTCTGATCAGTTTGCATCACAGGCAGCGATCGGCCTGTGGACATATGGCAATTAGGCTATGTTTGTTGTTTAGTAATACGTAGAAATTTAAGACAAATTCCACAAATGAAATATATATATATATATTTATACGTTTTTCAGTTGTTTCAAGGCTTATACTGTGCATCTTTAACCTGCTTTATCTGCTTATCTACATTCCATTTGAATAGATTTACTGTGTAAAATCTGTAAGTGATAATGACTTGTACTTCAATTTAAGTCATTAGTCAATAAACACTCTTATGTATGTATGTAATTAGATCATCACTGGACATTAACATTAACATTAACAGTCGTGTTTCAGGGAAAAACTCAATCAATTGTAGAAGTGACTGGCACTAACTGGCTGATTTTACAATTTTAATAAAAACTGGTGTGACTAATAATATGTACATATAGTATCTGAATTAATGGCAACACTTACTTTCAAATTCCCTAGGTTTTAAATCTGGCCTCTGCAAAAAAGAAAGTCATATTTAATGATTGTTAGCACCATAAACACAACTACATAATTTGTAATGTTGACAGACATCAGCTGATCACATAAAAAACAAAGTAAAACACAGTACAGCCGTGATGATTGAATGTGTTATTTGGAACAAGTATTTAGAGCACTTGATTTTTCGATTCTTCGATATTCCTACCGGCTTTAAAAGTGGTTTTGGTGACCTCCTAAAAAACAAAGATGATCAGACAGTCAGTTCTTCCCTTCTTAAAGCTTAAACAGGTTACAGAATACATTATATAATTTGCTAAGTGATGCTTACTCTCTGGGCAAAGGTTTGGGTAGGGGTAGACGAGGACCCTCTGCAGGTTTATCACTGGAACCTGGAGGAGCACATGTGCAATGATCTACCAGTTATTATGACTGTGGTCAGCTTTGGTAAACAGACATTACTATTGTTCATTCACTGTAGGGAAATATATTTTTCTCCTTCCACTCGACAGCCTCTAGATGGCGTAATATGCTGGAATGATTCATAGTAGCAGTAATTCTTAATAGGAATTAAGGGGAAAACAATTGGTTTAATACTCACTATCGTTTGGATCACAAACTTCATATTCATCATCGCCTGTGGGCTCCTGGACCTGGAAAATCACATGACCAGTAAGCCAGTGTCCTGTGCAGCATGCATCAAAACTCTGTAAAACTCCTCTTTTAAATGACCCTGCACACTTGTCATCACTTACAGTAGTAGTAGATCTCCCCGTATTGAGTCTGAAAAAGAAAAACAACTCCTTATTAGTGTAGTAATAGGAAATCAATATAATAACTTCATAACAGACAGAGAGAGTTGCATATAATTAAGTTGCAAGTAATGACGTATCTTTCAGTGTGGTCAGTCCTACCTGGGGCTGGGTTTCGGTGGTAAGGAATTTACTGCGGGGGTTGGTCTGCAAGGTAGATACGAGAAAATAATTAGTCTCAGACTGTAGTCAAAATTATTTGTAAAATACCGTCATTTAATATTGTATATCAGTATCAAACTGACCTGCTTGCTGGAAGAGATAATGAGCTCTCCTGTAAAGATGCCATAAAATAGAACCACGATTAAATCCACATATAAATGTACCTTTAAAAAATACTTGTAACTGCTGTTACATAAACTGCCTACCTCTTTGTCAGGGACTTCATAAAGGTCTGAAAAACAACCAAAGCCAAAATTAGGCACACGGAAGAACCACAAAAGCCTCGTTTTGGTGCTGGGTGTCATTGTGGCATGCTAGCAGTGTGGCTCTAAGAATGGCAATGTTGGTCAGTTCACCACTTTGGTCCAGATGTAAATATCTTAACAACTATTGGATTGATTACCATGAAATCCTGTGCATACATTCATGGTAACTAGAGGATACGTCCTAAAAAGTGTCACTTACCCAGTGAAAATAAAATCTATTTAATGGAATGGCACAAATCATTCTTCCCCTATGATGTATCCTAATGACTTTGGTGATCCCCCGTCTTTAGCACAGCCATGAGGTTGACATTTGTGGTTTTGACACATTTATGAAATATGAAATGTAGTACACACATTCATGCCTCCCTCAGGATGAATTGCAATAACTTTGTTATTCCTTAATTTTTCATCTAGCACCATGATCAGGTCAGCATTTTTAATTGTCCAATACTTGGTTTATGACCACATACCTGCAAAACTAACGACACTCCCCTCAGCCTCAGCTGTACTTTGTGTTTAGTGCTAATTAGCAAATGTTAGCATGCTAACACACTACACTAAGATGATTTACAAGTTATACAATATATTATACATTATACCTGCTAAACATCAGCATGTTAGCATTGTCATTGTGAGCACATTAGCATGCTGACATTAGCATTTAGCTCAAAGCACTGCTGGGCCTTGGTATAGCCTCACAGAGCTGCTATACAATGCTTGTATGCAATACAAGGAGTGGTTTCACCCCATTATGTCATGCACAGTTTCTTCATATGTTACTTTAAGTATATCTTCAGATGGGTTTGATTGCAAGAGAGTTGTGGTGAGTACAGGTTATTAGGACCAGTAATTCTAGAGGTTGACCCCTTGTGAACTCTGTGTTGAGGTACAGCATGTTTATTGTTGTACTGTACCTACCAGGACTGGATGAACGCCCTGATAAAGGTGTAGGCAACATGGGTCGGTCTCTCCCTGCTCTGCTCCCACCATGCATCACAGGATCTGAGGAGAGGCATCATCATCATCATTATTATTATTATATTTTAAGTAGTTGTAGTCCATATCTTTGTCCTCTCTAACTTGATGTGTATCTTACTGGAAGCTGGATTCTCTTCAGGTTCTACGTAGTTGTCATCATCATTACTGCCATCAGGATCGATGTAGTCTTCCTACAAAACAACGTATTGTGAAAAAAGGGGCCATTTCAGCTGTCCACAGTCATTGGAAGGTATTTACCAATACACAGGATATGGCAAAATTCTCCGAAACACAGCAATGATTTGTGAAAGCCTCAGCGCGACAAACAAATGTTTGGACACACTTTCCCATTCAAGTGAATGGGAAAGTGTGTCCAAACATTTGACTGGTACTGTATGTGAACTTGAAGTGGGGAATCAAAGTTGCTTTACTTCATCACTCTCCACGTAGGTGGGTGCAGGTGGCAGTTGTTTGGAGCCTTTGCCTGGGCGGAGGGGCTTCCTGGGTGGCCGGTGGTGCCGGTTATGGCAGTTGTCTGGAAAGGAGAAGCAGAAGCAGAAAGAGGACATCAGTATTTGCATGAAGAATCATTTTGAAGCCCTCTGTGTATTGTGGCTTTTGCTTTTTGAAGAGGCTAAATTAACTAATGAAACTTCAGTAGGAAGAGAGTGCAAATGAGAAACAATTGAAGATATAGAAACTGTCTGTGTGAAGGAATCAAAGTTCACACAGCCAGGGTTTATAGCCATTTATGGTGAAAAATAAGGCTAGTTTGAAGTGCAGATATAAATAGTTCTTGATGTCAAATGACTATACTGACCAAGATACTCCCCCCTCGGGAAGGAAGCAGAAGGAGTTGTGGTGAAGACTCTGTGGCTGGGAGGAGGCTCGTAGCTGTCATCCTGGTCCTCATGCGGATCCTCATATGTGTCATTATCCTGGGAACAACACACTTGTAATGTTTCAAACAAATATCTCAGACAAAAACAACACTTTAAATGACTTACAATTCACATTTTTTCCCAACTTACATAATCGGGTTCAGACAGTTGGTCATCACCTTCCCTGTCATCATCTGTAAACACAGAAATTTAAAGGGATTTAATGACAAAGAGGGACAAAAGAGCCTGCGATGGGTCCCCAATATGTAGAAGCAAACGTTTAAATTGTGGATTTTTAAAAAAAAAACCCAGCTACCTAAAAAATATTAAACACCAGCATTAAAATCATCAGAGCAGGTGTACTTTTTCTAATTTTAGAACCATGCCTCCTCTCAGCTTCTCTTTTGAGGAAGCAGCGGAGCGTGTCTCCTCAACTCTTGAACTATTGCCTAATCTCTCTAACAAGTGACTTAATTGCTTCTTTTATGGCGCAATTTGAATAGAAACAACATGGAAACAGGTGAAGTGATATCTACTTGTTTCTGCAGCTGAGCTGCAATGTTTTTGTAAATTTGTACATTTCATGAGCATGGCGGCTTCTGTCAGGCTGGAGTTAAGCACTGAGATGAAACAGAGTTTGATATTCCAGTTGGCCAAACTGTTAATGCATGTAATTTCTTAGTTAAACTTCTAACTCCAGAGGTCAGTTTTAAAAACGGTACTGTATAACAGAAGTGGATGACAGTTTTTGATGAAAACATGAATAAAAATCTGATATAATGTAAGTGAAGGCATTTGGACTGAGCTTTGTGAGATCAAGCAACAACTGACAAACAGAGTGGAAAGTTGTACTCATTACTACCTAAGGAAATATCTTGTAGGTGTTTGTTCTGATGGAGTGGAGAAGACAAATATAAAAAGTGGTATAAATGACCCTCCAGGTACAGCCAAGGTAAGCTTAGTAACCCATCTGATTTTGGGCTTGTGCTGATATGAAACTTGCACAGTGTGATTAGCTCAGGCAGAATTATCTCAATATATAATATCATCGACATGATAAGTGAAATAAGCTGAAAATCTTACATTATTTTTCTGCAGGGACGAGAAGTAACTAAAAACATTTACTGTACTTAATTACTTGAGTATTTCAATCTTATGTTATACTTTATATTGATCTCCCATTGATCAGTCACATTTGTAAAATGTAACACTGTCTGCGTGGGGAGAAAAATGATTAGACTTCTCCTATATACATGTGTTGCTGATTTGCAATGATGAAAGGCTGGGTTATAAAAGTCCAAACTTCTCTCCACTCCTTTTTTTTTTTTCCAAGTGCGTCAATATTGACATGCCCATATGTACACTTGCTGTAATAATTTCTCCTGTCCATAGTGGATGTTAAAGATTTTCTTCCTACAGTAACACGATTCCTATGTAAGTGATGGGGGACTAAATCCACAGTCCTCACTCTGTGCAAAAATATATTCCAGGATCAGCTGAAGTTAATATGAGGCTTCATCAGTCTGATTTAGACAAATCAAGTGGGCATCTTCCAAAGTTACACTCCCTTTAGTACAAACATTTCTCTATGATGTTTCCCTGCTGAGTTTCAGTGGTGGGATAGTAACACAAAGAGGGATTTTTTTTTTTTTTAGCTAAAGGCAGTAACTTTGGAAGATATCCGCTTGATTTGGCTAACTCAGACTCACAGAATGAAGACTGTGAATCACTCACATTGGAAGTGCGTTAGTATGGACAGCTAGAATTCCTTCAGTGTACTGTGCATATTGGCATTTGAGCATTGTTATAAGACAGACTTTAGTGAAGATGTTCTGGATATCTGTGCATCTACTGCAGGACAACACTCAACTGTTTGTTTTTTCCAGTGTAATTTAAGCTTTTAATAACAGCTTATTTCGTGTCACTGTGGAATCTGGAGACAGAGATTTATACTTGCTGCTTCATTCACATCCTTTCTTGTGGAACCAGTGATAATGACTCAGTTCTTACCTCTGTAATCTCTTGCTGGTACTTTTGGAAGTGGTTTGCTTTTCAGTCTGCCATATAGAGAGATATATTGACATCAGCAGCAGACAATGAATGACTTAACAGTGATTTGACAATGATTTGAGAGTGTGAACACATCCCCTTACTATTAATACAAGACATGAATTGAGATTTAAATGATTAAAGTGGACTTGTTTGACTAATGTTACTGTGACACCTGTGCTGTAAATCTGTGAGTGGTCTATATTTACATAAGCGCACTTTAGTGCATGGTTACCAGACAGGACGAGAATAAATGGGCTCTGTAATGCGCGTAACATTATAGTATCTATCCTTATGTGCCTTAAGGGGACTCATTTCAGGAAAGGAAAGTGAGAAAACAGCCATCTGTTTAAGTTATTTTTGGTGTGTCGGTCTCTCTCTTATTCCAATGGTTGTGAAAGAGGAATTGACATTCTCCACTGATGCATATATACACCACACAGAGCATTTTTAGATCAGTAGACCTCTCAGAGATTTGTCGCCTACGATACACATTTAGACTCATCGATTTCCACAGTGTTTTTTCCAGCCATAATATTAGCATGTAGTGCGGTAAAGATCTTGTAATTCTAGAGACTGACCTTCTTAGTTTATTCAGTAAGCTGCCGTCATTTTTCTTGATGTCTTGAACGATCTTCTGAAGCTGCCTGGAAAACACAGAATTCGGCGTTGTCATTCAGAAACAAGGCTTCAGAAAATGCATTTTGCAGTATTATGACCTGAACAAAAGTGTTAGACTAGTAGTTACTGTTACTGGTTCAAAGACAACTGCAGTATTCACATCAGTAGGTCACCCATCATTTTCTCTAGAACAAGGTTTATATATTTTATACATTTTGATGTATGTAATGGTAAAAGCATCTCTTTTTATACCAAAAATAAATGCTTACAATTACATGGCATTTTTTGCCCATGTTTTAACCCTTTTGCTGCTTGTGGAGAAAAGTTAACAGATCAACACAATGCTTTTACTGACACTATATTGCAAAAATGTAAGAAATTCAGTTTTCGTTTTTGTCCAAAGCGCCAAATATAGACACATACAATATAAAGTATTACCAAGAACTGAGATTGTGTCATCGTCCACTTGGAAGCAAAATATCAAGTGAAACCAAACGTCTTACCGAATCTTTGCTGTAGCAGGCGCAGCAAGTTTACCCAACGTATCCATATTCATGTTTAATCCAAGAGTTTACATTTTTGGGCGTCATTCCTCTCATGCATTGTGTCTGTGCTGCCAGATTGTTTGCAGTAAATGAAAGAGTGAACAGTGTGTTTGGCTACATGTCACGTCTTTGTCACAGAGGGGAGGGAATTAATTCTAGCCAACCTCTGTAAGAAAAACCACTTCTCTTTTCCACTCCCCATCTCACACAAGCAAACCTGTTGCTTCACATCTCTCTTCAATCCCACTTCCATCCAGACACTGACATTTTAACAGCTGCTGATCACTATACAGTACCAGTCAAATGTTATATATATATATATCTCCTGAATGAGGTCAATGGAGGAGGCCTTCAAGTAAGTAATGGCATGTTTTGGAACAGTTTTTACCAAGGTCACCCATGCACCTGCCACTATGTTACACACAAACGTCTCTATTGACTTTAATTTATTAACATTCCATCATCTGCAAAGAACCGTGCCACTGTTTTTAAAAGCTTCCTCATGAGAGATATTATGATTATTATGTATGTATTTGTTATGTAACTGTTGGAAAACCACATAAATTACAGTAATTTAAGTACCAGATCTTGGTGTGTAAGTGTATATTGGGTTCATGTTAATCCATCACTGTTTTTAGCTGTAAAAGCGTTCTATGTGTAAGGTCATGCATGGTGTGTCATGGAAAGTACCGTGTTGTAATCCCAAGTGTTTTCTATAGATGGGAGGGTGAAAAAAATGAGTGTGCAGCCTTTCCTGTTAGACTGGCAGGATGATCCACTACAGTGTGTGTGTGTGTGTGTGTGTGTGTGTGTGTGTGGTCACCATGTTCTTTTTTTTTTTGCAAAATAAGTGTCTGCTCTTCCTCTGATCACAGTCAACAACACAGTTGAGGAGGAGAAACCATGAACCTATCTGTGGTGAGAAACGTCCATACCATTCAAGAATTAAAAGAATTAAAGAGACAGTTTTCTAAGGAACCAACTGTGTATGAGTCACCATGAGAAAAAAAAAGCCTTTAGTCAGCTTTTAGTCACCATTTGGAAATTAATGTGAAACCACTGGGGACACTTATATGCTTATGAAAAAAAAAAGTACCACTAAGTGGTTTCCAGTTCATTCTTTATATGGAGCTCCAATGTATATCCTTGCTATGTCACAGACTGGGTGAATGATATATAGTGACTGACCTGCTGTCAGTTCTAAATCACTTCTGTAGCTGTGATTTGTGTAGCAATGACTCCAAATCCTCTCAAAGTGATTTTTAAAATGTATTAATTTTGTCTACATTGAGTTTAACTGTCTAAGAGGACCAGTGGATACTCTCCATGCTACAGCAGTAACTTCTTGTTTCAATAAGTATGGAAGCCCAGGACTGACAATACCACCTGGAAATTACTCCGTTTAAATGAAGTTTAATTTGCCATATCTGTGCAGGGTATACGCACAAAATTAAAATTGAATTTTCACTTGCATGTTAGCACCATTAGTGCCGAAATGAAAATTTATATGAAAACTATTAAATAAATGTTTCTAGATAAAAAGCAAACAAACAAACTAGACATTTAATGCACTCGAATGCATAATCCACTTCTAATGAAACTGGAAGTGTAATGGACTTGGAAATGTATTTTCATTTTTACATTGATAGAGAATATGCAAACTTTTAAATTAAAATGTAAACATGGGACTTTGCCTTATATATCATTTGTAAATATTAAATAAAAATGTAAATTAAATAAATAATTGTAAACATATAAAAATAATGATTTATTGATACTTAATAAATAAATTGATACGCATTGCAAATTAAGTTTCCGTTTGACTGACTAATTTCACTTTAATATTGTCAGACATGTTTATGTGAGACACACGCACATGCACACACGTGCACGCTTACACATGGGGATACATAAACAGGAAAACACACCTCACAAACAAGAACCAGCACATGCAGACAAATGTGCAGGTGCAGTCAGGCAGGCATACAAAACATCTCTACAAACATCTGCATGCACATACACAAATCCAGCTTTATGTGCACACAAGTACAAACACTGTATGCACACGCACACACACACACACCTGCAAACACACACACGCACACAGACACATATTAAACACATTGTAATTTTATTTCTGACGCATCCTTATTTTCAAGGAAGCATGTAGGGTTTTATATATTATAGTCAGACATAAAGCTCATTACCTTCACTTGGAATTCATTGCTTGATGATGATGATGATGATGATAATAATAATAATAATAATAATAATAATAAACTGACTTTGCCAATTGATATGAAGAGCATTCCATATTTTGTGAATACCATCAGTGTTCTTGAAATGTTTAACACTCATGACAACAATTAAAAAGGAGATAAGAGAAGTGAAGAATGGGAGGCGGGAGGTAAGGTGAGAAGAAAGGAAGGTATGATTTAGGTGTGTGATGACAGCGGTATGAAAGTGTCACTTACGGTTGGTGGATGAGATTAAACTTGCTCATGTCACTGTCAGACAGGCTCTGTGAAAGCATCAGAGAAATCAACTGTAATCACATGGTGACAAGTTGGGGGAAACCTAGAGACTACAGAGTTCACAAATGACTGAGATTCCTCATAGCACAAATGATACTGCAAGTATGTCACCTTCACTAAATACATGCATTTGAGCAGTCATTGTGTTACTGTAAGGCTGCAATACAAACACTTTTAAAGTAATGCATCACCTCTTAGCTAACAGGAGGTGGCAGCATTACACTAAGGGCCATCTCGACAGCACAGTTTGTTTTTCTAATGTAACCCTCATGTTATTTCTAAACTAAACCAAAGAAGAAGATAAATCACTTATACATAGGAGCTGCAGGGTCAGAGGTGGCGACAAACATTACATTAATGCATATATTAACTCCAAGAAGCACATCAAGCTTACAATTGTCAGTATTGTTGGTCGGATACTGCAGCAGCTCCATGGAGAAGTTGCTGGGGTTTGGTGTCTTGATTTGACTCAAAGATAGTATCATGCTTAAGGATGGGACATTAAAATCAAATAATTTTATTGATGTATTGTATGTAGCTCATTTAACGAAGCAATGTAACCAAGAGTGACTTATAAACACATTGGTACCTAAGGACACAGAACTGATGACATGCTAGTTTCCTCGGTTTTGTGAATTAAAACGGCTGACCTTCAGGTGAAAAGCTTGCTCCTCTAACCAAAAACACACCACCACCATATTACACAATTTCATAAATCATCAAATATTTAAAAAAGTTTATCCAGCTGCCCCCTGCATTGTAATCTTTTGTTGCATTTAATGTCTGCTTTGTAGTAAGGCAATTGTGATTCGTAAATGAAAGGAAATGATTACCATAAAATATGCAACAAATCCCACTAAATTATGTATTCCCCTCTTCATTCATAATTCATTGCTCTGGGTCCTTACTTGCGCTATCTCTTTTTTTTGTTTTATATTTGTCGTAATGTAATGAAGATCCATGACAACAAATGTTTGTGAAAGTTTGGATATTGTGCGTTTAAGTTTGTAAGATGTCAAATGGACAAATAATGAGAGGCGTGTGACAAAAGGGTTAAGGTATGAGTCTAATATGGCTAGTTAATTTAGATATGAATAATGTATGGACAGCCCTTTATCTGCAGAGTCTCCTGTGAAACAAATGTAATGATGTACTGTTAAGATGCCTACAGTTGATTATATGGTACTTTTTCAAAGCTGTTTATGATTTATATGAGATATTCCACAGGGAGGGGCTTGATAATGCAGCACATTACCTTAGTGTGTGAATATGGGAACCTTGGTGCAATGAAAGGATGTATTACCTCTAGGAATAAGCCAATAGTATAGCGAAAGCCCTGAAAGCAGAGCTTGTGATTTAATCATTTGTAAATCAGAGAGTGAGATCACTTAATATGAAAGGCTTTACCTCCTTCAAAGAACTGAACCTTGGCCTCACAGATACACACTTGATCATCCCACTGGCTTACAGGAGAAAAAAAAAGTATCGGTATAAAATCAGACTTAGCCTTTTGACACCGAATAAAATATCAAATAGTCCGCCCCAGTGGATACCCCCAGACACTGCTCCCACATTGAATTATTTATAGGAGTGTCTGTGCTTGTTCAAATGAGACACAACAGCTCTACAAGCTGCAGCCTCTCTATTGTACTATAGACCAGGAGCCCTCACTCAAAACAGCACTCAACACATCTTCATTTTGCTATAACTTACATACGGTTCAATTAGCATATGTGAGCAGAAAGTACTGTCCCCATGGTCCAGTCTCTTTCTAGTTTAAGTTCTTGCTTGCAATGACGTGATTTGTGTGAATAGCAATTGGTCCTTAATGATATTATTCCCTATTTCCTCTAAAGCCACCTAACAGCCTGTAGGATATTAGAATTTCTGACACTGACAACATCTGGTTGTAGTATTAGCAAGACTACGAGTCTACAGTCAGACTAGCGGCTCTGTGAGGCCATACTTAGATGTAATATCTTAAATGTTAATATGCTCTAACAGTGCATGGCTTAGACTGCTAGGATTGTTTCTTTTGTCCAAAAAGATACCATCAACATAATTTAAAAGATACTATAATCATGCAAAAATTCTACACATAGCAGCTTTAAATCGTAGTACATAAAAACAAACTTCTGTTATATACTCCGTAGGCTAAACATTAGCATGTTCGAATGGACAGATCTATCTCCTTGAGGTTCAAAGAGATCTTTCCTGTCAGACATCTCTGCAGATGTTGGGTAAGATGACCTAAGGCCCAGACACTCTGGGTACTGCTGCCAAAGTTTAAAGCACATAGCCTGGCGAGTACACACATTTTGCAGCTCTTCAGCTAGAGGTCTGTCCATGTGAAATCTCAGTTTCACCCAAAAACAGGCACGTGGATGACCACTTTTTGTTTCTGTTCACATGTGGCTGTCTGTTCTGCTGGAATGGCAAACAGCAAGTGGAGGGGCTGTCGCATAGAACATTTGTTAATGCTTTTCTTTGAAATGAGTTTCATTTCACGATAGAGAGAACAGCTTCGCAGCTACATGCCCACAAAATTACCTTTGGTTCTTTCCCAGCAGCTGTGCCAGGTCTCATGACTGTCATTAGGAGTGAGACTTTCCACATGTTCACAAATCTTCATTAAATGTTCCAAAATTACAAGTGTAACAAGCTAATTCTGGCTTAAGGTGTTTTTTTCCTTTAACACATAATTTGCTGTTTCCTCCATTACAAGGGGACTGTGTCAAGATTCGAATTAGATTTAGTGAGGCTACAGTTGGACTACATTAGCACCTTATTTATGTTGAAAATTACATTTCTTCTCTCTCTCCTTTTAACAATAGCCTATATACATTTTTCAAACCTTCTTTGTTAAGCACATATCATTTGTCAGCATGCCACTGTAGGTGTATGATACCAACAACAAAGTAATCATGTGATATATATTGCCAAATATGAGTGCATAGGCTGTCCTTTACTTTGAGTGGCCTTTGTTTGTAGTGCTGATGTACACAGAAGTTGAAAGTGACTTCCTCCCGTGGCAGCCACACACAGACAGCGTCACAGCAATGGAGGCTGACAGTTCTTTTGATCTACTACATATCTGTTTTAACCTGTCTACCTGTGTGAGCGGACATGGCATCAAAAAGATGGAGAATACCTTTATCTACGCTGTGCTGACTGACTGCCATTCCCATCCATGCTGTAGTATACAGCCACCCACCAGAGAGACAGAATTAGATTGTTGTTTTTTTCACCGCTCATTCTTACCACTAAATGATGAAGAGATATTGTAGGTGTAATGTGAAGAAGGTGCATTCAAGGCAGAGCCCGATGTTGTCTTATGAGAGCAGTTTAGATCTGCGTTGCCCACTTACTTGAGCATTTTATGACCTTTGGTTCATCTACTGTATAAGCATCATATGAATATGCAAAGTAAGCCAAAGGCAATGCTGAGCAGCAGCACGCTCGCTGGATGACATTCAGAGCCCACAGTACAGGCCCTCTCTGGCCTTAGACACATGCTGAGTTACGGATGAGTCAAACAGAACTTATCATAAACAATTATTCTTCCATTTCTGCTGCATTTTCATACTGCTGCCCTACATAGGTTTAAGAAAAAGGTTTGTGAACATGCATGTATAATAGATTCTCAGGAATGTGTCTTAATGGAGTTGGTGCAGAGACATATTACACATTTAAAGATCCTCTCCAGACATGTTTTAAGACATATATAAATATTCCCCTTTGAATAATATTTGGTGTCTGATATGGTTTTTATCACAAAAACGTTAAATTACAAGATGCCTCCTACTTCACTGAAAAGTCCATTCAGATAATGCAAAACAGCCTTTTAGTGTCAAACTCTGCACATACATCATTCTGCACAGTGAAGCGCAAACATCTAAGCTTATTGTTAGCAAAACACATTTTTGAGTGGAGGGGTTCTTGAAGTTTTTGAAGTAAAAAAAAACATTTGTAAATATACAGGTAAGTAAATATCTGTTTGCTTCACTCTGCTTTGTAACACATTAGTGATTCAACCTACATTAAAGCATCAAAGCTTACAGTTGCTGTTGTAAAATCCTCCTGCAACAGGAAGTTAAATTTCACTGCCAGAGGCAACAGCAGGTTGTTTGTCAAAAATAGAAGAGGAACTGGATAGTTAAAATGAACACCAACAGTCACTACTGAAGGGGTGAAGAGTGCCACCTACTGAAACTCACTTCATCAATAGAAAATCCAAGATAAAACATTTATCAAACTGACAAATGCCTTTAGAGTTATTACTTTTTAGAGATAAAGATGTCAAAACAAAAAATCTATGAGGATTCCAGATTAAATATTAACACCGCTCTATCTAACACACATGGTGAAGTATGTGGTAAGGACAAGGTACAAGGACACACAAGGACAAATCACTCTTTATATACACAGAAGGCCCTCTCTTTACAGTATACTGGTCATGTAATCCATCAGCTAACTCAGTGGTTCTCAAACTTTGCCCCCCTTCAGGAGCTGAAAGAAATTCATGCATCCAGTTGTTAGTCTGTCAGTCTGGACCAAAGTGGTGGACCAACACACAGTTAGTGTGGATAAAAACTGAAAACAAGGGAGGCCTCCATTATTTCTGAAGTATTAAATGAATAGATTATAGGCCAATGCATGGGAAGTCATTAGAATTGGTCCTCTAGGGACCTTGAATATCTGCAGAAAATTGCAAGGCAATCCATTTAATAGTTGTTGATATACTTCATTCTGAACCACATATGTCAACCTCATGGTGGCGCTAGAGGAAAAGTCAAAGGATCACAAAAATCAGTAGGATTCATCCTCTGAGGACCATGAATGTCTGTACAAAAACCATGGCAATCTATTCAATAGTTGTTGAGAATTGATTTAAGCCCAAAGTGGTGGACTGGGGGCTGATAACGGGCTAAAAATCAAATACAGCAAACAAAAGCCAACACAACCAGGTGCAAAAATTTGAACTGATAGTGTATGACTGTGAATGTTTGTCAGACTCTGCAACCTTGAAGCTGGTTAAATTGAAGGTGTGTGTAGCCAGCTGTGCAGCCATGGTTAAATTATTCTTGTTCAATACGAGCATGGGTTTACCTGACCTTAATAGAGCCTGGGTGTACTGGCTGGATCCATAGCTATGGGATCTATCAGTCAATACACATACTGGATGTATATGTATTTTTCAGATCTGCACTGGTAACTTGCACATCAAAGCTTCTGCTCTTAAACATTAATCATTTTGACTGATATAAATCCAGAGTGAGCATATTTTGATGGAGATAAGCCTGTGAGATATAGGGGAAATATTTCCATGATGCAATATCCAGCCTAAAATGGAATCAGTTCAGGGTCAGTGAATAATGAATTGTTGCTCTCATTTGTTAGCGTGGCAAGACGTATTTATAAGTAGCCACTAAAAAGACACATATAAATAAATGCTTCTACAGGCATTCCACTGCACAGGAGGTATTACTGAGGTATTATTAGGATCCTCAAAAACTAAATATTAGGAAGTTATAAAACCATGCCTCAGTTATTTCACTGCATAAAATCCTCTTTAAACAGTCCACCCCCTCATGACTGAAGCAGATTTAATGATACTTACTTAAATAAGTAGGGATCACAGCTTTATTAGCCCTGAGTCTCATTTCACAGTTCTTAGGTGCTCCCAAACTGACACACAGACACTTTTCACCTGCACTCATTGTGTCAGTGTGCTTCTTAGAAACAGCGGAAGGCCCTCAGAGACAAAGCACTATCAAAGCAGAAGTTGCAGCTGATTTACCTACTTCCATATTAGGAGGGCCACTGATTACACACTGAAAGAGTATGGGAAGTAATACAGGCATGTGTGTTTGCACTAGTCATGTTTCATATCCTGTAAACTCTCCTCTGTTTTTCAACTTTGGACATTTCCAGTGCTGCAGTACAACTTAAAATTCATAGTAAAGTTTATTCTTCAATTTATTCAAGAAATAGCAATTTTTAAAGGTTTGGGATTCTGCTAAATCTTAACAAGAAAAAAACAAACTCTTGCAAACACATCTGACTTTAAAAGAGGAGTGAAAATGTTACAAATGTTTGGCATTGTAAACTGGATTTTTACCAAGTATTATAGTTGTTTATTTTTTTTTTAGCAAAACAGGCACAAATAGCTCAAGGAAATGTAATTATTCTGCTGTTTTTAATACTATAATCATGATAATAATTGCTTGGGAGGATTTGTCCATTTTGATGTAATTAGAATAACAAACTGAAAACAACCACAACCCAGATATGATCCTGAACGAATTAGTAGATTATGTAACTGTCTGTAAGGGACAGAACGGGCATTTTCTGGAAAATTCAAGTGAAAGAAGGAAAATGTGAGGGAGTAACTCACCAGAAGTCTTTGTCCATTAATTCTCAGTCTGTTTACAGTGGCAGCACATTCATGCATTTTGTTCTGAGGGCAGTAAACACATATTGATTTAGTTTCCTGAATTGACATTTACATTTAACTACACAGATGAACTGAATTTAATTCCACAATACTAACCTACCGGTCATCTTATGCCATGATCTGTTTATTTTAACACTAAGCCGTATATGTACAGCAGGAATGAAGAGAAATAGTAAAACATGATCCACATAACTTAGCTAGAATGAACTACTGAACTTTTAAACGATGAGAAAGTTGGTCAACATGCCATCTTAGCGTCCACTGGTTTCCTGATAGTGCCTTATTTTGTCTCCTATTTTTCTTGTACTCACCTTGCACATAAAGAAGGCTACTTGTGCCTGGTCCCACCCCTCGCACTCCTCTCTGGACGGCAGGTTCATTTTTTTCTCAACAGGGAACCTCTGAGCAGCAGTGTGCTTTTGGAAGTACAGTAATAGACTGACCCGTCACGCACCGCGGCTCCAACACACCAGCCAGCTTCAGCAGGGAGAAGTACACACAGGGAGGTCACCTCATTAAAAGCAACACATATTCTCCGTCTCGCCCTCCTTCATCCATAAGTAATGTGGCAATTCATGGTATTTCCAAAAAAATTCTAAACTTGTCCCCAAGATGCCTCAATGCAGAGGCATCCAGAAAGGGAAGCAGGGACTTCCTCAAAGTCACTATTTATAAAAGCCTTAAGAAACAAAAGTGTCATAATAGAGTGTGGCTTGATTTTCACCTTCCAGCTCGTCCATGCTTCATTTACAGTCAGGCAGGGTGTGTAATTTATTGTACATTTCTTTTTATTTTGGGATGCGAGACTTTCCAGACTCAAATAGACAGTAGGTGGAAAGATCGCTGAAGTAGTAATAATAACTGCACTATCTTTAATGAAAGTCATGTGTAGCGAGTGTGTTCATTCACTTTTTGGAAATTTCCATTAAGACAGGAAATGGGGTGTTGTTTGTTGACTAACATCTCTGATGCAAGAAATATGACTGTGATCAGGCATGTCAGGAGAAAGAGAGATCTAAAAATATGATACAAGACTTTAAATTAAATTGATTTTTTCTGTTTCATCAGACTGAGAAATGTAGTGTTGGAGATAACAAAGCACTAGAGTCAAATTTGAGAATCTAAATGTTAATTTTGGTTGTACCAGTCAGTATTCACTGTGAAATGAGTCAGACTGGATGTCTCAGGCTTAGAAAATGGACAGACAAGTATCTAACTTGTGATTTAAAACGGATATTAAAAGAATAGTTCAACATTTTAGGAAATACGCTTATGTGCTTTCTTGCCGGGAGTAAGATGAGAAAATTGATACCAATCTCATAAATATGGTAAATATGAAGCTACCGCTAGCAGCCGGTTAGCTTAGTTTAGCACAAAGACTGGACATGTATTCTAACATTTATTCAAACAACAAATGTTTAACATTTACCTTCAATTAGCTCGTCGCTATAGTGCCCATTCAATACCAGGGCATCTCCATCATGGCTCTATCACCTTCTAAGTTGATATGGCGAACTTGCTAGCAAACAGTTGCCTATTTACACATCCAACAGACATGGAGTTATTTGGAGTCATGATTCTGGCCACTTGGCTAATGTCAGTCTGATATTCTGTCTCCTTTTAGGTCTGTCTGTTTAGGTCTCTTTAACAACTAAATGTGTTATGTTCACCAGCTAGCCGCTATAACTTTGTCTGTCTGCTATTTGTTCCTAGGCTTTGCATAAAGACTGGAAGCACACGGAAACAGCTCTGTCCGGAAAATAACAGACAATGTGTTGTTTTTACACTTTGGTTTTAGTGTGGGTTCAACAAACAAGGTATAATGTGTTAATTAATGAGCATTTAAAATGCTGGTAGGTGGATTTTTTGTTGGACAGAGCCTGGCTAACTGTTTCCCCTTGTTTCCAGTCTTTGTGCTAAGCTAAGTTAACATTACCATATAGAAGAGTGGTATTGATCTTCTCATCTGTCTCTTCTCATCTGTCTCTTGACAAGAAAGCAAATAAAGGTATCTTCCAAATTATCAAAGTATTCCATTAATGTAAAAATATAAACTCAGGATTGCAGGAGGATTTTACAAAGTTGTGGTTTTATGAGGAGTTACATGTTGTAACGGTTTCTTTTTTAAACAGTGGCTATTAGTGAGCATTCAAGGTAAGCTAATCACCTCCTGGATCTAGCTCCATACTTATTGAACAGACAGAGTGGTATCCATGTTCTCATCTAACTCTCAGTAAGAAACAAGTCAAATATTTCCCAAAATGTCGAACTATTTTGTTAAGACAGGAACTGAGGATGATTATGATGAATATCAGCCTTTGTGGTCTGAAAAAGTGTGTGTGTGTGTAAAAGAAAATGTTTTATCTCAAACTACAGAATCGTCCCTTTTCTAGATGGAAGATTGCAATTACTATTTTCCAATTATTTTCAGTAATAGTGTGCATGTGTTTGATCCTCTCATTACCCAACAGCAAATTAAAAACTCCCTAGATAATGAATACATCTTTAAAACAGAGCCACACACTTCCTTAACACATGCAAATCAATGAAGAAGTACATCCAATAAAACAAAAGGAAACCATTACTTGTTTTTATTTCACTTTGTTTTGTTAGCGGGGGAATTTCTTCAGTACAGCCTTTTACTTTGTTAGGAAGCATTCTCAACCTGAAATATTGATGATACAAAACAGCAATGCTTCAGCAAGAAAACCGGATAATAAGACTTAGCTTCAGGCTGTGTTTTTTCCTCCCTTTTTGATGCTCTGCTGAGTATTGATTCCAAAATATTTAATGCAGAAGGCCTACTTGACCCGGCACGTTTTGACACCATATGGGAACCAGTACAAGAAAACAGTGCTGCCAAAACAATGCTGTCTGCTCCACGCACTGAGGTTTTGATTTTATATCCGTGTTTCATCATTAAAATTCTATCTATCTATCTATCTATCTATCTATCTATCTATCTATCTATCTATCTATCTATCTATCTATCTATCTATCTATCTATCTATCTATCTATCTATCTAGATAAATTGATAGATGAGGAAGACACTTTTTAACCCCTTATCATCCAGTTTATACCTTGTGTTTTCCCCTTTAAATCAATATTTATGTTAACATGAAATTAAATGACTAAGTGTAATGTGAAAGGGGTGTGTTTGTAGTGACAACCCCTTAGAGCAGGGGTTCCCAAACCTTTGAAGCTCGGCACCCAAAAGAGAAATTTGGTTTCTCCCCGGGACCGAAACATACAAAAATACATCATGAATTGCCATAACATCTACATTTATAAACTACTGATAAAGAACACAACAAACCATGAATGCCTTGAATGAAATAGAGAGGTAGATGACAGAGAGGATATTATCATTAAAAATCACCACTCTCCAGGGACGCTGGAAGTAGGGGTGCTGAGGGGGCTGCAGCACCCCCTACTGGCAGGGGGCTGTGACTGCAAGGCAAAAAAGTTTACTAAACAAATCAATAAAAAACTTTAATTTTTGAGAGTAGCATTTTAGCGTAGGCAATCTATAAAACATTGTTATTCGGTAATTGGTTGAAATCCACCCTTTTTTAAAAGTATTTTTATGATATTTGATTTCATTTCTGAACATTCAGTGTATTTTCTGTGTATCTGATGCACAGACTCAGAGCACGTAGTTTGGCGCGAAGGATTATGGATATTAGTGACTAGTAATAGTGGGTTAGGTATCATTACTGCGCTTCACCATGACTCAAAAAAAGAATCTGTGTTCTCCGTTATTTCTTGTTTCTGTCACAAATCTGGTAGTGTGACATGCTTCGAATGAGAGCAAGAGGACGTCTCTGTAGTGTGGAGTGTCGGAGAGCGGTCTTCAGTTAATTCTGTTATTATTGTTTTCGCTTGGTGTGTGTGTGTGTGTGTGTGTGTGTGTGTGTGTGTTATACAGTTCAGGTGCCTTGTTCTATTGCTATCCGTATAGCATCTCAGCTGAACAGACCAGCGTAGCATGGATGTAACTCCAGTTCTATGAGTACGTGCGTAGCACACAGCATTTGAGCTGAACAGACCAGTGTATGAATTCACATATCATAGCATTCTTATGCATTTTACTCTGCCAATTGGCGACCCAATGAAAATGGGTGGGTCGCGACCCTAAGTTTGGGAAAGACTCTGCAGCTCCTGCTTCGAGCATTTTAGCGTCTTTTAGGTCTAAAAGGATTTTATTCTAACCAACCCCGCTTCCAACAGCAGCAGCAGACAAGTGTTTTCAGCAAAAAAGCTCTGGTAAACTGACTGTACGCTACCCTCCCAGCACCAAACCGCTGGCAGACAAAGTTAGCAACTAGCTAGTGAGCTAAGTGGAGCATCTAAAGACCCAGATTTTTTTCCCAGGGGTTAGGGTTAGGGTAGAGCAAATACAGAGCTAAAAGTAGAGTGAATATTAAACTTACATTTGTCGAATTTTAATACCTCCATGTTGATTTGCCCATATTAGTGAAAAGTATGATTTAATAATTATACTAAATTACAAGTACCTCAAAAGTGTACTTAATTACACTACTTGAGTAAATGCATTTATTATTATACACTAATCTCCACCACTGGATGTCTTTAGCATTGTTTTTCTACACATTTCCTCAAAATTCAACCTGACATATTTTGATTTTGGGAGTAAAATAAAGTCCTGTGGGTTTGAACCACGTTTGTCTCACAATCTCACTTACTGTCACATTGTCCTTTCTAAACCAAACTGACTATGTAACGATGATTCAAAACAATTATCGGACAATTTTATCATGCATCCATAGAGCTACTGAAGAAAGTTAGATGAGAAATTGGGTTCATTGCTCTTGCAGTTATTTCTGCTGGCAGTGTAACAGCAATTTGTCTTAGTGATGGTAGAATTGCATCTGTCTCAGTTTGGATGGGGGCCAGCACCCTCATATACAGCTGAGTGATTGGGGGGGTAAATAGTCAAACAATTAGTCACGCCTGCCCTGTGACACCCGTTAACCCTCGGAACTTCATGCTAATGAGAGCAGTGTAATAAATTCTGTCTAGCTGACAGAGGCAAGGTGTGCTGATTAAAGTGAAGAAATGAACAGAGGCTTTGGTAATTAGATGTAGAATCAAGGCCTGTTATGATTTCCCCCCCCCCCCTTCGCCTAAATCAACAAATCATTCCTATTTGGTCCACTGAAGCAGATGCATTATTGTAGATAATTACAGCAAAGTGACATTTAAACCTTTTCTTTCATATTGTTGACCGCTGTAGCAGAGAAATCAAAACAAAATGAGACAATGGCTCATGTTGTAATTACCTCTTTGGAAACAAAAGGAATAGATGAGTTAAACAGATTAAATCCATTTTCAGTTTGCGTTCCTGACCACTGCATATGCAGTTCTCCTCCCCGGATAAGTGTTCCTAATCATCAATGGCTTGCACATACAGTATTTGTGTGTGTGCAAAGGCCTTGTATGAGTTTGCGGCATCTCAGGGGAAATGCCCACAAAGGCTCTCATTTTAGGCAGTAAGCTAATTAAAGTGGTGGAGCAGATGGTGCAGGCTTGGTCCGGACATAATGAGACGGTGAGTGGCGAGACGAACCGGACATGGCAGGACAGCTGTGAGGGGTTTGTGAGGTGACCAGAATTCAGGCATCTCCCAGGAGCGAGGCTTTACTCCAGTCAACAGAGTAGAATTACAACAGCATGAAAACTTTTGAGCAGCTTTTTAAGAAGGAACTGGATCAGGCGGTGTTTACTTCCTTCAAATGTGTGTTTGCAGAACAACTTCTACTGGAAGTGAACAATACCATGCCAACAGGGTGTTTTTATCTTTTTTTCCTCCCATCCTCAATCATTCGATCTTGGCAGGTGGTTTTTGGTAAACACCAAATCCTCAACACCTGTTGCCAGATGCTTTTTCTGTCTGCCAACTCTCACCAACCCTGCTCAACTGACACTGTTCCACTGTCGGGCAAAAAAAAATACAGCTACAACTGTGAAATAAACAGCTGTGGCATTACCAAAGTGGGTGTTTTTCCTGTATGGAAGTTAAGTGGCACACAACAACACAAAAGCTCAAAAAAGCAGAAATTCCTAGAGGTGCCGAAATACTTTTGGATAGCTCCCATCAAAAGAGATGTTCCACACTCCTATTGTGCCTCGTGTGAGGAAAAGGTCGAGGCCAGCGGAAGCCAGCGTTCCCAGGCGTGAAGAGGTGAAGTTTGAGGATGTCAGACTGTACCTGGTGGAGAGGAAAATGGGCCGCAGCAGGAGAAGCTTTCTGACCCAGCTGGCCAGGTCAAAGGGCTTTATTGTGGAAGACGTCCTCAGGTTGGAAAAAACCTTGCCATTTTGTTGTACACTGACTGAGCAGAGCTCAGTGCCTAAAAGCTTTTCTGAATGTGAAGCCCAGGAGAACACGCTAATGTAGACCTTAGAGGGATGCCAGAGGACTTATAGTGTTTTCTAGTGTTTTCCATTCTGGCTTTTAGGTATCAGCCAGAATGGTTTGACCTTGTGGTTGTCTTTCAAGGCCTTTAATGTAACTCTAGTGAAATGGAAGGTCACAATACTAATTAAAGGCCTGTTTGAGCATGGTTGTACTGTCTAGCAGCCAGGCCAATGAAGGCAAAATGAAGACTTATTAAATAAACATCCATTTATAGTCTGTAGAAGTAGTTAAAATTATGTAGATAATGCTTTTTTTATTTGAACATACACCCCAGGTGTTTACAGAAAAGACAGATCAAGCTGTTCCTACGACAAAAAGGTCAGGACATTATTGCAAAGAGCAGTTCTCCAGTGAGCTATTCAGTGTTACTTTGTGCCATTTTCTTAAAACCATTTGCCTTTTTTAAGAAGTTAAGGTCCAATTAGCAAATTAGAGAACCACTATTGTCTCATGAATACTTTATCAGGAAGGGTTAGGGCATCCATCCTGTCTCTACTACACCTTAGTGGATTTTCCCCCTGAGCCATAACTCACAGCTCCATGAATACGTTTAGGAAGGGGAAGAAATTGGCTAACCCAGCCACATCTTGTTGGCAGTGAGAAAACTAAAAACACTGGAAGAAAGGTAACAGAGCAAACACAAACTTTTTTAATGAGTTTGGCGAAAGTTTTTTGTTAAGTCGCACTTAAGGAGAGATGTGAGCTTGTTCCTTGCGATGATGAATCATCTATTGTGCGGTAATTATAGAAGCAGCATGCTTTCTTCGTTTTTTTCTGTCTCTAATTGAAAGTATCTTTTAAATCCCAAACTGTGAACACAGCACAAGTCCTCTGCTTGACACCTGCAACGCTTCAGAGTCAGGTTCCTTTGAGGCTAGTGATACTGTTGATGCAACCTCCCATTTTTAAAAGTCAGCTTTGTTTTTGGGGCTAGGCAGCTCAAACTCAGGCTTTGAGCTCCTCTGGTGAGCATGTGTGTGTGTGTTTCTCTGCTTCTATCGTTGTTAGAATCAATTTGACTTAGAAATCCACAGTAAGGGCAGTTTTTTCCAAATTTAAGCTCCCTTAAGGTTAAAACAAATGGTTGAAGTTAGCATGTGATTTAGGTCAATAAAGTGTCCTCTTGGGTATAGTATAACAAACATGCGTGTGTGTGTGTGAGTGTTTAAATGCGCGTCTAAGTGTGGATGCCAGCCGTGCGCCAGCTTGGCCATGGCAGCATTCCCAGAAACACAGCTTGAGCGCTCCTACGGTTACACTTGGCTTGATACAATTGTTTGAAACCAACGACAGGAAGTAGAGCGTGCCTGCCTCAAACTGACATTAATTCTGCAAGCTGACAAAACTGATATCAGCTGCAGTTTGATAGCAACACCTCCCGTATCTAGTTTTCCACAAGTAATAGACGCACTGCCTTGAGCATATGGCCAGATACACTGTGTGCATTCCTCTGTGCACAAAGGAATGTGCTTGTACACACACACACACACACACACACACACACACACACACACACACACACACACCCTGACACACACAAACACATGACACACACACATCAGTCTCCCCTTGTCCTGATTTCAAGTCTGATGCACATGAACATGGATCCAAATATCGACATGTTTGTCCTGGCTGATTGATGAGCTGCAATAAATGCTCTTTCACGATTGACCGCGTTGAAGTTAGTTTGAAGTTGAATATTTGAGAGACGTTCACTCCGGCTCTAGATGCCTCTTCTTCCACCCTGTGTTGGCAGTAGGAGGACGGTTAGCTCACCTCCTAGCCCTCGCTCTTACAGTAACCGCTGGGGGTTGACTTAGGGACCGTCAATAAATGACTGTTTTTACAATACCTTCATGCTGATTTGCTCATATTAGTGAACATTATGATTAAATAATTATTCTAAATTGGTCTCATGTAGGACACTTATTTTGATTACTAATGTATGATTCATACTGTATAATATGTAACTTTATTTTACATAAATATATTTTTTTCAATGGCTTCCATGTAATGTGACCCAGTGATAAAAATGTTTTATTTAAGTATATTTTTTATTAATTATTATTATTACTACATACTACACAGGCCACATATTGGATTTTAGTGCTTCTTCTATTTTAAAACAATATTTTTATAGAAAATTAGATTCTTTTCCCCTGAACTTTTGAGACAATGGGCCCTTGATTTCAGAAAGAGATGGACAAATGTATTTCTAGGCAGCAACCGTTGATTTGGTGGCTGAAATGCTAACTGTTGCTTTTATCAGCTGTAGCTAGCAAGCTAATTAAAATGCTGTCTCCAGCTAACTTTATGTTGTCAGCTGACTTGTTTTAAGCGAGTACTCTGTAAGGGGGCCTTAAATATGCCCTTGATGGCAACATACATGATATTGTTCTAAAAGACTGAGGCTAATGCTGCATCTCCCAGGCAAAAAGTCAGTATCCCCACCAGCTGATGATCCATGTAGGAGAAATAAAGAAAAAGCATTGTTCTAATATTGCAGTGTAGAGCTAGTTAGTCCTAGTGTTATAAGAATGATAAGGAAAATGTATGATTATTTCATTCTAACATAACCTTGTTTAGCTGCTTAACGTACATATATATACATACTACATATTGCATGTGCTAGCCGTAATGTAACTTGTAACTCCACAAAATAATGTATCAAATGCTGCTGGACTCAGAAGTAACGTTAGCTAGAAATCTAGCTAGTGGGGGAAGGGCTTAGCAAATTGTCAGTTGGCCACTTCCTCATGTTTTAATCTGAGATGTGTCATCTTGGTTGACTGAGCATGGAAGCAGCTCTTCTTGAGTGAGTTTAATAATAATTTAATGTCATTTAATTTAGATGTTTATTTATTATGATTAATTTACTACTTACAATGATTATGTATGTCTCAGTGAAGACGTCTCATGGGAGAAGCTGTAAAAGGCAAACCTCGCCATGGTGTAAAAATCTGTTATGGACATACTCACTCTTTGATCTGCCTGTTGGTTTTCACTGGAAGGAGTAGAAGGGTAGCTGCTGACATGAACGGGGGCAGAGAGACAACTCGAGAGAGTTGTCCATATCAAAGCCCATTGACTTTAGCCTGTCCTTGTGTCTGGGCTCAGAGTCCCACTGATTCTGGGAAGTACAATCTGGTGCTGGGCTTGCATTCTCGCTCATTTGCATGTCAATCTGCCGTTTTACATTCTGTGCAGCTATGCATGCGATAAAGATCCAAATTCAGGGGCTGGATTATATCTAGGTAAACACGAGGAGAGAGTGTTGTTTTTTTTTCTATGATCTTCAATCTTGTTCCAACACAGCAACTCAACCCCTTGTGATTTTGGAGGGACATCAACCCAAGAGCCAAATCTCTATTACTGTGGTTAGACAACTGTTCACGGCAAGTGAATTTAAGCTTTTGGAGATAATAGCTGTATCTCGTAGATACCTCAAATGTGTCTTTGTCAATGTCTTTGTGCTGGGAAGGATTTGTTTTTTCAAACATGGACCATCGGTGGCCAGACTGGTATGCCGAGCAGATAGAGGATTAGTTTCGCCAGTGATTTGGCCAATTAGGCCTCAGCCTGAGCTCTGCTGGGATGCCTCTTAAGGAGTCTTTCCACTGATTTACCCAAGCCAGGAGAGAGGAAGAGGAGGAGCGTGCTGAGGGTAATTATGCACGGCTGGGCACCCTGATTGGGTATGGTAGTTAGACTCCGTAGCAGGAAGCAGAGGGGAGGAGGCCGTGATAAAAAGTCTGTTGAGAAAGTCTCGGCTGAAAGCTTTAGGAGGCACTGGTTGAATGAGTTCAGCTATCAAACAGTGGAGGGAGGCACTGAGGGTCTGTGCTGAATGTTGTTCACCCAGTGTTGATCCCCAAACAGACCATGATGCTGAGATCTGAGCTGCATTTCAAAAGCTTCACTTGAACCTCTACACTCTCTAAAGGCAGCTGACACCAAGATGGGAAAGTTCTTTTTGTTAAATCAAGCAGTGAAGGAAATCTTTCAATCAAACAATTCAAGGTATCCTGGGAATCCTACCAAGCCATAAACACAGTATCAAGGCTTTTGTCTGCACATTTTTTGCATTAAGAGAAATTTAATTACTTAAAGTCCCCGAACATGTATTTTTTAACTGTTTTGTTTCTTTCACATGAGAGATTTCTGTATTTGTGTTTTTGTCTGTGTTCTTCTCACTGGTTTGGAGTGGGTGGGCCTTGGTAGGAAAAAGGTAATGTAACGTGCTTCCGTCCACCAATCAGAAGTTAGCAACATTTTAATCAAGATTAAATGGCAGTTGAGGCGCTGTGACAGCGCTACTGTCAGTCAAATCTCATCAAACCACACCCACACTGTCCTGACGAAGCAAATTAGCTGAGTTTTGAGTATTAAACTCCTAATAAATAATACATAAAGATGTTTTTAATCAAAACTTTAATGTTAATTGTTCCTTATTTATCATGAATACTTAATAGAATAGAATCAAATTACTTGAATAATTGAAACCAAGTTTTTAAGGCTTTAAAGCAGCCATAATCCCTAATTTTATAATAACAATGGATCACATGATGACCTGACTGTGCAAGGGGTTGCTCATAGTGTTGAACCCACAGAGAATTATCACCAGACTCAGCAGTTCACCAGAGCTTTTTAGTGTGTTTTAGCTCGTTGTTTTGGTTTTCTTAGCTAGCAACTGTTTTGGTTCAATCTCATATTGTTGTTTTTGCCCTCAGCAGGCAGCTGTTTTCAGTAAAAAAACTCTGATAAACTTATTGTATCCTACCTGCTCAGCATCAAACAACAGACAGACACAGTTAGAGACTAGCTGGTGAACATAGTGGAGCATTTAGCAGCTAAAGAGCCAGAAATTTCCCTCAGGAGTTGGTGGAGACCAAAAACAGAGCTAAGAGAGAGAATATTGGACAGGGGGCCAGAAGCACGACTACAAATGAGTGATAATGTTGCTCTGTAACTGCTGGATGTTTAAATAAGCAACTGTTTGCTAAGAAGTTCGCCACATCAACTTAGAAGGTGATGATATGTCAGTGTTGTGTTCACAGCTTTTTTCCACTGCCCTCAAGTGGCCAAAAAAAATCTGCTGTTGCAGGTTTAAAGTTGATATACTTTATATTTTATCATTTTAATTTTATGTTGAAATGACAATTTTTTAATTTTAGATTTCTGTGTTTAAATTGAGAGTGTCTTGGTACAAGAATTTCATTGAATAGATTCCTGTGGTTCCTATGCAGAGGCTTGAAACTGTCAGTTTTAGACTAAATAATGTTCACCACTATCTTTGAGCTTTGACAGAATGGAATAAAACCATAAACTGAGCTATGGACCTTCTGACAGCTTCTTTCTCCTCCCTTCACAGCGATGAGGTCACTCATGTGGTGTCAGAGGACAGCCAGGCTTCATCCCTGTGGAAGTGGCTAAAGGAGTCTGCCCCGAAAAATCTACCCAACATGCATGTGTTGGACATCAGCTGGTTCACTGACAGCATGAGAGAGGGGAGACCTGTTGCTGTGGAGACCAGACACCACATTCAGGTTTGTGTGTGTCACAAACCAGACAGGAATATCTAGATAGATATAGGGTAAGCACTAGATGGCACTACGGACTAAATAGGAAGCTTTCCATTGAGTATGTTACCACAAAAGAAATAAAATAGACATGCACATGCAGTATTTGAGGATACACAATAATTAAATACTCCTTCATGCAGGAAATGCATATTGTGAAGGTATTTCTTCTACGTCTAGTTGTGAAACTCTTCCTCCCTCAGTAAATCTATAATGTCAGCCCCCTGACAGGGAGCTCTTAAAGAGGACACATCTAACTTCCCTCTGTCTCTGCTCATATTATCACACTTCACCTCGCTGATAGCAACAGAAACATCCCCCGTATTGCGTGGGAGTGTCAAATAAACCCATCAGCTGGACGTCAGGGCTCAGAGCGGCCCACTAACTGAAACACACACACACACACACACACATAAGACACACACATATTTCCCATGTGGATAGCACTATGAGGGCTTGGCAGCATATGGATCTAAAATAAAGAAATATGTTGTCTCCTGTTCCTCCCACAGTGGAGAGGGAAAAACACTCAACTCCTGAAGCCGCGTTTGCCAAGCTCTATCTGTATCTCCTAACAGCCTGTGACGGCGTTAACGGTCACAATGACATTTGCCACGTTTGTCCCTTCATGTGAACCCCCCCCCCCCGCTTTGTCTTGTTCTAGCGTTGTTTCCACATGGCCATGTGAGTGTGGCACATCAGTTGTGCGCTTCTAGTCGGCTGCATCATTAAGTGACACGGCTAATGATGCCATGCTGACATTTATTGACCCATCTCCCCAGGTAACCACAAGCCCACTTCTCTTCATGTTTGGTGATGCAATTCCTCTCTGAAGGGAACGAGGTAACGCGCGGTGGCATTTATGAGTGTGGCGCTTCCAGTAGATTGTTTTTGTGAGTCATAAATCCATTTAAGGAGCTACCATGTAGGGATAAAATATTCCCCAAACAGGCTACTTCTTGGGCACATTTGCCTGTGGCTCTTCTTGATAGTCTGGAAATGCAATGTGTTTTACTATCATAAATATTCTACAAGTCAGGGAGGAATTTTAAGTATTAAACCCATTGAAATTTAATATTTGTATTTGTAATGTAACATTACCTCCTGGCTTGCAGAGAGGCTGTTTAGTCTGTTTAAGTGGAGAGGTGGCAAGATGTAAGAATGCGCTACTTGAAGGAAACAAAAATGGAAATGATTGCCAGGGATTCAGAGTTTGCATCTGGCTGGTGAACATGTGTCCACCTTCACTCTTCTGTTAGGAGACAGGTGGTTGGCTGGGCGTCTGAGGAGGATGTTTGTGTGTTAGTGTGTGGGTGCGTGGGTGCAGGGGCAGGCAGCCTCCCTTAAGAGGTTGAACCTCAGTGACCTTTGCCCTGCTCAGCGGCCCGAGAGGATGTCATTAGCCCACCGGAGTGCACTTCTACGCCTGCGTGACAGGCATAAACATGGAGGCAGGACCAGGCCTGTAGTGTCTATGTGGTTTAGAGGAGGGCGCAGGAGTGGGCGAGGTCCTGCAACGCTTACTGTACCTTTTCATCTCAGCAGATGGTATGTGGGGAAGTGATGCTGCAGCGTGTAGACTGTACACATTAGCTTACACACTAGCTCTTATCTAAGCCATACAGCAAAGGTGGAGGGGACACTGGAGAGAAGGCCAGGAGGGGATACGCTGCCTCTGAGATCAGTCTGAGAGCGATAACTTCCACAGAGTTATAGCCCTGTATAATATCCGCGCCCAGATGGGGAAAACCAACCTCTGCATGCTGATGCACATGACGTTTGTCTCCATGGACCCACAATCCCATATTGGATTAAACAAACTGCAGATGAGGTGGAAAAGTGATGGAGAACCCCCTGTTGTATTTAGAAGGAGAGCAGTAAGGGAGTTTCTAAGACAGTTTTACTTTTGATTGGCAGAAAAATTGTGCCGTGAAATATATTCAAAGTTATTCAATATTTTTTTCTTTTTTTTTTTTGAGAACAGGAAAGGCTCCTGGCAGAGAATAAATGATGAACATTTTTTGAATCCCTTACTGATTGATTCGGCCCAGCAGTGTGAGAGGTACTAGCTCTTTTCATTATCTTTTAGAGACACCCCTGTTCCTTCTGCAGCATCGGCCCCAGTCAACACTGTGTGGTGACAATCTCCCCATCTTCCTCTTTCTCCTCTTCCTCCCCTCTCTATATCGTTCTCCCACCCAATCCATGGGTAATTTTATGGACACAGTGTTCCCTTTTGTGATGTCTAATTGTCTGCAAGAATATTAATATTACATTGGTAATCCTTTTGACACATATATTACAAATGGGGAACCATTTCTTCATAGAATGAAAAGGCAATTTACAGAAGGCAAATTGGATGATTGCAAGCAGATTTGTAATGCCACGGGTTAGGTAGCCTAATGGATTTGGATGCCACCAGACTGTGAGATGAGTGTCATTAGCCTGTTGCCCTGGAGACACACAGTCATAAAAATAACTTCTCCAAGGCAAATGGCTACATTTTTATGTAATTCAATTTGAACTCTTGGCTCTGTGCTAGTCAGGAATAGCCTTACATACATTTACACATTTAGCCTGTCAACAATTTGCAAGAGCTCAGAAATTAAGGAGATATATGACTGCATATGTATGTGTGTTCATAAGTCTCTGGTTATTTTTGTACACAGGACACCTTGCCCACATTGCCAGCAGGTTCTACACCCACTCCTGTGGCCGCCGTTTCTCAATACGCCTGCCAGAGACGGACATCCACAGACAACAATAACAAGATTTTCACAGTAAGAAACTGTTATCTAACCTCACTCTGGACACAAGTGCACTTTTTCGCCCACCAGTGGCTGTCGCTCTGACTTTGCAATGTAAAAAAGCTCCTTAATCTGTTCTGCTCTAATTGGATGGCTGGCTTGCTTCACTCACCAGCGCTCTGACACAACTCTCCCCAAAATACATTAACCTGCAAATGAGTAGCATCTGCAGCTGCGGCACGTTGGAGGTGCAACAGCTGACATGCCCACGATCCCTGGCACGGGGGCTGGCACGGACACGCCCTGAGGCGCCGCGCGCTACGCCGAGATGGGCGACGGACGTGACACTCCTCACAAGCAGTGATGGATCTGTCCCTCTGCCATCTGGTGGGCAGTGTGGGAGGGAGGGAGAGGTGGGGTGGGCGGCTGAGGAAGGGACGCTCAGGTTCCCACACAGAATGGGGAAGTGGTTCGGCTGATTGACTTAGATGTTGATGAGCGTTGAAGAAAAGGGAAATTAACTCTATATCTAGGTGCAGAGTGAGAAACCTGTCAGGAAATAGGAACAAGGCAGGGTCTACATGCGGTCAATGTATTAACCAAACAAGCAATAAACCACTGTGCAAATAAGTATTGTGAGTACTACTGAAAAGATTAGCTGATCTACATAAATTAAACAATTAAACCTTAAGGACATTTAGCTGCTTCCAGCTTCACAAATGTGTTACTTTTCTGCCTTTCTCTTTTTTGATCATTGTAAACTGAATATCTTTGGGTTTTGGACTGAAAAAAACCCAAAAAAAACAACAAAAAACAAGCAATTTGAAGATGCTGCTTTGGGCTCTGGGAAATTATGATGGACATTTCTCACTGTTTTCTGACATTTTATAGACTAAATAATTAATCTAGAAAATAATTTGTCATTACATAATTGGCAAATTAATTCATAATAAAAACAGCAATTACTTATAAGTTTAATAGCACTGCTGTGACCTAAAGGAACATCCACAATCTTTCTAAAAGAAGAAATAGAGAATATATGCAAAACCACATTAACATTGGTGTTCTCTTTGCATTTCATTCAATTCCGTTTTGCTTTTTGTGATCCTTCGTGGAGGCACTGTCTTTATACCATATTTGGCGCTGAATATAAAATCGGAGGTCTGAGATGTGCAATATCACTGTGAAGTGACTGGCAAACCTATGTGTGTGTGTTTGCGTGGGAGTGTGGAGACCGGCTGATGAGTTTCTGTAAGACCTATTAAACATAGCTTACCGAGGGCCTGTGAGGCATCTGTTTCATAATGACTTTTTACCTCCCAGTGACGGTAAATGTACATAATAGATGCACACACGTGTACCGAAATTCACCCACGTGTGCTTGCATGCGTGTATTGTCCACATGGACAGGCGCGTACAGATGTGCACACCCACGCACGTCTCACCTGGGGAGGGCTGCTGTTCAGTTTCTTATCCCCTGGTTCTTTCCGCAGCATTAACTCCATAATTAGCAATCCCACTCAGTTTCCCTATCCCCATGATTAACTCATTATCCCCACATAAAGCCACATCAAAGAAGACTTTCTGATTAGAGAGAAAGGTTGTTTGAGATGTGGTCTGGAGAAAGCCACAGGTAAAACACTCCACTGAGGCATTTAATACAATTACTTTAAATATTTATGTCAGATAGAAAAAATAAAAAATCTTTTGCCTCGTCCTCTGACTGTTAACCAAGTCTCTGTTTAGAAATGCACAACAGCAAACCAATTGACACAGGATATGATCTACTGTATCGTAGCAGTGCTAATGAGGGGGAAAGTATTGATCCACGATGGTAAAGCTATCATTGATCTGTCCTGCTCTCTGCTTGATTGCAAGGCGCAGTAACGATGTAATCCCTGTGAATACACCACTAATGATTTAGCTTTTGAGGGGACTGAGATACTTTAAAATATGTATATCTGTGTGAGTCTAAGTGTCTGTCTCTGTCTATTTGTATTTATGTTTGTCTGTTTGTCTTTGTGTTGATATACAGTATGTGCTTGTATGTCTTTTTGTGTGAATGTGTAGTGGCAAATTAAAAGGTATATAATTATCTTTTGCATTTCGGTGATCTTTGTAAGGTAAATGATAACTGATATGATCAAAAAAAGTTATTATTTCCAAAAAAAAAATGTTAATTTTTGCAAATGTGCTGGTTCACGGTTATTGAGAATGAGGAGTATTTTTATAATTCAGAAACACTGTAGGAAAATCTGAATTTGCAGATATACTGCAGTTATACTGGCATTGGCTGGTGTCCTTGCCGTCAAGTCATGTATGTTACAGTGTTGGAAAGCAGCCAAATATGGATTACTGCTGCTCCTTCATTAACGTTATCAATAACATGTGCTTGAAAAGTTCATTCTCGCTCATTAGCAAATTAGATGTCAGTTGATGACACTGTAGGGATGAGCGGTGGAGGAGAAGCATGTCTAAAGGCAGTGGTGGCAAACACCGGTGAGAATTATAAAAATGTAACGACTTTTGTAACAGAAAGGATGTTTATATGCAGCAAAGACTCACGACAAAACCACATTGTTAAATACCCTCTCTTGGCTGTGGCTGCTCACCTGGCTCAAACATATAGTAGTATAGTCCAGTACATGACCAAGTAATATTTGTTTAGTACTGCTGGGTGTCATGGCTAGCCAGTGCCACTGTCACCTAGCAACCACAACCATATGAGTTTGTCATCCTGAGGTTTTTTCAGTATATATTTATCTTTATATTATTTACACAAAAGAAAGCCCTTGCCAATCCAACATTTACACTTGACTCATAAAATCCTGACTGTTAATTAATTTTTTTTCACAATTATTTGACATTTATGTAACTTCAAAAGCTTTGCACAATACATAACATGCATGCCAACAAAAAGAGAAAATAACATGATTTTAGATAAAGATTCCTGTAGCTTTAAAGCTTCTACCAATAGAATACTTTCCCCTAGAGGTAGGGTTATATGTCACTAATGCAGACTTCAGAGGGAATACAAATCTGCATAATTTCCACAACAGGGGACCTTAAACTGTCTGGGACAACCAAGAGGGATAATGATTTGTCCCATGGTAAGAGATGCAACGCATTTAATATACCCAGTACTAAAAAGGAGCTCTTTCACAAAAATACAGATGGAGCTAGCAAACCTTCTCCAACAGCTAACACGTGTTAACAAAACAATGTTAAAATAATAACATAATAACAATAAAACTCCAGCATCTCTGGAACAGAACATAACCTTTTTTAATATTAGATGGTGCAGTTCATTCAATTTGTTCAGATGGTAATTTGTTAAAAAAAAAACATGGATGGATGTGTTAAGAGAGCTTGATATGGCGCCACCACTCAGCCTTGCTGCCAATGTCCCAGTGGCCACTCAAAGTATTGCAATGAAATAATCCCCTGCAGCCCAAAAGGCATTTTGCCCATAGACCACCATTATAAAAGAGACATCTGTAAAACCTTTGACAGGACACCTCCAAATGCAAACAAGGTCAATTATTACTCTTTGTATTACGACTTTCAAAACCATGAAGGTTTTATTTTTGTAAAACTTTCCCAAAGCCCAGAAAAGTGCTGGTAGGTGTATTTTTGAACTTTGGACAGAGCCAGGCTAGCTAATCTAAGCGAAGCTAAGCTAATCAACTCCTTGCTCCAGCTTCATACTTAATGCCCAGACAATGGAGAGCGGCATTTTTTTTCTCATCTAATTCTCTGCAAGAAAGCAAATATGGGTATTTCTCAAAATGTCAAACTATTCCTTGAACAACTGCAACAGATGATGAGGCACTCCTAGCACAGTGGGACCACACATCTGGATTTATGTGCATATTTGTATGAGAAAAATGGAAACCACTGCTTGTCTTACCTAAAGACAAACAATAAACACATAAAATTGACCAATTTTCACTACCAAAATCCAGTTTATTTGACCATCCAAACCAATTTGTTTACAGTGATAAAATGTAGTGAGGCAAACAGGCTTTAAATGATGTGTATGTGATTGTATGTGCACTGCTGTGTTTTTGAGCACATCTTGGTGTTGGCTTTTTGTGCATCCAACTGTGTGCGTAGAGGGATTCATTAGACAGACAGAGGAAGTGTCGAAGGAAACAACCTGCGATGATTTCAGGAAGGAGGGGAGGAGAGGAGCATCCGGGGCCAGCAGGGTGTGCTGGTGAAGGAGGAGGAAGTAGGTGGTGCAGAGAGGTGTCAGGATCAGGAAGAGGGGATGAGCATCATCTCAGCAATAGTACCCCAGTGAGGTGTCAATCATACACTGGCAGCGACCCTTCATTCCACAGCCATGCACTATTGATTTATTCATCCCTCTTTCTCCCTTCTCCCTCACCATCTCTCCCTCACTCTCTTTCACTCCCGTAGCACTCCCTCCCCTTTTGTTATGTCTAACGCCCCCCCACCGTCTACCCATTCTTACTGCTCTCTCTCTCACTCTTGTTGTCTTTTGCTGTCTTGCTCTCGCTGTGACTGGGAAATCCACACCGTCTTTGTGCGCGCACACGCACAAGTCAAGTCTACACCCTCTCCTTTTTTTTAATCTCCTTAGCCATGACTCTTCTGCTGTCATAATTTCACCATAAGCCTGACGTACGCCGACACAAAAATTGACATTTGTGTCTTGGCTGATTGACGTGCGGCATCGAATGCCTTTTCTCTGGTGGCAACACACATACATACACACACATACAGTATACACACACAAGCACACACAGTTTTCCAACTAATAAGGGAGGGAAAGAAAGAGTTAGCGAGAGAAAGAGGCACAGAGACAAAGGGCTAAACATCCTGAATTTGTTTCCCCTCAGCACAAGGCCTCCAACGTATTGATAGGAGCAACACCACGGATGAGGAGACAGGTGGAGGGGATATGGGAGCACTGAACCTTAAATGCATCAAATTGATTCCCTCCGTCCCCTAGTGGAGTTAACATTCTCAAATTAAAGAGTTAACAACAAAAAGATATAAGGATCAGAAATGGGTCAAACAAGATATATAAAGATATTAATGGTTTTGCCATGATATCATCTTGTTAGATTTCATATTAAAATGCCTTTAACTTTCCTTTGAAGGCGTTCCTAGGAAACCAAAGTTAAACAAACTGCTTTTCTTCATTTGAGGTAAACCTTAAAATGACACGAAGAGAATAATCCAGAATTATGTCCACTACATATTCATTAGATATGGGATAGGTAAAATCCATCTCCTAGCTGCTAATTGTGTTAAAACTCTTCTCAGTGGGTTCTCTGACCTCCTTTCATGGTTTCTTTTTGCACATGCAGCGAGGCGGGCTGCTGTGCGAACATGACTCGCAGGCATGTCCGTGATATCCGGTGGTGGGGGGTAAATCGGCACGCTATATCAACGTCCCTGCGCACCAAGTCCCCCTACCAGCCTTAACTCCTCATTAATTAGATGAACGCATATGCAGGGTGGGTTTTTGAGCCTGCAGCTCTGACTCCATGCAGCTGCTAAGACAACATGACAGTTGACAGACTGGCTGCAGAGAGTGTGTGTCTGTGTGTAAGGTATTGAAATCCAGCTTTCCTACAGGTGACATGGTTATAATTGGGTGTTCTGCTTGAGTTTGATTTTGCAACAAGAAGCAATAATAATGCAATTATGCCACTCCGCTAGTATCAAAAAAAATATGACCTGATTTAAAGAAATACACCATCATTTTGGGAAATTCATGTTTGCTCCAAGGAGTTAAACCTGCAATAATTATATTTCTTTGGCCACTTGGGGGCAGCACAGCAAGGTATAAGCACAATATTGACATAGATTGTGTTAGCAAACAGTTGCTTATTTACACATCCAGCAGACACAGAGCTACATTAGATACTGGGCAGTAGCGAACAGTGAGTCTGGTAGAGGTTTTTTTTCTGAAAACAGCTTCCTGCTGCGTGCGGCTAAAACAAAGGTTGATGAGAGCAGTGAGACTGAACCAAAACAGTATTTGCGAAACAGTTAATAGATGCTAAAACTCCCTGTTGAGCTGAGGGGAACCCTTACACAAAGTCATCTGAACCATTGTTAATATAAATATATTAATTAGAGCAGCTTTCAATAAGAAGGCTACACAATTTTAATCTCTGTGATTTCAGTAGAGAGATTAGTCTAGGATTGTGGTTAGCTTACCTTAACAAGATATACTGTATAAGAACAAACAGTGTATTGCAGCTGTCATTAGACTGTTTAAACACCTCTGTTGTTTCTGTAGGTGCTTCCTAATTAAGAACATTTTACTACATGCACTCATGTTGTTTCCAAGTTCTCAGGTTGTATACCTTCATTTTTAGCAGAGAGTAGAGAAGGGGAATGGAAGAGCGTGGATGCTAATCAGTTTGCAGTATTTTGATTAGATATGATATAGCTCATTGTCCCCAGTGAATCTTGTGTTTGGCTCACAGTACAAGATATTCTTATACTACTGTATGTTGCACTATGGATGATCTATTTTTGGTAATCTATAGTTTACCCTGTGCTTATTAATGAGGTGCCGGGAACCCCCAACCAGTATAGCCAAAACACATCTAGACAAACTACTTGTAACACACCCTGCACACTAAACACTTGCACAACACAAGCGTGCCCTACCACCTATCCAATTACAAGCTTGCTTCTCCAATTTGTCGCATGCTGTGAAGAGAGCCCAGCTGTATGTGCGTGTGTGTTTGTGTTGTATGTGTGTGTGTGTTTGCTGGGATGTAAAGAGTCGCCCCCTTTCCATGTGCTGTAGTAAACGGGTCAGTGCGTCTCCTGGGTGAGCTAGACGAAAGTCTACTGCTCACTGACCTGAGGCTGCATGTCTGCACAGGACTGCGGGTGGTGCAGTGACCTCAGCTTGGCTAGAGGAGAGGAAACGAAGGCATAAATATGTCCGAGTCCGTCCTGAGCTCTGGTCACACTGGGCTGCATCAAGTCCAGGACCTGGATTTAGAATTCCTCAGCTTTAGTCCCTGTAGTGGCTTTCAGTGTTTGTCCTTCAGGCACTGTGCAGACTGGTTTTATCAGCCATGTAGTTGTTCACTGAGATGTATTTCAGTTATTGTCTTTTTCTTAAACATAACTGATTCATGCATTACATAAAGGGCAGAGTAGCAGCATGCTAGAGTTAGCATAATATGAAATGCTGACCCAAATGTCATGAGTTATTACTGACTAATATAAGCTTTTTGTGCTATCTAAAGTTTTAGAGAACACACTCAGTTGGATGTTTTCTTAAAGCTTCACTAAGCAATATTTTTGTTATCAAACTAATTCCCCTAATACGAAAGGGTCACTTGTAGTGCCGATCCCACTGAGAATCAAACATTGTCTAATTTGGCTGCATAGCGGCCAAAACATCAGTAGCACCTGCAGGCTTCCATCAGTGTCTACACTGGATCTGTTCAGCCGCAGTACTTCACTGTACTTAGAAGCATCTTGACAGCGCTCACCGCCTAATGTGCCATCTTGTATTTGCATGTGCAAGTGCAGAAAGAAAATACAGTTACAGCCCAAAATATGCTGTGTGTTGCAGTTACACCAAGTACAAACTGTTCTGTGGCCACTGTCAAACTGTCATGACTTACTGGGACACTTGAATAGAACAGAGCCATCCTTAATGTTGTTAGCAACACCTGTGCTTTCCCTACAATGACAAGACAAAATGTCTGCTGTGAAAAACGACTATTGTACAATACCTGCCCAGAGTGAAAAGGTGGTCAAATTAAGTAAATGGCTGGAAGTGACACCGGTCAAATTTCTCAGAGGTTGGTGGACCAAACCAGGAATGAAAGGCAAGAGACTATTAAACCATCCAGCTTCTGTTGGAGTATACTTGTTGGATGGTTGAAAAGCATCTGAAACATCAGAATTTAAGAGGGGGCTGAATTCGACAATTTCTGTTATTTTCGAAACCAACAATCCATCAATCACACCCACTTCATGTGATTGGCCAGGTGTGCGGCGCTGAGTTTGCAGGGCTTGAACTTCACTCTCAACCTCTCTTTTTTTCATTCTTTACACAACTGTTTCTATCACTTTCTGTGTGTATAAATGAGTTAACTGAAAGGGTGCAGCGTTATCTGCATATTTAAACCTAACTAACGCATCTCATCTCTTTTTATGACTACCGTGACCTGAGCATTTAGAAATGAATTCTGTGATGCACAAAAAACATCACTTTATATTTGAAGCAGCTTTGCACATTGTTTCAGTCATTGTTTATTATTATTGTTGTTCTATAGAAATGGACTTAACAGATATAATATTCCACATCAATACACAGAATTTGAATAAAGAAGGTTGAGGATATTGGTCTACCACAATAGGCTTTCTGAAAAGAAGACAAATGACAAGATGGCAGCCTCTTTTTTGAAGCTAATAATAGAATTTGTGGGTTGGAAAATTTTAGGAGGCATACAGTGTAATACCACACCAAATTAAAACTACATAGTGAGATAGCTCATCACCAATTTGAAAAAAAATAGACAATGCAATTATCACATTTCCCTCATTTAAAGAAGCACATAACACAAAATGCGTGGTGCTTTTGGCAAGAAGAATACTCTGAGGATTTTTATGCAGCGACACTTTAGCATTTTGTGTTATGCGCTTCTATAAATGAGTGAAATGTGATAATTGTATCAAGTCACTTTTCCATGAAATTGTAGATGTGCTACACAGATCTTTTTTGAGTAGTTAGAGTAAATGCTCACATACTGTACTGTAGTTTTTCTGACCATTTATTGTTGATGTCTTTTTTGATTTTTGGTTTTTAAGCTGGTGGATGAGTAGGAAGAAGTACGCCTGGCACTTTATTTCAGAGACTTCCACCTTCTAGCTTCAATAAAAACTACCTAAATTTGTCAGGAAAGTGCTGCCTATTAGAAATAATGAGAGTGCTCATATTATTACAGGCACAACCCCCACCTGCAGCTCTTTATTCCTCACTGCACCAACCTGCTCCATCACAGAGACATTCAGACAGCACTCTCATTTGAAATGTTTTGTCATTGCCCACATAAAAATATCAACTGTTTAGCTAATGAATGGCTATAGTGATGATCCAGCTCTCCTGCGGGGACATGTTTTCCTCCACTTGGTTCCGCAACAGTAGCTCATCACTTCAGCAGCAGCACAAACCGTGAAGCGGTCCAGCTGAACACTCTGCCAAATGTTCAGCTGCGTGCCAATATCAGAGAATGTGACAGTGAAGTTGTCTCGTGTTTTTTCTCACTTCATTCTCTTGAAGTGCAATAACAATCCATTTGTTAAATGCTGAATGTAAATTATTTAAAAATCTCCATCTAAACAAATCATTTAGTCTGTTTATATGTTAGTTAGTTAGTAGGATAGTGAAAAAAATGATAGAATTACTAAATTAAGTGGACAGTTAGGCTTAAGCTAGGACCAAGGAATAACTGATAAGGGTTTGACGAAGATAGCGTCACCATGTGGCCATTTTCAAAGCCCTTCATTTATTCACTCATAACTCCTGAACTATGAGGAATATTTGGTCAAACACATATCTATGCACATAGGCCACACTCATTTCCACCTAGACTGATTTTCAGCCATTTTGAATTTGTTGCAAAACATTTTTAGCCATGCTAGCGGCAATTTCGGTTCGTCAGTCGGTCAGTCCACTACTTTGGTCCTGACTGAAATATATAACTACTGTATGGATTGCCATAAAATTGTATCTACCACCATCAGGTCTAATACTTTGGTTTATGACCAAATACCTGCAAAACAATTATATATTATATACACATACACATTATATATGTACATATACTATTATATACATTCTCATCAGCTGTACTTTGTGTTTAGTCCTTATTAGCAAATGGTAGTGTACTAACATGCAAGACTACGATGGTGAAGATGGTAAACATTATACAACGTCAGCATGTTAGCATCTTAGCATTTATCTCAAAGCACCGCCTCACATAGCCACTAGCATGGATGTAGACTGTCTTGTTTGACCCCTCCTCATACAAATATTCAATCCAATATTTACCAGATTTGGCCAACCTTGACCTATATACCATACCATTGAGGTTGTTAACTTCTAGTAGTTTTGGCTTAATTGATATAAATAGCCATGATCTTTGCCATTATTAGTGAATGCATTGTGAAATTGCAGTTAAATTCAGAGGACGTATTAAGCACATATCCACTCAGAGCAAATCGTATTGGTGGATCTATAGCATTAAATGTAAATATCCTGGACTCAGTGGTCATGAGCACTTGAACATTTGAACAATAAATCCTTGTGATGAATCCTAGCATTCCCAGTATTAAATAAGTGTTCTCAAAAGCTCAGCACTATTAGCATGCAGATTCACACAATATTATATTATTTAAACCTACATTAACTGATTTTTTCTTTGCCACTTTGGGACAGTGGGAACAAGCTATTCAACAGTGAAATAACATTTTATTAAGTTTAACTTTTTAGCAAACAGTTGCTTCTTCACACATCCAGCAGACACAGAGCCCTTTTTCACTGCAGACATTTTGACTTAGTAGGAAAAGCACAGGTGTAAATAATACAGTTAATGATGCCTGAGTGGTTTTGCGCATGCTTTCTCACTGTCACACTGTCACACTGCCATGGCTTACTGGGACACTTGAATAGAACAGAGCCATGGTTTATGTTATTGTCCCCCGTGAAAAGGACCGTTAGCATTAATTTAGAATCATGTTTCTGGCCACCCGACACATGTAAGTCCAATATTCACTCTCTGTTTGTCTCCACCAGCTCGTGAAAGAAATATCTGGCTCTTTAGCTGCTAAGCAGTGTTGTTTTTTTTTTTTTTTTTAGAGCTTTTCACTGTTTCTGGAAACAATGCTGATCAAAATAGTAAAGTTGACCAAAACAATGCTCTGTAGAGTTGTAGGATTGTGTGGAGTACCAGAGTTGTGTATTCTCTAGTAGATTCATTCATTCCATGATCCTGACTGTAGCCTATGCGAGCGCTTGAACATGTTGCCTTTGTAAAAGGAAAGTCCACGGCTGCGCCCCCTGGGGAGCCCGTTGTGAACAAGTGAAAAATGACAGGTTCCTGTCTGGTGTTCGCCAGCCTCTAATGTCTCTGTCCGGTCATCCGGAAGAAAACCAACATACGGCATGTCCTGCTGTACAGTGACAGGGACAGGGACAGAGACAGAGAGGAGTGATAAGGGAAGGAGGAAGGAACTGAAGGGAGTTCCGTTCCCTGTCTGGTTTCCTGTACGGGTCAGTGCATCTCACATGTGAATGCACACCTCACACATCTTTACTTGGTCTCGCTTTCTCTCCTGAGTTTTCTCTCTTTCCTTTGTTTAAACACTTTAAAGAACTGGTGTTTCATGCAATAAGCACAATATCTTACAGGTAGAAAATTGTATTTTTTCCATCTTCTCTTCTCTCCTACATTATTCTACTCTCTCCCTTCACCTGTCCCTGCCCACCTCTCCCCGTAGGATGCTTTTGAAGTGCTGGCAGAGAGCTACGAATTCAACGAGATCGAGGGTCCATGCCTGGCCCTCAGGAGAGCTGCATCTGTTCTGAAGAGTCTGCCCTGGGCGGTGCGGTGCCTGGGGGCCACTCAGGACCTGCCGTGCCTGGGGGAACACACTAAGGCAGTCATAGAGGTAAGGCCCAGAATCTGCATCACTCAGTCCAGCTGACAGCCAATCCATCAGTATTAGTATTGAGAGTAGTGTTGTCATGAATCAACAGTATTTTGTTTGGGCAGTCATACTAGATGGATAGGACAGCAAACCTTTTAATGCATTAAAGTACTACATTCTTGTTATCAACAATGGATTTGATTTTCTGACAACATAGTTTGGGAATGCAAAGCTCTCAGAAGATGACTCAAATTTTCAAACAAGGAGAGTTTTCAAATCAAGTCTGTGTGTGCAAACAATAAATAATGCACTGCTTACTGTGATGGATTACCTCTCTCACCATGCAACTTTTAGGTCTCTTGAACTTGATTTTCATACTGTTGTGAAAGTCAATCTAAACACTTTGGAAAATGACCTGCAGTAATGCTAAGCATATGTGATTAATGAGCTAAAACACAACAGGATGGTCGTTTAATGTAGCAGTAAATCATTATTACTCATTATTACTCAGTGCAACAATACTGACCACTTTGTAGGGGTAGTTTATGGGACAATTAAATCAATTTATATACATATTTGTGGCATATTTTGCACACAGGCTTTGATGTTGATGGGTTATGTCACCTCAGTTCAAGATATGATGATTGTCATGAATCATTCACTCTTACGCATTTCCTGTTTTATTGTGACAAGTCCTGTGTGTGTTTTTTGTTGTCCTATTTACCTTCCAATTATCCCCAGTCACCTGTGTCCCACTGCCAATCAGCTCCCTCTGTATATATACCAGTCTTCTTCCCTTTGCCAGTTGCCAGATTGTCTTGTTACTTTGTGTCAAGCTCTTCAGCGTTTCTATGCCGTTTTTGATCTCTCGTGTGTTTGGACCCTTTGCCTGTTACCATTCGGTTTTCGCCTGTGCCTTTGCCTGTCGGGCTTTGGTTGCCAGCCTCTTGTGGTTTGAACTTTTTGACTGTTTTTTTGGACTCGCCCTTGCCTCCTCCCTGTCTGTATCTCTGCCTCGTTAACTGTCTTACCTGTGTATGACCTCGGATCTGCAAGTAAAGGATTTTCTCTGAAATCTTATCCTCATCTCCTGTGTGGTTCCTGCTCTTGGGTCTTATCCTGTGTTTGCGCCGTCACAATGATATGTTATTTGGTTTCCAACTTTTCTCAAATCATAAAACATAATATAAATATATAAAACAAATGCTAAAATCCACCACGCAAGCTCACATGAGACAATGTCATCAGGTGACAGCATAACATAAAATTATGACTTCAGATCATCGGCTGACTCATCGTGAGCATTTATCATTTTGATATTATGAGAGATAAAATAATTTAAACTGCTGTCCTCTGTGAGGGAACAAGGTTCAAACGTTTCTTCACTTCATGGAGAGAGTATTTCATACTTTTTGGTGGAGTATTCCTTCAAATTTTGTGCAGATTGTTTCAACGCGCTGTCAAGGAGAATGTAGCTGAATCTTTCTTCTCCTAACAATACCAATCTGCACAAAAAATGCTTTCTGGAGCTGACACTGGAGTGGAATTTCATCTTGCAGAACACATTTGCTGTGAGCTCTTGAAGGTTAAAAAGAAATTCAGTGTTGAGTTTAATCTTTCAAAAAGATATCAAAAAATAGTTTTGAAATTTCAAGTCCCAGACAGACATGCTAACAGAACTTGCCACACACGTGAGCACACACACTGACAGGCATCACACAAATTTATCTCATCTTTGGGGGGAAAAAAAGTCTTATTGGGTCACTTGGCAATCATTCCCTCACCTACAGTCGTGCTCAGGGCAGAAATCATGGCGAGTTGTCAGGGAAAGTGTCAAGAAATGTTTTCTTGGAGAGAACGCTGAGTCCCTGTAGGAGAACAAGGTGAGCTCTGCACTCCAACTCCCTGACACATTAAACCTAACATACACACGGCGGGTCTCACAGCAAGTTTCAGAATCTGTCAAATCTGTCAGCGCCGAGGCAGATTCATTAAACAAAATAACACAAATGTCCCAGGAGACCAAATTAGACTGCCTGTGAATGACCTCTCCCTGTTGTTCTTACATGATTCAGACGTACACTCGGCGGTGAGTTTTCTTTTTTTCCGCTAGGCTGTCTCTTTAAAAACCGATCGTGGCTCAAAACAAGAAAATGACATGACACGAAAAACAAAGTGAAACCAAACAGAGTAAAAACAAAACGCTTGATGTGCCTGTGAACATCGGAGTGACACTCTGTCAGCAGCGACTGAACCGCTCGCTGCTGACTGAACATCCAAAGTGGGGAAAAGATATAAACCTACTGACATGAAAGTCTGGGAGCACTGAGGCAGAGTTGGGGATGAATAGTCAGTATGTGTTTTCTGTGTGTGTGTGTGTGTGTGTGTGTGAGAGAGAGACATTGTGCATGTGAAGAAGTGTGTCTTCCCCGGAGCAGGGAGTGTGTTGAAGCATTATCCTTGCGTTTGAGGTTGGCCTTAGCTGGAGGGTTGAAAAGCAGAGGTGGACGGGTGGATGCATCACTGAGCAGTGAAGGCTGCTTTAAACTGCACTGTACTCACAGTCTGGATCTTTGGTTCACTGGTTCATTGATACTACATGCCATCCCTTCGTGCCCAAGCTTAAAATGCACACAGATACTTATTGTAAAACACAAATATACAGGCTCATTTTCAACACTAACAGCTTTTACAATTTCCCCACGGAAGATGGCCGATATTAATTAGATAAATGCTGCCTGATTTTATGTCTTCACATAATGAAGACAGTTAAAATGTGACCAGCAAATTAGTGGTTCTCTGCTGAGAGCGGCAGACAATTAAACGTGGAACAAAGTTGTTTCAGAGCAAACAATGGAAGCTGGGGAAAACATTACCTTGGGCTTTTTATGAATGCCATAAAACTGGTATTAATCCCAGGTTTCACAACAAAGTCGTTATTTCTTGAAAAGAAATGGAAATGAGGACACGAGGAGCACCTGATTTAAGCGGAAACTGTTTTCAAATGAGCAGCAATTTGGGGCCATTTGTTAATTGCTGATGGAACAGAAACCAGGGGAAATCACGCCGATGCTGACACCAACAGTGTTTTGCTTAATAATATCGTCTACTTTTATGTTTTGCAGGAGATCCTTCAATGTGGCCGCTCGTTTGAAGCCGAGAAAATACTCTCTGATGAAAGGTATCAAACACTAAAGGTCAGTAGATGAAAAACAACCCCATCGTTTGTTTGCTTTCTCCATTTTTGATGCTTTAAAATTGCTGTGAAAGTGATTTGCATTTGCCATCTCATAAGGACACAGAGCTCTTCAAAACTTTGAATGCTAACCCCTTCTGAGAAGAGCCTGTCATTTCAGAGCATGTCTTCTTGATTACGTTCTTACCTCGTTTCCTGCCAGCTGTTCACAAGTGTGTTTGGGGTTGGACCTAAGACGGCTGAGAAGTGGTACCGCAGAGGGCTGCGCTCATTCAGCGACATTCTGGCAGACCCCAGCATTCATCTAAACCGGATGCAACAAAGTGGTACATCAACATCTCACCATCTCCACTCTGCCACTCCACAAATTATAGACTGAAAATTTCAACTCGAGTTTGCCTCCAAGAACGACTCAAGGGGGAGGGGGTTGCATGTCATTTGGGATTTTTTGTCCTTTTTGCTCCCATAGGAGGCTCCTTATGTTAGGCTCTATCTGTAATGTGTTTTCTGTAAAGTGAGAAGAGATGTGAGCAGCAGGGAGTTTACAGTGAAAACACAATGGAAAAGGCAGCAGGGGTATTTTTAATAAAAATCAATGAATAGTGACTGTGAAGGGGGAACGCTTGGTGTGGAATTCCCGTGAGCTCTCATCAATCAGCTGAGCAGAGAGAGCCATCAAGGCAAAGAGAATTAGAGGTGGCTGACTTACAGTGGGAGAGCTATGATTTATTTCACATGTTAGTGATATTCATAAAGGAAGATTTTGGTTCATATTTCTGTGGGGAATCGTCCTTCATTGCTTTTGTAACATTGCTATTTAGTTTAATTACAGATTTATTTTGGATGAAGGCTTTTGGACAGTTTCCAGAGCAGTAGTAAATTAATTTGGTGCCAAAACATGTTTGAACAACTAAATGCCAGTTCAGAACAAAAATTTACAACGAGACCAGTTGAAACTTGCAACTACTGCAATGTTGTGAAACCTGCCAGTTTACATCAATGTCAAGAGACGGTGTATCGCTTCCATAGCAACGACTCTCTGTACTTCTGTTCTAACTGACGGCTTTTCAGGCGTTTTTTTGTAGCTGGATATAATTTGTTGTGTCTTAAAATATGAACGAGGATAGTGATAGTGAATTACTTTCTACAGTTGCATTTCTAGTATTGATGACGGTGAAAACATAATTAAAATGAGAGGATCGAGATGACCGGCTGACTTCACTATGAGCTGATTGGCTGTTGAAACAGATGACCTGCTTTACGTTCTAAAACCAGCCACTGGCGACTTGATAAGCTGAGTCCCAGGCGACGCCATCAGCCGGTTTGAGTCGAGCTGAGACGGGCCAGTTCACACCGCTGCAACGTTTCGTCTCGTCGCGAATCTTTGGTCTGAATTGGTGTTTAGAGTCTAGAGCCACTATGTGAGGATGTAATGCTCAATGTAAAGAAAACCCAACTGTTGGATAGATAAAAGTTGAGGTCCAAAATTAGCTTTTGATGTCTTGCAGTTTTTGATCTTTATCAAGGTGTCCAGAGGATGGTGTCAGAATGAAGGCCATTGGCAACCTATATCAGAAGGGTTTATGAAAGAGTTAAGAGATGTGTGTGGCAGTGAGGATGGTGTAAAGAGAAACGTCATCATGTTGAGTCACTTGTGAGATTCTGTGATATCATTTCTAGGGCTGGATGAGCAAAGATATAAAAACTGAGGTAGAAGGATATAAGAAATACAGTCTATTTTTAGCAATGCTAGCGGCATGGTCTAGAGATGGCAATGTCGGTCTGTCGGCTGGTCCACCACTTTAGTCCAGAATGAAATATCTCAACAACTATTGGATAGATTTCCACAAAAATGTGTACAGACATTCATGGTCCCCAGGGGATGAAGCCTGCTGACTTTGATGATCCCCTGACTTTTCCTCTAGCGCCACCATGAGATTGAAATTTGTCGTTTTAAGTGAAATGTCTTGACAACTTTTGAATTGATTGCCATGAAATATGGTACACGTCCCCCTCAGGATGAATTGTAATCACTTTGGTGATCCCTTAACTTTCCATATAGCGCCATTATCAGGTCAAAACTTCAATTTATCCAATGCTTTGGACAAATATCAGCAAAACTATTGGCTTTCCCATCATCCTCAGCTGTAGTTCATGTTTAGTGCAAATTAGGAAATGTTAGCATGCCAACGCGCTAAATAGACATTCATGGTGCCCAGATGCATGCATGCTAACATGCTAACAGCTAAGGCTGATGAGAATGTCCTTCATTTTGAAGGTATTTAGTCATAAACCAAAGTGTCACACCAGGGCCGTCACTAGGATTGAGAGATAGGGGGGGCTTAGCCCCAGGAGTGTGTATTAGAATGCGCGCACCGAAAAATTTTCATCGCACCTACAAAGGCTATAGGATATAGGCTAAGCCTACACAGTGAATGCAAGTCAAGATTGCCAGAATTAAATATGAAATAAGGGCATAAAGGGCATGAATATAAGACAACTCCTTAGGGGAAAAAAACACCTAGGTCGAGTTTAAGATGCATTACACGTGGGCCATCACTTGCTGTTTGTTTTGTGTTTTTATCCAAGCTTGAGTAAATGCATATAAATATGGGGATTACTTTCTTTTTGACTTTTCACTCTTGGCCAAGTTCAGCGGTCACAACGTTTTGAAACTTTTCCTACGGTTCCGATTCAGCTTATATGTTTTCTCTGTAGACCTTTACTGACCTCGATCACGCAGACCTCCTCAGCATCAGCTCCCTGCTCCTGCTCCTCACTCACTCTCTTAAAAAATCTTCTTATGTCCATCTAGCCAATGAATTGAAAGACAGTTTAAATTTTCTCATGCCAAAACTAATGCTACTATGCCATTTAGTTTTCACTCACAATAATTAACATAAGGCTACTGATGTTGTGTTGAAATAGCCTACTAGAGAAATGGGACAGAATATGGACAGCTGTTAGCCTAATATAGCCTAAATTTGGTTGTTCTCGATGGTTGCATTTTCCATAACGTTCCATTTAGCTGCCAAAATCAATGTTAATCAAGTACAATATCGCCTTTTCTCCCCCATAGGTAAACGTAGGTAACGTTAAGCAATTAACAATGACATCAACTTACAATCTCGTGTAGGCTATTATTCACTGCGAACAACTCTGCCGGCCTCAGGGGGGTATTCCAAGTAGGTGGTTAAGTGGCAAACCTGGGTAAGTTAAGACGGAGGTAGCGGTAAACCTGGTAATAGAGGAGGCTGGAGTCCTCATTCTCCTAACTACACAAAGCAAGCAGGCTACTCTATTAGGAGGTTTACCACTCCCACTAGCTTAATTTACCCAGGTTTATGATTTAACCACCTACTTGGAATACCCCCCAGGAACGTTAAAGCGAGCAATAACATTTGATCCAGCTTGGAACCATATGCCCGCCTACCTAGCTAGTAGCCAATGAGGGCTGGGAATCATAACAATAATTTTATTCAATAAACAAACTTTTATGCTTATTATAGTTTGACTCGTTTTCTTGCTGGTTCGTGTTAAGTGCATGTCTGCACTAATTTTAAATATTGAAAAAAAAAAAAAATTCTACCCAAAATTATAGGGGGGCTTAGGGCTAAAGCCCCCCTATAATGGACCTAACGACGTCCATGTGTCACACCTACTTACAATTTTGACCTGATGATGGTACTAGATGAAACTTGAGGGGATCAATAAAGCTGTGAATTTGTGAAAAGACTGTGAATGGCTGCACCGAATTGCATCCATCCAATAGTTGTTGAGACATTCCACACTGAACCACAAACGTGAACCTCATGGTGGTGCTAGAGGAAAAGTCGGGGGATTACCAATATCAGTAGGCTTAATCCTCTGGAAACCATGACCAAACCACAACCAAAATTTTATGGCAATCCATTGAATAGGTGTTGAGATATTTTACTCTGGACTAAAGTGGTGGACTAGCCGTCAGACTGACATTGCCATCCCTAGAGCCATGGCACGAGCGTGGCTAAAAACAAACATATAATGATCTGGTTCAAAAAAGAGGGTGGAGACTGAAGGAAGTGCAGTACAAGAAGTTATAGATCACAGCGTGTTTGCAGTGATTATTCTCTGAGGTGATGCAATGCTCAAATCTGAAAGAAATAGCTGAGTGAACAGGAATACAGCAATATAGGAGCATCCAAACATGTAGATAACATCAGCCTCAATTGTTGTCAGCGATGGAAATCCCACAGAGCATTTAACGTACGAGGTTAAATGTCTCAGAGGGAAATACTGATATGCAGCTATTTGTCTGCATCATTTCTCTGCTTCTTCTGCTGCTCAGGACGTTGCTGGGTGCATATACTGTAGCACTGCATGAGGTGGTAATTCAAAACATAATATTACACAGCTTGCAGGTTCCCATTCAGTTCGAAACTCCATCTGATAATGTATTATGCTGACAGACATCTTCATCAAACTGGTCACAATCCATCATTCGGAACACTGCAGTCTCCGCTCCGTGCAGAGAAATAATGTGAGCTTTTGACATGGAAAATGTGTTTGAACCCTGATCTCTCCACTGTATTCTGTCAATCTTGAAACATGAATTATGCCATTTATTTTATTGCAGTACGGACAGAAATATCATTAAAGATTTTGTTATTAATTGGTGGCATAGCTCCGTCTGGTCTAAGAGAAGGAAAAGAGAATTAAAGCTTTTTATGTAGCACAGAAAAATGAGAAAATAGAAAGTCAGATTCATGAAATCAACACGATGCCCATCAATCCATCAATCATAATTTAGCTCAGTATCTCCAGAGGCTGTAATCCTCTAGTGTCTGCAGCAGGCGTGCACCACTAGTCGCCTTCTATCAGCCAACAGAACATATCACATTTTACCTTCCTTTTAATTCACCCTGACACTCCACTTCCCCAGAGTAAATGGCTATGATTGATGGCTGGCTCCCAGACTAATAACCACGTGGTCTTTTCCCTGCAGGTTTTCTGCATTATGGAGACATCTCCAGGGCTGTCAGTAAAGCAGAGGCTCGGGCCCTGAGGAACATTATTGACGAAGCTGTCCATATGATCACACCGGACGCCGTACTAGCACTGACAGGTGGCTTTCGCAGGTACAAGACTTGTCTCCTCCTTTCAGTGTTCATATGGTAGTTGAAATAGAACAGCACGTCCTATCCTACATTTGTTTTTCTTCTTTTCCACTAATGTAAAATTCATTTTGGGGTCTGCTTGAATCCTCAACCTTATTACTAACTACTGTCACACACAACAAGTCACAGAGAGTGGGAGAGTGGGTAGAAGCATTCAATCTCACTATTTCTTTGTCCTTGATCATAAAAAACTGCATCTTGAGTGCACAGGTCATTCCCAACATAGAATTGCATTTACATTAAGACGTTGAAATGCAGAGTCTCAGAGTGCATGGTGAGTGCTCTTGTGAAGCTCCCTACTAAGTGCAACTATTTGCTCACAGCTGGTGCCTGCCTCCGTCGCCACCTCTTTGTGCAGCTCTTTTTTTATGTGCGGTGCTTTGTGCCTGAGTAAGCGTGGAGCACTCCGATCTGTGGTGTTGTAAAAATCCAGCCATAACCAGTGGCGTGTGCGGTAAATAATTCAAAAGCAGTCTGGCAGTAAGGACAGGCGCTTGCCTCTCAACAGGGGTGACAGAGCTGCCACAGCTTAGCTGATGGTCTTTAATAGTGCTTGGGCTACAAACATTACATGTTGCCAGGGAAAGTTCTCTTTTTTTCTCTAAAAACCTTATGAAAGTTTCCCTTTTCTCTGTGTGTTTTATTCTAACATATTCCAGTTTGTCAAAGTTTGGAACAAAAGGATCACTTTTAAAGTGAGACAAAGCAACTTTTGCAAAACAACGACCACTGTGGCAAGTGTCAGTTAGCAACAATTTAGCAAAAGCTAAAATGCTAAGCTATTGTAACAGTAGCTCAAGTGGAGTCAAGAGTCATAAGCTGTGTCCCATTCCATTCTGCATACTAATTTAGCATGAAATAGTATTGTACTATCAGTATATACTATGTACTAACCTTCATAGTATACTGTTTTTGCAGTTAGTTTACAAGAAATCAACATACTTCACTGTTTTATAACAAGAAATGATGAAGAAATGCGCCGGATGTCAAACTGTGACGTTAAACGACTGCCAGTTAAACTTAACTAAGAGACAGTGAAGTGTTTTTCCAAAAATCTGTTAGTGTTCCTTGAGATATTTCACCACCATCTACATTTAGTTTTTGTCTTTTACAGCTGTAAGCAGTTCCTTTATTTCCTTTGTGCATTGCATTGTGGAAGAATAGTGTCCATCAACAGCGCACTCAACAATCCAGGTTTTTTTGTCTACATACTGACTAATTTGAGTGTACTTTACTTTGCCAGTGTGAACACAATATATACTCAAAAACTGCTTAGAATTAGTAGCTAGTATAGATCTGGGACCAGTGTTGGGCAAGTTACCTACATTTTTTTTATCATATAGTCATTACATATTAAAAAAATAACTACACTACTTTACTAATTACTCTACTGCAAAAGTAATTAGTTACATGACTTGTTACTTTACTTTTGTTACTTCCCTCCAAATCCTCCATATCCACATGGCACATATTCTGTACATGTTCTGTACATGTGTATAAATATAAAACAGCCAGTCTACGTTTTAGAGGTTTACTGACCACCAACAGCTAGCTTAGGGTGTCAGACACTTCGAATAACAGTCTGAGCCTGTCAGTGTCAAAAACAAGCACTTTTAGTGGACGTACTTTTCAAGGGCGCAATTGCCTGCAAGGATTACGTTGCAGCCATTGCAGCCCGTTGGCAGATGCAGGCGGAGGTGATCCACTGGACCAATTCCAAAACTTTTGGTAAGTATTAGTCATTTTGACCGCAAAATTTGTAAAAATAGGACCCAGTTTTAAAAATACCGGAGTTTCCCTTTAACAAGCCAGCTAAGAACACACAACTTATAAATACCGTGGAGTTTCCGGGAGTCGCATTTCCCTTTTTTTGGACCATCTAATGGACCAGTCTGTCAACTGACCGCAGAGAGATCAAACTAAAATCAAAAGTCCAAAACTGTTACACACACATCTATAAAGCCAGCCAGCTGACTCAGTAATGTGCTTTATTCAGCAATATTTCCCTAAAGTTTGCTAACATTAGCTAACGTTATAGCCACCATAAGCTACTGGTCATACCAGACCAACTTACGCTGTGGCAGTAAAACCCCTGAGTGTATTGAATTGAGCAAATATGCATTTTACAGCTTATGAATTCAACTTTTCAAAAGTTACATAGTCTCGCTTTAACGCCCGGACCGTGGGGTATATTTAATTTGTCTCAGTAGTTATACAGTAGGTCCACAACTTTCCCAAGTAAAGATAGTATCAAAGAGCACAAGAAAAAAAATCCAATATCTCTAATCTTCAAAAGGATAAATGACAGCTGGAATGATATCTGATTATGTAAATAACTGCTCCTCAAGGGGAAAATGTGGTAAAGGAGATGAGGAAAGTGATTAGAGCATCATGGATAGTTAACATCAAGAATGAAGGGGAGGAACAGCGCAAGATTTATGGGCCAGGAGTCTGCTGCAAAGTGTAAAGGGGCCTGTGAGAGAGCTTTTTATGGCTTTAAACTCAGAGAGACGAAGCACACATTTACTGTCGTCTCATATTTGGTGCAGGCTTGGGGAGTATTACGTGAGACCTAATTGGAATCATGCAGAGCTATAATTGAAGAACGATGACTTGTACATTGTAAGTCAGTAAGTAAGTAATTTACCTTTATCATGTTGAAAAGCAGATTCTGTAGACATGGTTTAAACACAGCGGGAGGCGTTATAAGGCCTATTACACCAGAATAGTTCGTATGCTCTCTAAGATGCCAGCAGCACCACTAATAATCCACTAATTCTCTTCAGTGTGACATATTTGAAAATGTTCCCTTCTGAAGTCCTGTCAAAGCTCGATTTAATTACCTATAATTTCCAGCGTGATGTAGAGTCTCTTATTAGCTTCATCTTTCCAGCCGATAGCCCTTGTCAAAATACACATACTATATACCTCTTTAAATAGACATACTCGGCTCTGGCAAATCTTTCATCTCTGGATAACATACACAAAGACACAACTCGGCTTCCAAAAGTTCTACGAAATAAGCGCCGTGCTCCACTAAAGTCAAGCTGTCACCCACTTCAGAGGGAAACAGCATGGTGAGGATTTGTTGATGCCACTGACATTACCCTTATTGAAAGGACAGCTGTGGAAGGCGGGTGACAAGTCTTAAAGCGGTTTTGTTGGGGGGGAGGATTAAAAATAGATTAGGCTTGAAAATACAGCTTCTGCCACCACTGTGTGTGAAAGGCTCATGCAGTGTCAGCGGAGCACTGTATTTATTTCGGTGTGAAGCCGGCAAGTCCCCGCTGTGGATCTTATTTAACATCAGATTGTCTGGAATACGACTCAAAGTGACACTGATGAGGGGGGGGGCAATGGTGTCTGCTCTCAGATCCTCAAACAGGGGCCGAGTCCCGCTGCATTGTTTCCCTTGAACAACAACTGAGATAAATAATCCTTATCAGTTTAGTTCAGGGTGTCATGATTTTTAAAACCAACTCTATTATCTGCTGGCAGGGGAAAGCGCAAAACAAGCTGTCTGATCATGAAGCATAGCCCTGGCACTTACTGCTTTTTCTTGTTTTTATGTTCTATCTTTCTGATTATCACCTTGTTTTTCTGCTAGCACGAAACTTAGATAGCAAGTGAGATGCAAGGTGAAATAATGCATCTGTATGCACGAACCTGTTTCTTTTCCCTGACCGGCTACTTTTAACCAAACTCTCGCCTTCCTGCAGATGAATGCATTCTGTGAAACTTCCAGCTGCAGCGACACTTCCCACATCTGTATTATTCATACATGTCGCCCTGTCGTCCACACAAATTTGTAAATAACCATGTATATTTTATAGGCTTTGTGCAGAAAGAATTAATAATTTAGCATTTTCCCTCACGCAATGAAACAGTAGTCTGGCTGAATTCAACTGCTTTGCTCTGTGTTGCACTAAATTGAAAGAAGCACTGGCGGTGTTGCTGTGCACAGTGTGTTAACAGTCCATCAAAGCTAATATTGTCAGCCGAATCTTCCCAGCCATATCTCCCGCTGAGCAGGAGTGGATACCTAATGCTAAATAACAACAGTGTTCTGAACTCTGCACCATTAGAGGTAGAGAAGAAGGAGAAGAAAAACACCCTCTTTGCTGGGCAGAATGTGCCTGGCGTGCTGTTGTCTACTTTTTCCGCTGACTGGGGTTCAGCTAGAGGAGGTATCTGCACAGACCCAACACATACTAATGCTGCGGTGCAATCAGGAAGGAGCTGAAAAATGTAATGCCATGGTGTCTTCTCCTCAAATAACCGCCAATTCCCTTGTCAGCCCCTCACACGCACACAACCACTCTTTGACAAAATCAGGTTGTTTTTAAGCTCTGATTGGAGGTAAACTGAATTTATGCTGATGATCTCTCTGTCTCGCTCCCGCTTTGTTTTTTTTTTGTTTTTTTACTATTCATGGCACACATTTATGCAGTGCACTCGGGTGAGTTTTGCCAGCGCAGCAGAGGCTAGCAGTGAGATTCACTTAACAACTTGAGCGCACCGTACGAGCTGGAAGTGTTGTGGAATCTCAGCTTTGCCAATTAAGAGTGTTGGGAGGTTCGGAGGGAAGTTGCTCATTCAGCAGATGGAAATCTGTGATGCAGACTCAGATAGCCGTGTCCTACCAGTCAACTCATTAAAGAAGTGTCAACTTTCCACATAAAGGCCTACATAAATACAGTAAACACAAGCGTAAAAGTGAGTACTCCCACATCCTCATTCCACAACAAGAATAATTTATATACAGTACAGTCACAGTGTAAATATAATGACTGGGACTAAAGCATAATCTGCTGAGTGAACCTGTAAGCCAGGCACTCATTCTATTAATGCCACAGGGGTACATGCTCTCTGCCACTAACGCTAACCATTAACATTATCATGCCTTGTGGAGCTCTAATGGCTGTTTTCTAATACTTCCTTGCTCCCCGAATTAGCCACGGTGACCTTTGAAGCTCTCCCACAAGCCATTCACGGCCTCTTTCCATTCCTTTAATGTTCCTCTCTCTCTCGCTGCCATCACTCATTTGTTAGAGGCGGCAAGGAGAGATCAAACACGGAGCCTCGTGGCAGCTGAGGCTTCTCTGGAGCCATATCGCCCACAACATTCGTAGTCACATTGCTTTATTGTTAGCGGTGACGCTGGAGCTTACGCCTGTATGATTTCGCCTATTGTTTAACAAAAGGTTTGTGAGTGTGCGTGTGTGAGTGGGTGTTGGGTAATGATCAGTTTGAAATGATGCCTGGCCTTTTGGCAGGTAGCGCCGGCGTAGGCCAAAGCTGCGGCGGCAGCCAACTTGAGCGGATCACAACCTGGCAGGGGGGAAGCGTCTGTCATTTGAGGGGCAACTTCAGCCTCTGCATTGTTCTCACTTTCAAAAACCTGCCGTATGAGGTTGTTTTAGTGGGTTACTATAATCACAGAAACCCACTGTTTCTTTTCATCGTTCCATCTGACTGCTGTTTGAGTCATCCTGGAGTCTTGGGCATGGAAACAACTTAGACAGTCCATCACAGGGCTCACACACATACAAACACATTCACTCTCATGTTTACACACTGGAGCAGTTTCCAATTCAGCTGAGTTTGTCACTGTTTTTTGAGGCCACTAATTTCTTGCCGTCTTGCTGATCAAACTACAAATAAAGCCAGTGAATCCTTGTAACTAGCAGATACACATGTTTTTGATCATTTGAATTATCCAGACTTTCTTAGGAAACTTAAACTACTGAAGTCAAAAAGCTTTGCTATGTTTCTGTGAATCTGGGTGTAAGCAGAAACGCACACACGAGCTCAGAGTGTAGACACACGTGGGTGTGGCCAACTGTTTTTGTAATTGACTGGAGGTGCATATGCAACCCTGGCACAGCATGGACCAATCTGAAGAACTGGCTGGAGCAGGATGAATATTTTGCTAGCAGGAGGAATACATTATCAGCAGGTGGAGTTGGAGTGGGCTTCAGTAATAGCCACTCAAATCAGCTCCTCTCATGACCTTCAAAGCAAAACTAGAGAACGCGATTTCTGAAGAAATTGCGGTGTGAATGCTGGATTTTTGAAAAGCTGACGCTAAACTACATTGCTGGCTTTAATTTGTATGAAGGTGTAGCTGAAGGAGTATGAAGAGTTGGAAATGTGGGAAAGGGTGGAATTAGTATGAATGGGATTTAAAAGTTGAATAATACCCATAATGTATGAAATATGTGGAACATTTTAAGGTTTGAATGGAGTTTCTAGCTGAGAGATATAAAAAAGTTGAATTAATGTGAGAAAGTGTCGTGAAGATATGAATTGAAAAAGTTTAGAAAGGAGTATGAAGAGTTGAAGAAGTATGAAAGGGTCTAATGAGTATGAATGGGATTTATAAGTTGAATAATGCCCATAATGTATGAAGTATGTGGAACATTTTAAGGTCTGATGAAATAAAATACTTGAAAAGTTTAAAAATGTCTAAGACCTGAATGTGTACGTGTGTCAAACTGACCTGATTAGCTCATCTCAATCAGCTGTGTGTCCCCAGCTGCATTCAAAGGTGTGTGTGTGTGTGTGTGTGTACATTCCTGCTGGGACACATGTATGCATACTGTACATGTGTTTCTCCTACACTATATGGTTTAAAGGTCCATGATTTGAGCACTGGGATTTCCTACTGTAAGTGAATGCATTGTCACGTCATCATAGCTAAACTTCAGAGTAACTTCAAAGTATGAATGGGATTTAAAAGTTGAATAGACCTCATATTTCATGAACGATGTGGAACATGTTAAGGTTTGAATGCAGTTTATAGCTAAAAGTATGAATAAAGAGATAAGACTTGAAAATGTTTGAAAAAGTGTGAGGGTGACAATGTATAAGAGTGATAAAGTCTCCATGAATAGATGTGAGTTTACAATTCTTCCTCTGCATTGAGGAGCTGTATAGCAGAGTGTGCAGCCATGTTTGTACGCCCCCTGGTGTTTCGGAGAATACTGCAATGGATAGCGCGTTGAGCATAAATGCCTCTGTGCAAGCTCGTAGCTCTAGCTAGACTCTAGCTTTGATATGCCTTTTGTGTACATATCTCATGCACATGCAGGAGTTCTCTGCTGAGCTTTTCATTGTATCTGTTCCTGCCTGATAATCACTTACGGAACTGAAACACCCCTTGCCTGCAGTTGTGCTGACGGAGAAAATGCATTGTGTAAGCGCAGTCAGGCTCCATATGGGTCTGCTTTATGACACTGATCCAAGTAGAAAATGATGATTCTCATAAAAGTTAAAGCTCTGACAGCTGAGGCAACAAAAAGGGAGCTTTTACACTTAACAACTTAGGACAAATTACTTGTTTGAATAGTGAAGAAAGTCAGTGCCATTAGTATGGCCTATGCTTTTAATAGCTCCGTCTGCCACCTTCCCTCTTCATCAGTTAAGGAGTGTGACTAAAAGATTATTCTTTTCATTATTTCCTAGACACAGTGAGTGGGTAACAGTGCTATGTCTTTATCTCCAGGGAGAAGGAGTTTGGTCATGACGTAGACTTCATCGTGACCACACCTGAGCTGGGGAAGGAGGAGAATCTGCTATCCAACATTATTGCTAGACTGAAAAAGCAAGTAAGTATGTTGTTTCCTTTTTATTTATTTTTTTGCACTCAAGGGGTGCAATGAGGATGTTGAACCATCATTTCTGAATACAATTTAGTGCTTTCCCTATAATTTATGTAATTAGTAGGTGGTATTTTTTTAAAAATCAAAATCATTTCATTTAATGTATTTCCGAAGAACAACTCCTAGATAGATTTATTATAGGCTATGGTAAATACAACGGCAGAGTCTTCTGGACAAGATAATAGAATAAACAGAGCACTGCTGAATATAACCTGTATTTTTGTAGTGCTCAAGTGTTACATAAGTTTCCTACAATAAGTAGGAATTCAGAACACTGTTTGAACACTGCTTTGCATTTAAAGTTAAATCCTTTAAACTAGTTTAGAGTTTCAAGAAACTTTGGGGTCAGTCTGGCCATCTGTGTTTTCAAATGCATAATCAATCACTTTTTAATTAAACCTAACTTATGTCCTACCCTTCTTCTTTTAAAAAAAGTGAAGAAGATACAGCAGACACTGTACTGAGGGTGGACACAATAACATAAGTGTACAAAATAATGCACTTCTGTACAACATAACCACAAACTACAGCTTTAAGAATTACCATTGACACATCTTGACGTGGTCTCAATTCAATTCTCACATTTCAAACCTCATAAGGTAATACTTATTGCAGGGCAAGTTTAAACCTAGCCGAGTTGTAACGTAAGTGTTTAAGTGGAGATTTACGCATCACTAGATTAAAATGGGTTGTACCACAAAAACTAGTTCTTATGCAGAGATTAGTTGTCACTAATTATTTACATCCACATATGGCCAGATGAAACTATTGCGTAGCTAATTGAAGTAACTGACAAAGTTAACATTAGCTTGCTAATATGTGACCCGTTTAGATTGAAGAGTAAAATAGGTAATATGGAGTACGGTCAGCATGTTTAATAAAGATGTAAACTGGGAGGATTTTAAAGTCCATTTCACACACAAAAAAAAACCCCAATATAGCCCAAATTATAAAACGCTATGCCAATAACATTACACTAAATGACAAAAAAAAGCAACTCTAACCCATAAAACTGTTGTTTTTTGGCAGTTATGTTACAACAGTGTGATGCTACAGAAACTTCCTGTTTACATAGTTGATTGCTTTTGATTGGACGACACTATTGATGTTTCCTAGCAACCAATTTACACATTACATAAGTCTTTACTAGCTAAAAACAGTTGGTGTTTATGTTATTGTGACCCCTGTACATTACCGTGTCTTTTTCTCACAGTGTTTTTTGACTCTATGGTAAATTTCCTCATCTGACCTATAGGGCTGCCCAGCAATCTGTATTCTGTATATGTTTTCCTTTGCATCTACTTAGACAGTGATACACACAGTACACACTACCAATACACACTGAAACATACCAAGTGCAGACACAGGAGACTGATGATTTGTGTCTTTGTATTTACCTTGACCCAAAGCCAGTTTTTAAAGTTACTGCTGAAACCACCAAACTAAACTTAATTGAACAGGAGAGACATTTTTGCGTGCATGCTCGACTATCAAATTTTTTTTTTTACATTTGGAAAATGTGTCTGTGAATAGATCTGTCATAATTTCCTGGTGATCATGGTATATTATGTGATTTGGAATTGATTGCACTATTTAGATATATGATAAAAACCTAAATCCAAAAGTCAGTCTTCCATCCATTGTCACGGTAGGACACTAAGATTTTCTAGATGAAAATATGAAGAGTTTACAGTACTTCTTGCCTTCAGGACACATCTCTGACTGCAGTGCAGCAGTATGTTTCCATAATAAGGCATAAAATCGAGTTGGTAACTTTTCCATCATTCAGAACTGTGTCCTTGGAAACTTACAGCAGCCTTTTTAAAAACAATAAAACTTAGAGAGAAAGGGCTGTGGTTCTGCCGATTTAGTTGCCTTTAATGGAAAGACATTGGTAAAAGGTGAGTGAATCAGGTAAAAGAGAAATAGTCCAATTTAGTAGGTTACTCTGAGAACTTTTAGCCGGGCTTTCAAGGACCGTTGGCAGCCCTGGAGTCCCTTTAATGGAAAATGGATCCTTTAATGGAAAATGAGCAAAAAGGAGAGGTGGGTGAGACGAGAGAAAAAGGAGAGGATGAATGTGCAATAGAGACAGACAGATAACGGCTGGTTAAAGCAGAGAGACAGTGAGGAGAAAGCGTGAATAGTGAGAAAATGTGAGTGAGAGATAAAACACAGAGACAATGTTAATGGCAGGCTATGTTTAAATACACATAATGGTTTAATTATTGGCTGTGCTCCAATGATGACAATTATTTGCTGCTAATATCACAGCAATGTAACAAATATCAATACGCTCCAGAAGTGTCCAATTAAAACTCAGTATGTTAACACATTTATCTAATTACAATAAACTGACGTCTTAATCACAACTGTGCAAACAGAAGTCTAGCTTGTCAATAACAGCTTTTGCATTTAAACAAAAGGGAAAACTCAGAGTTAGTGTAAAAAAAAACTGTTGTGTGCATGCATAGAGAGGAGGAAACTGCCAAGTCACTTTAATGTCTGCAAGTTCAGTTATACAAACATTGATTGGAAGTGTGGCTAGATAACTGGTAAACATGTCAGAAGTAAAGAAAAAATTAAAACTATATATATACATGACAATGTTTGTTTCATCCACAAATAATAACCTTTCCAGTTGAGATTCTTGATGATCAGCAGTAGTTCCTAAACTTTTTCTCTCGTGCCCCCCTTTGAAGCTGAACTTATTTCACTCTACCATCCGACGCACATGTTTTATCATATTTTTATTAACCCGTAACAGTTTTGAGGAACCTAGTTGCTAAAGGAGCCAAGTAGAATTTTATTAAAATATCATTAAAAGATCATGAACTTTATGTTTCCACATTTTTTTCATTAGTTTCGGTTGTGCAAATAAAAAAGTGAGTGAACTAGAGAGCAAGATAGGCTTCTTTCTATTTTGGATTTCACTGAAGTGTTTGCTTGATGAGCATCACCAGTTTTTCTTTTCTCCCCTGTCAAAAATAGGCCTATTTTGTACTTTACATGGCTAGCAAAACAAATAAGATGTATAGTTTTACAGTTTTTCACAGCAGACATTTTGATTTCCGGCAAGGCTCTGCGTTGGCCAATCATCATCAATACATTCACATTCCTAGTAGATTACTTTGTAATGTGAATACCACATCTCTACCGTTTACCTTGTGATCATTGCAACAAAAGATAATAATTGACACCATGGTAACTTTCCAGAGTTGTAACTCTAACTGGACTTTCTGGACCGTATTTCATTGTCTCCCCAGTACCTGAAGTAACGTGTCCCCACCTCTGCACGCCCTTGCATTGAACGCCCACTAAAACGGAAAATGTGAGCCGTCACGCGGCCTGTAGACAGCAATACTGATTAAAATAGAAGCGTAGCTCTTCCTCCAGATAGACAACTGAAAAACGCTGAAACGCCTCCTGTGTAGGCAGCACTTTAAAAAGTATCTTGAACAAGAACAAGAACTGTTTCTTACAGTGTAGTCACGCTACGAAGGGATCACTTCATGGCCTCTATGCACGGGAGGAATGATTACAGAAACCAATAACTCTTCAAAGTAAATAGGGCATGTTTGTATTGTATTAAGAGATAGTTATGTCTTATATAGTATATAAAATCTAAAACCAATCCTTTAAGATAACTACACCAAATACTTCCGTTGTCCACTGACGAAACACCAATCACACCAGTGAGATTATGTCTGCCTTCAGAGCAGCTTCACTATTAATGTCATGCAGACAGTTGATACCTTTCCTCTGAATGTGATGACACAGCATGTTACAAACAAAGCAAAGCTGGATCTCCAAAGACCACTGCAATTACATTATGGACAATATCACTTACAAAAAATGTTCCAGAACATGACATTCTGTAAAAAAAAACAAAAAAACAAAAAAACAGGGAGAGGATGTAGAAGGACTTTTCCTTGTCAACACAGTTTTCTCCCTCAGATAAATGCGTAGTAGGAGAGGGTCATGAGAGGAGGGTCATGAGAGGAGAGTGTTTGATGAAGAGCAGGACCGCGCTGTCTAGTCTAGCTGTCGGCTTCTTTTTGTCATCACCGGGTTTAAAAATAAATCCCTCCGTCCCCTCTTCCATCCACACCTCCACATGCCTCCACTCCTTCAGTGGTCCATCCTGAAGATAATTACCTCCTACTTACTGTATGTTATCGCAGGGAGCTCTCACCACTTGCAGCCACTTACGTTCACTATAGGGTAGAGGGAATGAGGCGAATGTGTGAAAGTATGTGTGAATGTGCGGGGATAAGGAGGCAGAATGGATGTGAGACAGTGAATTAGGCGGGTAGGGCAGGTGTTAAAAAGGCTTTACGAGCCTAAGAAGGGACAGTGTGATACGACCGGAAGCTTTCTTCTCAGCAGGCTGGATGGAATAGGGATGCAGAGGGGACCGGTCTGCAGGGACGAGGACACAAGAGACAGTGATTAAGTGGAGGTAGCAGAGGTTGACTCTAAGTCGTGTAACCTTGTCATCTGCAATCAAGCCCCCGGGGGCCCACGTGTCTTCACTCAGGCCTAATATCATGGGCAGTCCCTGCACCCCTCCTCCCTCCCCCTTTAGCACCCCTCTTCAGCCTGCAGGGAGTTAAAAATACATCTATCTAGAAACGTCCTTGTAAAAACGGGTTCATCATCCCCCTCCATCCCTCCTGCTGATATTCTGAAAGCATAACTTGGGGGCAGAGGCAAGGTCAGCCAGCAGCTTCTGTGGCAGACAGATGAGATTCAGCTTGGCCCTGGTAATAGCAACGGAGAGACAGAGAGGGCCATGTTTCATCCTCCATCCATCTATCATCTCTGTCTCTAAATACTGTATAAGTGCTGCTTTCTGAAGGCTGAGCTCTGTATGCATTGCCACCATTATAATGCCATTCAGCTCAGGCTTTATTGTCCCGCATTTGGTCTGAGTCAATGTGGTTAGGGATTGGAGAGTTTTCCCTTTGGTTGAATAAGTGATTCAGGCAGAGCTGCCCATACAGCTGAGGTTATTTCGCAGTCACATAGAGTTAGTCACTTTGAGATCTAAATACAATCTGAGCAGTAAAGGCTACTTTGACTGACACTGAGAGGACACACATACAGACACACAAACTGCTGCACTTTAATTTCAGCAATCAGACCTCTTTCATTCCAGCGAAGCTCTGAATCAAAGTCAAAGCGCAGTTCAAACGGTCCTGGCTAACACGCGCTAATCTGCGACTTGAAGGCGGGTTTTGAAGTCTCTTCCTGTGAGTCAGAGAGAATGCGAGATGAGATCAGAGCTCCTCGTGTCCCTGACAACACCGCGCTCGTCCTCTGGATGCAGGTGGTCTCGCTGGCTGCTGCGACCACTCATCTCGCTCTCTCAAGAAAAGACCCTGAGTAAATAATCAAATAGAAAAAATAAATAAAAGCTCAGCTTTTAGATCACAGTTTTCAAAAGTCATGTTCACTTGACTCTTTTTTTTTTTCCAGCGCTCAGAGGCGAAGCTTTGGGGGAAAGATTATCTTCCCGCTGTCCTCCTCTGTAATTCCCTCTGTAAACAGTTCTGGTGGAATAAGCTTACTCTCAGATGCTCGCTGACATTACCTGCTGCGTGGGAGATGATTACAGAGCGCTATTGGGCTAAACAGCCCCCGGCGATGCTGAGACGGGGAACTTCATGACATCCTGTTTTTATGCTTGGATTTGTGAATGTATGTGTGTCAGACGGAAAGAGAGAGACTGAGGGAAAGCAGCGCGACTACAGTATGTGTGTAGGCAGGAGGGCCGCGAACCTCATCGAACGAAGGGCATCCATATTCAGGCACTTAATGGTCTGTGCAACTGTCACCATAACTCATTAATACTTTCCTCTGAAGGCATCAAAATGATTCAAGGCTGAAAGAAATGCACTGCCAGGAGGGACCGAAATATCTGCCAGAATAAGAAGGGACCTACATTCGTGGCCTCGTGTATGAGATGGGTTGCAGACCTTCTCCCACAACTTGTCTCAAGTGTGGCTCGCGGGGATTTTAATTTCAGATTAGTCAGTGTTTAAGTGCTTTTATGCTGTCATTCTGGCCTCATTATCTAAGTGGGAACTGTCACTGCCTTTAGCTAAGCTATTACTATATGTAAAGGGAACTTTAAGAATCCCTCTCGCTGCCTATTATTGGAAGGTGAACGGTTATCTGTAATTGCAGAGGGAGAGCGGTCCAGGGGTGCAGCAGAGGGTGACATCAAGAAGATAATTAGAGAGGGAAAAGTGAGGAGGGGGCTGGTGATTTCTTTGAGATCTGCTCCCGGTTTGTCACTCAGGGTTTTCACCGTCACCGCCTCGGATTTTCTCACTGCCTGCTTTCTCAGTGCCCTCTGGTAAGCGCTGTCCTCGTCTGATAACTTGTGCAGTCCGGTCGGGCAGGACTGTTTAGTAGCGGCTATTCAGGCTATGCTGACTAGGTGTTTAATGTTTTGTGATTAACCTCAGTCATTGACTGGACAGGCAGAGTGGCTGCTCGCTGCACTCACTTCCCCAATTATTGCTCTTTAAGGAGAGTGCAGCAGATTTATGGCCAGTGAGAGGAGAGTAGTATCTCAACAATTACGCCGGGCGCTGGAATTAAATTGACAATTTGTAATCTTAATCGCCTTCACACTCCTGCATCCAGGGAGAAGCATAATCAGCCAGGGCGAGGCCCGGAGGAAATCAATTCATAGACTCTCTGTCTGTCTCGCTACCTATTTCTTACTTTCTCTTACAGGTTGAACGCTTTATTCTCCAACTCTCTTGCACTCACTCCATTTCACTCTTTTCTACACTTACTGCTTTGTTTTTCATCAGTGGCCCTCTCTCCTTCTCTCTCTTCAACACACTGACATCTTACTTGGCAGAGATTTCCATTATCTAAGGAGTGGACCCATTTACCAGGGAATTGGCTTCAGCCATCTACTATGGCTGACTGGAGGCTCGTCTCTCTATTGGATCTCACACTCAGCCATCCCCCTTTTTTCACCACTCCGGGCTCAAATTAGACTGACGACAAGTCTGAGCAGATGTTCACACAGTGGTGCATGTCCTCTTACTGGCATCCATAGCCCTATGGCTACCTCTGTTCTTTGTCCCATGACAAAAGTTACAGGTTTGTTTTCCAAGCTTAATTTAACCAATCACGTTGACTTTGCTCTTGATTTCATTCATGTATTCATTTTATGAGTATCAGCATGATTTACGGCAACATCTGAAGGTTTGTTTTTGATTTCATCGTGAATTACTTTGTGATCATACAGTATGAGTTTTTAAGAATACACCAACAGTTGCCTAAAGCATGCTAAAACTGCTGTAAGGAGATTCTCACAAAAGCAGTGACAATGCTGACAGAAACAAAGTGGAAACAAGACTAAGAGTCTACAGCAGGGGTCAGCAATTGGGTTCAACTGTGGGCCAGTTTTTTTCAGCATTGTTCAATGGGGTGGGGTAGGGTGGGGGGTGGGGGGGTGTATTGGTAGGTTAACCACACTCAACTGTGACCTGTTTCATTTAAGGTTGAATGAAAGTTATGTTGTTGTTGCCACCTATTTGTGTTTGAGATACAAATTATTGATTATTATTATTAGACAATGTCATGTTTATTGGGATTTACAAAAGCCTTGTATTTACATTGTTACCCACAGGAGATTTATGAAAAATGAGACAAAAGGTTTGATACAAACTATATGCGAAAAACATCATCAGGATGCCAACCTTTGGAGGCCAAATATTTTTGTTGGAGGGTTTGATTGTGCCCATGGGCCACTATTTGCCCACCAGTGGTCTAGAGCCATGCTAGCGGCTCTGTTAGGCTGTACTTAGGCACAGCGATGTTTGAAGCTAGATGATAATGTCAGCATGCTAACGTGCTCACAATGACAATGCTAACACGGAGATGTTTAGCTGGTATAATGTTTGCCATGTTCATCATCTTAGTTTAGCCCACAGACTGTATATAAAGATGGACGACATGACAGCTCCCCAAAAGTGAAGCCAAAACATCTCGATCTCCCCCTGGTGGCTGGCTGCAGACGCGTCGTCCATCTTTATATATACAGTCCATGGTTTAGCCTATTAGCATGCTAACACTTGCTAATTAACACAAACAATCACAAATGTACCACAAATCAGACCCATCCACTTGACATCATCCCCAGAAAATTCCTCTCATTCCTCGGCTCACTATTTTAAGATGGCAAATATCCAACCTCGTTTAAAGAAACATAACCTTGACTCACACATTTTCAATACCTCCAGGACCTGTATCTGAGCCGCCTTTTATCTCCAAGATTATGAAGAATCTGACTTTCAAGAAAGTTGCAGTGCTCATGGAAAGCAATAACATTTTGTAAGAATTGCAGTCAGGTTTCTGTAACAAGCACAGCACTGAAATGATCTTATGGCTGCTGCATTAAACTACAGCATTTGGCTACAAAGTTTTTTTTAAAATTTTTTTTTTACCAGGTTTCAAAAAAAGGGTTCTGGATTCTCTCTGACTGTACTTTCATCCTACCTGTCAGATAGCAGAAAAGGGGACTTTGGTGTACTTAAAGGCTCAATTCTAGGTCAGACAGTGGAAGCAATAGACTGTCTGTCCATGTCTGCCAGACAGGCAATTATTGCTACACTGACAATATTCAGCCAATTCTTCCAGCAAAACCTTTTACTTACATATATTATTGAAAATGACATCACTTTGTGGCAGATGTACAGGACTGAATGTCATCAAACTTTCTGCAGCTTATCTGGGACAACACCGAAGTTGTTTTGATTGCCTGGACAAAAGTGGATCTGATGGTCCCCTAACAACTAACATCAAGCCATGAATTGAAACATTTCACTGTAATTGAGCTTTCTGAGCTAAGTTTAAACCTTGAGCAGCATTCCAGTAACAGTCTTTTATAAATACAAAATTAAAAATTTTGATATCCTCTCATCTTAATTGCCATTATCCTAACAAGGCATGACTCAGGTCTGGCAAAATCCTCAGTGCATTTGACCAGGACTATGTGTCACCCTTACTTTAGTGTCAGTTTTGGAATTGATGCATTTAAAGCTGATCACCGCCTTGCTTACAGATTATACTTCAGTACTTTTAACCTGCTAGGAGCCAGTGGTGCAGGCTCTGATACTCAGATTGGGCTCTTTTTGGCAGCTCTGAAGTCTGGGCTAAAGATGAAAGCTGACCGGGATTTTGCTGTCAGGGCCCCTGCATGGGTGCTTGCTTGAGAAAGATAGACTTGGCTGTCCTCCTTAAAGTCACTCGCCAAGACCCAGGCAAAAAAAGCATTTTCATGATTTCAGTCGCATGACTTTTACTTAATTTAATGTTTATATATAAACCAGGGGCATTTCTTGGAGTTGATAAAGGCCTGGGTGGTCCCTGCTGTTCTGCCTGGAACACTACTGTTTACATTTCATTGAATTTTACTGCATTGTATGACTACTGCAAACATTACATTTCATTTGAGATGTCATTTTCAATAGAGATGTTAAGACCATTGCTCTGGACAAAATGAGCATCTGCAGGGCAGTGGAGGGTTTTCAAACCTATGGCACCAGTGTTTAATCGCTACTTTACTTCTCCAGCAACAATGTCAGAATGCACCAGCGGCAGATATCACAGATATGTAGTTAGGGTTTGCTTAGCTACATTAGTCAGTAAACCAGTGGTTTTTAAATCTGGGGGCAGTACGGTCGCTAGAGGGACTTTTGTTTATATCTTACCTTTTTGGTGGAGCGTTGTTACTGCTGCTGTGTGAGCCATACGTCCATGCCAAAGGAGGGCTGCAGATGGACTGACTGAGCTTGTATACAGGAGGACGTTACCCTGCCCCGCCCCGCAGCAGCAAGTGGTGGGGGTGGTCGGGAATTAAATTATTTACATTTCGTGATGATTATAGATTTTTTTTCCTCTCTCAGAAAGATGCTGGTCAAAAAACATAAAGCCCCAGAAGCCCGAGGTTGACGATGCAGATGGTTTAAGCTAGTGTTACAAATAATACTGTTATTAATGGTTATAGAGAATATTTTATGGACTAGTGTGTATCTTGGACGAACACAGAGGCTGATATATACATTAGTAGAAGCAAGCATTTTTTAAAGAAAAAAATCTACATCTATAAAACCCAGTAAACCAATACCCATGCTGAAAAAGTTTATTTTTCTCTCTTCACCAGGGAATTCTGCTCTACTGTGAATACCAGGCCTCCACCTTTGATATGTCAAAGCTTCCCTGCTACAGGTTTGAGGCCATGGACCACTTTGCAAAGTGCTTCCTGATCCTGCGGCTGGAGGGCAGCCAAGTGGAGGGAGGTCTCCACATTGCCGAGGGGGACAGCAGGGGCTGGAGGGCGGTGCGCGTGGACTTGGTGTCGCCACCTATGGATCGTTACGCCTTTGCTCTCCTGGGCTGGACCGGCTCCAGGGTAATGAAGGATTATACAGACTGAATGACAGTTACTGTATTTCATGAGCAGTCATTTGTAGTGTGTGCCAACACCATGTAATAAAATGTTGCTTGGACACAAGAACAACATCAAGGTCAAGGTCTAGGTAGTCTTTATTTTGCCAAAAAGGAATCTGGTTCGAAGGAGACAAACATTTTAGACAAATAAAACACCTTCAAAGAAACTTGAAAGATAGAAAAATGAATACAAAGTCACATGCAAGCGTACAATATTATATAAAGATATCAGCAATGTCTGATATAAAATACCTTCTTTCTTATGGGATAAATAGGTATTAAGTCCTTCAGGAAGAAAAAAATGCATTCAGGCATCACTATTTCCTTTCAATGCCATAAAAGCAGACAAGTAAAACAGATATTTGGTTTCAGACTATTGATTCTTTTCTTCCACAGCAGTTTGAGAGAGACCTGAGGAGGTTCGCTCGAGTGGAGCGGCGGATGCTTTTGGACAACCATGCCCTGTTCGACAAAACCAAGGTAGGCTGCTTAGAGCAACGTTAGATACACAACAGCTGGAACTGATTTCTTAGTCGACCAGGTAATAACGTGCAAAAAGGCAGTTAAGATTTATTCTGTAAAATGTATACTTAAACAAAAGCCACAATATTCTTTGTCAAAACTGGTCAAACTCTTTTCTGTAACATAATGATTTACGCCATGTGATAGCTCAAAACACACACACAAACTCTTGCAATTAGCCATTTTGACTATTTATAGCTGTAAAATGTAGCAGTTTAGTGTCAAATACTCATCCACTGAAGTTTTTAAAGGTGGTCAAAGTTGGTAGTTTCATCTTTCACAGAGAGCAGTGTCTGTGGTCAACTCAAATTCACGTTTTAGTTGGAACGTACTCCAATCTGCAAGTTTTCACAGCAGAGATCAAAACATCCATAGAAACTACTGAAACTACTTCTGCAGCACAATCCACTTCTCTGCTTTCCATCCATTTGCTCAATATGTTCCCAACTCTGACAATTTCAGCTAAAGATGCCAAAAAAAGCAAAAATAAATAAATAAACAGCTCACCACACAAGCTGCAAATGGAAGCTGAGTATTTATTCAAATTATTTTGCTGAGAATATGTGTTTGGAATTTGATAGTGGATTTTGAGTATCACTTAAAAGGTGTTTATACTGAACTGGAACCTACCATGGCTACCACTGCAAGCACAAAGCATTGTGATCTGTGTGAAATCGCCAAATAGCAAATTTATTCAGAGGGAATGAGAATTTTTTTGGCGAGTTATTACAGATTGTATTTCTCTCTGTTCCTGTATTCACTACAATTAAAGCAAACCAGAGGCATTTTCAGTTTGTGGGGATGGGATTTTCTTTTTTGTTGCGAATATAGGCATCTCAAATTACTGTGTGTGGGTCTTTTGCGCAGTGAGTGTCATCAGAAACATCAGATAATTAAGAGGAAACTGCTCAATACTATGGTAGTAGGAAGACAAAAAAAAACTTGATTTTCAAATATCAATTCTTGCTAAAATATATCCCTTGTAACATCAAAAGGCATAAAACTAATTAATGTAATTATAGCTCGTGTAGCCGGCAGTAAACATGCTAACAACAGCGCTAGCTCGGCTACCCCCGTAGGTCACTTGACTGTTGCCTTGCAGGTTCTAGCAGCCCCACGAGAGTGTCCCTGACATCCCCATTCTTAATCATGCTGACTGAGCTCTGAATGGTCAACTGTTTCTCTAACTGGGGAAAACAGTCAATGGACACAACACCAGACCTACTGGAATCGCTGAACAATTTTAGAGATGTACAGTAGGCAGGGATTTAGATGTCTTAAACCAAAAAAGCAAAATGCTTTCTTCTGTAAGTTACTGCCAGTGAAACTTTAAATCCACAAACAGAACACCATTTCTTAGAGAGAGAGAGAGAGAGAATCCACCAGCAGTGAGTGCAAAGGCCATCTGATCAGTGTTTTCCCCAGAGTTAATACTATCAGGTGGGATTTGCTACGACATCTGCCCTCTGAGTGTGTGCTTATGAATCTGTATAGTGAATTACTGCCAAAGCAGGTCCTCAAAGGTTTTTGGAAAGATTAGGGCCAGTGTGTTGGAATACCTCAACATGAGGAAACTTTGACAAATGATCTCAAATGATTCGGTGCACTATGTGTGTTTCCACTGTGAGCCAGCAGAAAGGTGATAGTGGAGCGAGAACAACATTTTTAATTATAGCACGGTGCTTAGTGGGAGCTGGGCAGGGCTTGGTGGGCTAGAGGCAGTGCAATGCTCCATCTCACACACTTCCCACACCGTATACATGACTACAACGGAGCAGGTTGAGTGAACAAAATACATCTTAATGTTTCCATATATGAAAGCGCAAGCTTGTTAACGCAAAGGTAATTACATTGGGGAGTTCAAGGTTCATTTACACATTTCCAAATTAAATAAACAGAATCTTACCTTACACAGTGATATAAAGGCACACAGAAAAGGAGATGAAATCTATTTACAGCACAACTCATGCAATTTAATAACCAATTAACTCTTTGCATGCCTACAATGCAAGAGCTAATTAAGTTTGTTTGGAACATCTCGCTTTTGTTGGAATCCTGTACTTAATTGGCTTCAGGAGGGATAAAACAGTGGGTAGGTATGTTTTCATCCAGTAGTTCAGAGTCTCATGCAGTGATGATAATACCACTATGTTAAGATGGGCTGTCATAATTGGTAACCTATGATACAGCCAGACCTTCAGTCATGGCACATGAGATATATTTCGCCATTTGACAATCAGTTTTGACAACAGGTGTGATGAGCACGCAGGCAGGGATGACGGATGGCATCGATTTTTACATTGTCCACACAGAGAGCAACAAGTCAGGGAGTGTGTGATGTAATGTAATATAATTAGGATATAACTAATTGGTGCAGCTAACTGAAGACCAAGAATGGACAAGAATGCAAGTTTGTTTGAAATGTGTTGATCAATGAAGCCACCTGCAGTCTTTGTATTAAATCCAAGTCATTTGCAAGTCGTACATCAGCTGGAATTGCACAACCTCAGCTTTCTTTTATCCACACGACTCTCTGATTTACAGCTATCAGACAGTGAGATACACTCCTGAAAGCACAAGTGCGGGAGTGTAAACTTAGAAAAGATTGACAGGACTCTTCAGCTGAAGGACTCAATTATTCAGCGGAGAAAAGTTTATAGTACTGACAAGACGACAACAAGAATTCCAGGGAACCATCAATCTTTGTGACAGGCATCTCCGAAGCTTGTGTTTATCCTATCCTTGCGACTATTCATTGCATCCTGTAAAGCAGCCTCAGCTCATTTCCAATGCATAGGGCAGAGCGAAAAGCCGTTTGGGTTGCGAGCGGAGCGGGACAAGGGTGTAAGGCGTATCAGCGTGCGGATCGACAGGGGAGACACCCTGTCACCGCGATGTCCCGTCAGCCTGCTCCCCGGGGACAGAGGTCAGAGTCGCCGGGATCATTGGGTGGCAGCTTCCTGACAGATATTATACACAACCAGCCAACTCAGATGGTGTTTATTCAAATGCAAGGGCAGAGCCAGGCTTGCTGACAGTGCAGCCATCCATGCACTGGAGTGGACAGGGGGAAATCACACACACACACACACACACACACACACACTCTTACAGAAACCTTGCATGTGTTTGTTAGAGTTTGACGAGGTAAGAAGGTACGTCAGGCACTTTGAGGAAAAGTAGATTCTATGAAGTGAGAAAGGCGAGGAAATGTGACCACGACAGGAGATTTGCAGCAGACAACTATCAGCCTGTTGGAGATTTAAAAGTGCAATGAGACAGGCCAAACTATTTATGCACACACACACTCGCTCACTTAAGCAGCGCCATCACTTCCCAGGCTGGCTTCAAGGTCAGCAGAAAGCTTAACGGGGTACACTCAAGACAGAATCCCACAACTGAGTGACCCGTTTTTCATTCTCCGCTCCACATCACAGTCGTAATTAACGTAATGAAGATCAATTAACTGTCCCGGTGTCTGCCCTGTCACTGCCTGCGCACAACGCAGACTGTTCCCTCTCACCGTGGGCAAGAGAGGAGGAGGAGCGTCCCCCGTTTTTGTCCGCCGTTAATTGGTTCGACGTATGGCTGAGGACGGTGCGATAATGGCGCTTTCATCTTTTCCGTGTCCCTTCTAATTGGCCAGTGGTTGTGGAGAGATTCGGCGCTGCTCGTGTGACTGGTGTCAGAGAAACAGGGGAGCGATGAGGACTGATGTCTGATTAAAGGGGAGACATCCCAGCTAAGGACCAAAGGCGGTCATTTAGAGGACTTTAATCTTGTGGGCTTCAGAGAGGCTCTCAGCGGATACAAGCTGGTCTCCGTCTTATTATAAAATGCTTAAAAAAAGATTTAGAGGGCTATACTCAAGCTAATGATCTCCTCGCAATTAAGAACAGGCTCGGGGGGAATCCTCGAATCGCTGTGGGAGGGGGCTGGACAACTGTCACACACAGAGACGCGATGACTTAAGGTTCAAGCACGCCAAACATGTTTCCAGTTTGAAGCATTTACTGTAATTCAGCTTGCTTGCACAGGTGAAAATGATGTCATTTGAACACATGTGACACCAAAGGAACAGCAGTGAAATGGCTGAAAGTGCAGATTCTGGTTCATAGTGGGAACATAATCCAAACCAATTACAGGGAATGACCCCACAACACAAGGCTTTATGAGTATCAGGAGATGGGTGTTGACAGCTGGAGTTCCTCGTGCTCGTAAAGCTTCACATAACAAAATGAACAGACTATAACCTGTGTTGAGAGTATGGGCTGAGGGGCACAGTTCCCACACAGTTCCCACACAGTTCTCCTTGAAAGAAAACAAAGTTTGTTTAGCCTCCACCATTTTCCCCTCTGCTCTTCCTCCTGCTGCTAAATCCTCTAAACTGGCATGATGACAGATTACCAAAATTTTAGTCCTTTTTTTACCAGACAGTCCAGGGAAATAAGGAGCCCCAAGACAGAACTAAACCACAAACTGAATCTGAATCTTTTCCCTGTATCTGAAGAACCATTAAGATTAGTTCAATTTGTCAGAGAGGCAGTTTTCACACACAGTGACAACAACAGAGTCATCGGTTTGTTCTTTGTAGTTTACTGTTACTCATCACATACAGGAGCGTATGGAGCGCCAGTCTCCAAAGTAGCAACAATTGAGTGCGTTACGCGTGTTTTATGGTTATTTATATCTGCTAACATCCACTTAGTGTTGAAACAATTCAGTTTATGAACTGATTAGTTGGTTGACAAAAAAAAGATTTCTAGCAATTTTGGTTGATTTTGATTAATGGTTTATCAAGCAAAAATGCCAAACATTCCCTGGTTCCAGCTTCTGAGATGTGAAGTCTTTGGGTTTTGGATTGTTGGTCAGACAATGTGAAGATGTCATCTTGGGCTTTGGGAAATTGCGCTAAGCATTTTACACTATTTTCTTACATTTTATATAGACTAAATGATTAATTTAAATCTTCAATAACTGTTTTTTTTGCCACTTCGGGGCAGCAGAAACAACACTGACATATCATCACCTTTTAAGTTGCTACTTACACATCCAGCATTTGTGGAGCAACATTATCATTCATTTGCAGTCATGTTTGTGGCCACCTGATGAATGTAGATTTTTAGCTGCTAAATGCTCCTCTATGTTCACCAGTTAGTTGCTAGCTTTGTCTGTCTGTTGTTTGCTACTGATCAGGTAGTGTTCAGTGGTTTTTTAGAGCTTTTCCTCTAAAAACAGCTGCCTGCTGCGGCTGAAATCAACTCTGTGTGAACCCAAACAATAGAGTTGAGGGCTGGACAGTTAGACAATGAGCGGAAACTCACTATAGTCATACTGGAAACTAGTGCTTGGTTACTGCATGAATGAATGCTGTATGCAAGTGGACCAATGGGTCTTTTTCACTGCAGACATTTTGACTTCATAGTCATAGTAGGAAAAGCACAGGTAATAACATGGCTCTGTTCTATTCAAGTGTCTCAGTAAGCCATGACAGTGTGACAGAGAGCCAGCAAGCACAATATCAGGACCCTGAAACTGAAGCAGCTAACTAGAATTCAGCTATCATTTGTTTTATTATTCACACCTGTGCTTCTCCCACTGTAACATGTCGAAATGTCTCATGGAAAATGACCTCCACCCTCATAGTTTCTGGGTAATCAGACCCTGGTGCGGAGACTTTTTGTGGCCCACGAACCAAATTCAGATCTTGGTTCCTATGGTTTCTCTGGAATAGTTCCTGCTGTGGAAAACGGCTATTTTTTCTAAATAAAGAAGCTACTGAGTCAGTTGAGTTTACTTGTAATTGCTCACTGTGAACTGAAATGTATGAAACACCAAATTGCACCCAGGAAATCTTTTGCACCCTGGTGTGATCGATATGACTGCACCTCCACTGTCAGGTTTGGGTTGGGACATCCTGCTAGCAATAACTGACATCTAGGCGTCCTCTGTAAATACTCTGCTGACTTGTAGTGCCACAGGCACTTACAACCAGCATCAGTATCTGGCCACCACAGTTGAATTTTAACTGTAGGTCTGAGGGAGTGTTGTCGGCGGGTGTGGGAGAGAGGGCCAAGGGAGGAAGGTGGGTCTGTGTGTGTGTGTGTGTCCTCTGCTGTAAGTCTGAAGGTTTGTGATAATTAATATGTGTAGTGGGCTTGATGAATGAGGACAGGTGGAGGATTTCATCATGCCTAGACAGACTGACTCCCTCCCCGGGCAGGAGGGATCCATGACCTGCCCAACACCTCGAAAAAAACACACCCCTCTATGTGTGGCAGGATCTACCCTTGAAACTCTCTCTGTGTGTTGTGTGTGTGTGTTGTGTGTGTGTGTGTGTGTGTGTGTGTGAATACTCAGTGGTGCAGCTCAGGTGTTCCCAGGCTGCAAACCAAAGTACACCTGTTAAAAATGTTTTCATGTAAATGCAACTCATTGTCGTCTGTTCTGCCTATTTATGCATACTTTCACATACGGTGTGCATAAAGTGTGTTATATACTGTGGGTGTGAGTGTGTGTATCAGTATGTGTCTTTCTCAGAGGGTAATTACTCTTTGTCATGTGTAGGAGTGTGATTAATGAGGTTCTGGTCAAAAGGCTTTGAGCATAGATGTCCTGGCTTTGGTCCTGAAGCACAGTTACTGATATGAGAGGACCATTCATATTCTCTCTACCTGACACCTCTCCGCCTCTACACCACACTCCAATGTGGTGTTCAAGTAACCAAATGTTATCCAAAATACAGCATGTTGCCTATGTAATATCAGTTATAAACAAAACATCTTTATTATTAAATCTACTGCAGACTTGAATAAAAATGTAATTGTTTCTTTTTCTTATATATCAATAAATCAATATATATAAGAAACCAGGTCCTGTACTTATCAGACTTTAAAGAATTGCACTTGCTCTAAAAGACCAACTTGGGAGTAATCTTTGCTGAGTGTGAGAAAGAAGACAAATTTATCAAGTGACGTTGTCCTACTTATAGCAAAGTGTAGTAGCAACTTTTAAGTGATCGCATGAATGCTCAGAGCAGGAATAGCCAATCAGACACAAGGATTTATCCTACACCTCCCGCATTGCACTTTCTTTAAAAAGTTTTTACTCAGTGATATTTTAGTCTGCAAAAACGTACATAAGTTAAAACATTTTTGTAAGTTAATTTAATTTGAGTGAAAACCTTAATATCTCCAGTTATAATTAACATGGAAAATGAATATCAAATGATTAACAATCTCATATATTTACAATATATAAATGTATAGATATGGAAGAAATAATAGGAAATTGGCTGAAATGAAACCAAAAAGAAGGTATTCTGTTTCTAGCCTGACGAGGTACATCAGAGAAATCATCTCATAAGGAGAATTTAGTACCCAAATGGTAAGAGCACACAGTGAAGATGCATAAGAAGTGATTGCAAACAAAATCAAAGCCAGCTTTATTCTTGTTGTTTGCACCCCTTATAAATGCAAATAAATAAGAAAAAGCGGTGTAACACAACGCAAATAATGGGCTAAAACTACTCTGTTCTGAATTATAAATATTGCTCCAGCTAACATGAGACATTCATCATGATATAATATCAATGATATTTTGTACAGTCACTCTGAACCATGTTTCAGAAGGTGTGTGCTCACCACTGTTTCTGTACTGCAGTCATCTAGGATCTACTCATTACAATGTAACAGACCTCTGGAGCTCTCTTACATTTAAGTATTTTTAAGCCATTAGAAATTTGGTAAATAGCTTTTATTCTTAAATTTGGAAGCAGGAGTAAAAGTGAAGGATTATGATTTGTCACTTGAGGCCAAAATTTCACTTTTAGCTGTTTAATAAATGCAGGCTCCGACCAAAACAGATTTCATGCCATATTAATTTGAATTTATCATATTTTATTCAATATTGTTCTCATCTAACAACCTCAAAATGTTGCTAAATACTAAAATGAAAAATGAATTTATAAACCCACAAACTTTAATGTAAGATGCCATGGTTTTTCCATCCTAAGTTTCTGGATGTATCAAAAAATTAAAAGTTTTCAGCAGTTAAAGCCACTACGTGCAGAATATCTGGGTTGAAAGCAGCGCTTTCCCAGAGTGTACACACTGGGATGGTCGATTTTTGCAACAAAAATGAATCTATCTGTAGTGGTTAGTGGAATGTGATGTAGTGGCCAGAAAGAAACAAAGCAAAATTCAGATTTTTTTGGTGGTACCAGTATTAGATTGCTGCAGGACTGTTTATTGATGTGTAAAAAAAGGAGACTGTCCTTCCCAAAAATACGACCATATAGGTCGTCTGTGCAAGCAGCTTATTAAAACCTGTATGTTTATTGTTAGGCTGCAACCTATAAAGAGCGCCAAAGTCTGTGTACAGAGGAGGTAGAGATGGATGGATGGATGGATGGATGGGTCAAACAGGACTTTCACCCAGTAGACTGCTGTTTGTGTCCCGTGTGAAACCAAAAGTCAGCATTGACTTTTTTTTAACTTGTGTAGCCTACGTGAGTTAAGTTACGTAACTAACATACTTATTTTAACCCAAACCATGATCTTTTCCTAAACCTAACCAAACTGCGACTGTTTCACAAAGTTACCCACATATTGTTGTTGTTACCATGATGACGAAGGTCTGGTACGCCTATATATGTCGTTTTGGGAGTCACTGACAAACGGCCTGTTCTGTCTTTTAGGTTGGAGGAAAAAAAAGGGCTAATCTGTTAGAGCTTTTGTACACACATTTAAACACAAATAGTAGCATGAATAACATAATTATATGAATATCATTCTGCATATTGCTCTCTTAGTTTTCCTTGACAAGCATAACATGTTTAATTTAAAAGTGATCACAAATTGAAGATAGTTCTCTGTTTCCAGAATGTGCTCCAACACTACTTCCTGTCCACAGGGGTAACAGCAGAATTTAATACGAAGCTCACTGTCAAATTACGATATCTTGGATGTAGAGTGCTCACAGCTCTTTCGACCCCCCACCCTCCTCCACCCTCTGAGCAGTGGATGAGTGGACAATAACAGGGCAATTGCACTGGGCTTTGGGGAGCGGCGGTTTCGAACGCTCCCCCGGCTGGCTGGCTGGCTGGTGCTCGCACATGCTGTGTTTGCAGTGAGGATGGGAGCTGCCTGGAAGGATGCCCCTCTCAGCGAGCAAAGGAAGGGGAGGAGAGGTTTAATTTAGCGGATGGTGGCACATGGACCCTCAGGGCGTCACATACTGTAAGACACGCACATACCTGAGAGTACGTTGTGACAGACAAGTGAGCCGAGGAGGGTGCGGTCTCTGTCCTCTAAACATCCTGGTGGCAGGCTGGGAGAGCTGGGAAATGTGCCGTTTCTAAATGGAGCGATGCGTGGAGTAGGTGGGGGGAGGTTGTTCACTTACCATTCACATTTGCAAACGTTTCTTCTCGACCTTGGTGGCACGTCTGTTCTTATGAATTTTAATTAACAGAGGTAGATGAATAGGCCGCGTTTGAAAGAGGAGGGATATATTGTGATGTTTTTTTTTCTTTTACAAGGTCAGAAGTTGACCCAGTCCATTCAGTGCTCAGTGCGTGGCTATTAGCTTTCAACCCAGGCTAATCAATTTATATATAAGTATATACATAAGTCTTTGTATTGGTGATGTTTTGAAGACGGGCTGCATGGAATCTGAAGCAAATACACTTCACCACATGAACACACACAGCCTCTAATCCACACTCTCACACAATATAAACACCTACAGTTATCTTTCTCAGGCTGTGGGAGAACATGGTAGCACCATTCTCCAGAATAAATGAGAATTACAGATTCACACTTCAGATAGCACCAACCTCTGCCTGTGATGATAAAAGAACAAATATGATCCGATACCAATTAAAAGCATGAAGCAATTTCATGCTACTTTATTATCATTTCTGTTTTTTAATCCAATGCTGCTTACAATAAGCAATAAAAAAAACCTTAGATTATTCCTGTTCATGCCCACATTTGAAGCAACCAATAGCCAAGAGAGTGTAAGAATCAAACTGCTAAAATAAGACCTATTTCTGCTGTGTCTTCATAATATTCATATGAAATATAACTGAGGAGGGCTGAGTGTAAGTAAGGAAGTGCGAGCCTGAAGAAAGGTTTATTTTTTCCTTTGTCTTACATGGGTACAAACAATAGCATTTCATTAAGCACACTAAGTGGATTACAAGTTGAAGCATCATCACTGTTTATTATTGTTGCAGAAGTTGAGTATTCCAGGAACATTACACTGGTAATTGCTACACTGGCTGTTCTATTTTCAGGAACAGAAATTGATTTAAAGTTTTTTTTCTTCCTTTTCTTCCTTCCTCTTGGCTTCCTCTAGTTTGTGGATGGTCTATTTTATTATAGACTGTGTGCGGTTTGTTAGTGGTTGATTGTGCTCTCAGTATTGGATTGTGCTCTCTTTTGCTTTTAACCCTTATTTAGCTACATAAATTGGTCAAGAACTTTGTGCAGTATGGAGTATAAAGGTTAGACATAAAGAGTAAGTGTCTGTTTAAGGTGTAAATGCACAAAGGAAAGAATGGAATGTGTTCAGGCAGGTAGGTCACCTTTAGTGGTGATCAGATCTCTGCCAGCCAGAAGTGTCGTGCATCCAGGCACAATTTCAAAACTCGACATGAACAGTTTACCCCATCATAAAGATTGTCAAATAACTTATTATGCAAGATAAAACACCTAATATTGATCTGACAGAATACATTTGTGTCACTTAAATGGAGAGGTATCAATGTCTAGCTCCTTACACCCACACCCTTCTTTTTAGGAAGCATTTGAGCGCTGTAAAGTTGTGGGTTGATATGGGCTAAAGACAACAAGTTAACACTAATTAGATATGCATTATAAATATGTAATGAGACTAACAGTCTACAGCCATGCTAGTTGCCATGAGGCTGTACTTCAGCACAGCAGTTTACGTTTACGTCAGCAACATATTCACAGTGACAATTTTAACATGCTGATGCTAATCAGGCATAATGCTTACCATGATCAACACCTTAGTTTAGTGTGTTAGCATGTTAATATTAGCTAATTAGCACCAAACACAAAGTGCAGCTGAGGCTGATGGGAATGTCATTCATTTGCACTAATTTTTCACAAATTAAAAATTGGTACTGATGATGGGTTGAGATATTACAATTCATCCTGAGGGTGAGATAGATCACAGGATAAAAGAAAACTTTGATCTGCTGGTGGCACGAGAGAACCAAAGTCTTTAGGATTCATCCTCTGGGGACCATGATTGTCTGTACAAAAGTTTAATGGCAATCCATCTAATAGTTGTTGAGATACTTCACTCTGAACCAAAGTGTTGGACAGACGGATCGAGAGTGACATCTCTAGAGCCACTCCACTAGCTAAAAACCCCTGATGCTAAAGGCACTCACAGTGATGCTAACTTCACTTTAACTACAAGGGAAGTAGTTTAATGAGCATGATGGTGTTGGAGTCGGCCGTACCAAAAAACAATTCATAGCGTGTTTCAGTAAGTAGCGATCACTGCTCAGAAGAGAAATGTAATACTACAAGTCATCAGTGTTTGGAGAAATGTCATAATTTTTGCAAAAAAACATCACTGTCATGTGAATGTAATGTAGAAATGTCATCATCATGGCTGGAAACATCCTCACCGTGGGTAGAATAGTTATCACTGTGGGTGCAAACATTATCACTGCAGATAGAAATGGCATCACCATGGGTATCAATGTCATCACTACAGGTAGAAACGTCATCTCGCTATGTCCCCTACTCCTGATCATATATCATAAAATGGGCAATTATCATCCCTGGAGCAAACAAGAAACTCACAAAAACATTGGACAGTGATGTGACAGCAGTCTCCAGGAAAAATTGGGCAGTTATAAAAATAGACCAATATACTGCATGAAGACATCTTGGAGCAGAGCAGAGCTGGATGAGGAGTTGCTTCTTAAGCTGGGATCAGACTACAGGATTTAAAGAATCTCAACATATCTCATATTTACAGGCTGTCCGCTCCAGATTTCTCTCGTAAAACCTTGTCTTACGTTCCAAAAGAAGCTCCCACCTAGCCGCGAGATAAGGACAGGAAATTACAGATTACATTTGTAAATAGGATTTGGAAAATTGGACCATCTTGAATGTTGCAAACATGTGCATTCTCGCAATGTGTGGTGACAAACTCAAAACAAGCATGGAGCTAGGCCAGCAGTAAAATCTCTGTAGAAACGTAAAGTGAGAAATGTGGATGGTAGAATGGCTGTGCAGGTGTGGAAACCAGGAACCTTTGGTTTGGCAGCAAGAGCTGGAAGAATTCTTAGTGTTTAACTCTTCTTCTAAAGCTGGTGTTCACTTTTGTTGCTGTGACATTTCTTTTCAGTTTTGTTTTTGCTTTGCTACTTTATGATACTTTTACTATTCTTGTGGCTGTTGTATGCTTGAAACGAAGTGTTGTTCAAGGCAAAAGTGTTTAAATCTGTTCCAAATGGAAAAGCCTGAAATGTGAAAATGGGGATAACTGCACACACTTTTGGTGGTGATTGCACCAATGGTGTTGGACTCATTTCCTCTTCTGTTCATTTTAAGCAATTCATACCCTCTTCAGAAGGGGGCACTTGCAACCCATGCGTGACTCACAAATGTATCTGCAATTTGCAAGTGACAATCATTTGTGAAACGTGATGGTGCCACCATTTGCAATCTGCATGTAAGCAATGCTCGTAAATCGCTTTTGCGAAACGGGCCACTGTCTAATTGCTGCATGGGGGTGCTTGTCAGTTTTGGAAAATTACAAAAAATTGTCAGACGTAGCCCCCCAGAATTCTGAAGTCAGAAAAGTGAGGGGGAAGGGGGTTTGACTTTTTATTTGACCAAATAGTTAAATAGTTTGTGTTTAGTACTAATTAGCAAATGTTAGCATGCTAACGCGCTAAACTAAGATGGTGAACATGCTAAACATTATATCTGCTAAACATCCGAATGTTAGCATTGTCCATGTGATAAATGTGCTGCTAGAATTTAGCTCAAAGCACAGCTGTACCTTAGTACAGCCTCACAGAGCTGCTAGCATGGCTGTAGACTCTTATTCTTGTTTTAGATGCATATACTCAGTGACCAAAAAAAAGAAACCCCTGCAAAAATGTGAGCCCTCCTTTACCATTGATTTCTGTTGGATTACTATTACTGGGTTTACAGCCTGATCTAACAGATAAAGACTTGATTGTGTGTGCCAGAAAGGTGAGTCTGAGTATCACTGTAGGCTTCTTGAAGGTGGCAATCTCAAAATGTTGGTTAGGTGGGTGGCTGCCCTTGGAAGATGAACATGATAGATGTCGGGGGGCTCAGGTCATAAGAAGTAAGATAACATCACAATGCAGCTGTGGGATATAACAACCAATTTGACCCGGCCACCACAATCCCATGATGTCAGTGCCATTGCACACCTTGGGATGAACTTGAATGAAGCATCTGTAAGAAGCAGCATCCACCCAACAACTCTGATGTCTCCATGATCGGTTTAAACAATGGGACACTCCAGGTCCCTTTCTGAGTCACTGTCATGATGTGTGGCAGTATATGTCAGGGCCAAAGGTGGTCAAAGGTGGCAATGAACACAGCCTTCTATTTTCTGGTCACTGACTGCTAATCACACGTCCTTATCTGGCTATCCCACACATGTGAATGAATGGACTGTAAAATGGACTGGCTTTTTTATTTGTTCCCTGTAATGACCATGGTACAATCAAATGTCAAAGTCACATCTAAGAAAAGATAATTTTCTTACACTCAAAAAAAAGTAGGTATCATGGATTCGTTGGCAAAAGGTCCAAAAATCCTGGTTAACAAACTACCCCTTCCATGGCAAAGAACAAATATGCTTAGGGTAAACAGTACTTTGAATCCTAAATGTCCCTTGTTTGTCCCTGTTGTCACCCCCTCACCTTTTGTCTGCCTTGCACAGTGCTCATCCAAAATAAGATCTAATAAATACAGACAGAACACAGATCACAGCAAATGCCACCAGATTGGGAATTATCTGGCTAACATATCCAGATCCAGATTGTATTACCAGGTGTATATGAGGTCTTTGTATACCTGCCAAGAAAGCAGTTCCATTGGAACAATATAAGTGCTGTGTTTAAAGGCACTTGAGCAGTAGCTGGTAAAAGAGAGGGGGGGCAACTCTTTTACTTTTGCTTTCATTCGTGCCCCTAAACACACGCCTCCTGGTTTGATCATTTATCGCAGTGCTTTGGCCTGCTTGTTATATTTGACTGATAGTCATTTGCTTCCAGTCTGTGTGCAGGTGCTATAATCAGGGTCTCCTCTACATGGCTGGAATGTCTCTGTCGATTCTCTGTCCATGTTAATGCCGTAGCCACGCAACAGGTCTGAGTGTCTTCTTGCATTTGTTCTGATTAAAAACCCCGTTCCTGCTCTGAGGGAGCTGCCACTCAGCATTACAAAGACAGGACTTTGCTGGTTTGCCATAAAAGCCTGCACATATTTCCGTTTTTTTTTTCTTTTTCTGCCAGTCAAAAAGGGTTCAATGAATTTTTCACTTCAGGGATTTGCTTTGATCACGCCGGTTTGGACATTTTTTCTGCTATGTCCCTGAGTTGGTCTTGAAAGGCTCAGACTGTAAGACGGAAGCCGAGTGGAATGATTGCAGACAGGTAAATCAGCATGGATGTGTGATGGATTATACAGTGACAGCATTCATTGAGTGTAATATGAAGGTGTTTGCTGCAGTGACGTATAATTCCACTCGTGACAACTTCGGACCAACCCCTTGGCATGATTAGTGTTTTACTGTTGTTTTGACAAAAATGCCTTCTAAAACTCGATGTGGGCAGTTTATCCTTCGCCAGCTTTTTTTTAATGAAAAACAACTGTAACTTTTGCATTTGCCAAAGGACAAATACAAATTAAATGTCACATTTTAGTTTAGCATATCTCAAGCAAAAGTTGGCCACCAGAAAAGCTGGAACATGTCTTTCCATGTGCTGGCATAGTGGTTGAAAAATCAAAATATTCATGAACATAAATGTGTGAGAACCCTTCTTTTGGCCTCCCTCCCCTTGAACAGGAAGCCTGTTCGCTCCAACCACCCAAGTAATGACGCCCTCATGACAGGTGAACAATGCAAACGTGGACATTCATTGCAGGATACAGTTGCCATGTGACTGGGTCATTCCACATAAAGGTCAGAGAAACAATTAAGGGACTTTATGGGAATTGGGGAGTGTGAAGTGGGAGGGCTGCTGCCATAATGGTGCACAGTGATGGAGTAAGCCTAGTGTTACAGAGCCAGTTAATAAATGGTCCACCAGAACTAGGTGTACAGGTTGATTTACTGGTTTGATGATAGTCTTTATTCATTTTTTCACTTTGAGTTTCACATGTATTTTGTTACATTTTAAGTATAAGAGCCAAATTTAGCATTTACTTGAAGTTGTGATTAAAAAGGTTCAAACATTTTAGGAACAGGTTCACCAAAGTCAGTAGGATTCATCCTCTGGGGACTATGAACGTCTGTACACAATTTCATGACAATCCATCTAATAGTTGTTGAGATATTTCAGTCTGGATCAAAGTGGTGGACCGACCAACTGACATTGCCATCCCTAGAGCTGGCTACAAAGAGCAAATTCAGACACTCATTGGGCCAGTGGGTGTTGTAAAAATGTTATTTGTGAACAAAAGCCAACTTGTTACTGCAAAAAGCCTGCATAATTACAAAGAATATAATAAATTAATAATAATAAAGCTACATTTTGTCAGCTACATGCTGGATTTAAAGTTTGAGTTTCATGTAAAAAGCCATCAATGAACTGGTAGCATGTGATGCTTCATACCAAATGATGTGCCCAAAGGGATGAAACAGGCAAAAAACAGCGCTGACTTCCACTTTCCGTGGATGGAGTGCTTCTCACTGCTGTTTGGCAAACAGTTTGTACTTCAGGCTTATGTTGTAATTCATCACTTTCTGTAGGCGGAGGAGATTCTGTTCATGCCTGACACCACTGTTTTTCTGGGGCAAGTAGGGCAAATCCACAACATCACACTTGCTGAAATTTGTGATTTATGTTGACAGGAAGTATATTTTTCCATAAAAATGTTGCCTAGTGCAGCTTTAAGAGGCTGGCGTGTGCTGCTTGGTGTGGGAATGTGCTATGGGAAGGCAAACAGTCATGACAATAAAAGAAGGGAGAGAGAAAGATAGATAGAGTGACACGTGACGAGAAGGAAAGAGACAGAAAGGTTTTGTCGCCCTTCCCACATACTGTTATCCCTGACGAGGCTGTATCAGCAGGATGGTCATCTAATCAGCCTTCACAGTGGGACAACTACATCAGTTAGCATCAATGATAAATCATATTGACAGCTATTGCCTGACAGAAGGGGGGTAATGATAGAGGAGGGAATGTGGAACTGTTGAAAAATAGACTGAAATTAAGGGGAATTGAGGGAGAAAAGAAGAGTGATGGACACATTTATGGGAAGGAAAAAATCTAAAAGAAGAGAAGCACATTCAGGATAATTGCATGAATATTATCTGTTCACTTACTGTACTTGGGTTCTACCACCCCGTCTTTCCCCATGTCACCCGTTTCACCATCATCACCTCACCCACTGTACCTCTGCCTCCACTTCTCCAGCCTCCCATCCACCCACGCAGTTCCTGTTACCAGCGCTTAATGGGCGAAAAAAAATAAAAAGATAGGAAATATAGAATCTATTGAGCTTGTGTTTTGCGTGACTGAAAAAAAAAAGGAATTGAATAGCAGGCTATTATCTCCCCGATTCCTGCAACCTGCAATCTATTTTCCTGGAATTACAGTGTAAAGAGAAGAAATGAGTTGACTCTGTGAACTTGCGAGATGGAAGAAGAGGACAAAGAAGGCGACATAATGAGAGAGACGGGGATGTCAGAGGCGGGGGCTCGGGATTGGGCTGAACCAGGGTGTCTGCTCACTCAGGAGACAGAACGTGCTCCATTATTGATGAAAGTGAATGGCAGAAGGTTTCAGGAAGGCACGGTGTTGGGCCGTGTCCACTTGTCATGTAACATTAATTGACACAGCCCTTGCGGTGGCACAGGCACCCGTCCGTCCGGGGCTCCCGTTTCAGTTTGCCCCATGATTTATTTACAGGGACACTCGACTGAACAACCATTGGGGTGCTTCAGGCTTATCTTGTGGTCTCTGTGCTGTCGTGAAAGGAATGGGTGGTTTCACTGTAGAGTACCAGGAAAAGGAGGTAGGTCATGTTGCATCATTGTTGTCACTGAATGAATCAGATCCTCCCTCACTGGTGACTAGTACTGTTATCAGCTCAGATGTGATTATTCGGTTAAAACCTTACAAAAAGACAGTAAAAAGACAAAAAACAATCAGGGTGTGATAACTCTACACTTATACTGTAGAAATATTTGAACTGGACTCAACAAAAAGATTCAAATCAGCAAAAGGATTTGTAGTTTCCACCTCTAGTAGTAATCATGTTCTGTGTAGGTGTGTCAATGAGATGTACACAGCCTGCACTCATATTATTATTGACTTATTCAACTACGATTGATAACCAAACCATGAAGGGCTGCACCAAGATTTAGTAGAGCAGTATTTTTTTTAAATATGTAAATGTTTCATATGAAAAAGTCTGTTTAGCAACCTGTTGTCAGTTGATGTCATAACTTGATGATTCAGTCTGTACCCAGTTCATGAAAGATTGTACATGAGCTGTCCTGAACACTATTTGTTGATAAGAGCCCTCCTGCACAGAGGCGCTGCATTTTCTGTTTGCACAACCAACAACTGCGGATCGTTTGGACGAAATTTGAGAGGGCGAAGCAAAGATAAGAAGCTGCAGTTCATCAGTTCAGGGCTCTATTTTTGTAATGGTGCAGGCACACAGGATGTGGCAACTGATTTGTTTTTTGTCACCTTGTGGCAGCACCTAACCTAGCTGGGCAGTGCATCTCTTGGTCTGTCTGTGTCTTGCTTGCTTGCCAGCCGCTTCCAGGGCTGTCACAACCGGCAGCACTGTTTTTAAACTGCAGCTAGAAAAGATAACCAGCAGCAACCTCTGTGGGGACCAGTCTATGGCACTCTTCATAGACGCACATGATTTTAAAACAAGACAATGATTATCTAGTCTCTCAGTCAAGCTTTAGTTACTACTCTGGACTAATGCAAGATGGAAGGCAATGGATTGACATTGACTATTGATTAAATATTGAATTTAAAATATTGATTAGCTGTGCATACTGGGCACTATGGATGCACATCTCTCAGTAAATAATAGCCATCAAGTATTCAGCCAAGCCATAGTATAAATAGTATTTTATATGAGAGAAAAAGAAAGAGAGAAGGTGATGGAGACGAGAGAGGAAGAGCAGGCACTGCCCACTGTGCCCAGGATAGGGTTAGCATTATGTCCCTGTGCTGTTCAACACAAACAAAAACTGACCTGATCCAATTCAAACAATGTAATATCCACAGAGACACACTATATAGGTTCTTTGGTAATTACAGTGGAACCTATAGGCTCAATTTAACAACACAAACACCCAGTATAATTATAATTATAGTGTAGAAATATAGTATTATTGTATGAATATATTATTATATAACACACATTTTACTGTTTTACTGTTTGAGACACATTTCTATAATTCAAATCCAAAATTATGCAAACTCATCATCATGTATGCTACTGCCCACTGACATGGTTTTAAAGCTCCACTTTTTGCTCTCCAAACGCCTTAAAATACACATATTTAGATCAGGGAAACCCCCTAGCAAGCTCAGTTTTTGGACCTTGGTATTTCTAAAACCCTGCGGGCGGCCCTGACTTCACAAGCTATTCTTCAATAGTTTGCATCAGATCTTTTTGGTCGTGTCCTATCCCTTCTACATTCGGACATCTTACACATGAAGACAGGTGAGATTCAGCCTTTTCCAATGAGAACATTACACTAACATATGCATCAAACTTTAACCACATCCAGCAAAAGGCCCTGAGAAGGACCATTCATAGGGTTAGCGGGGAATAGATAAATACTGTATTTACTGTAGTCTATTTAAAGATAGTGTTGTCGTTCATAGGTCCAACTTTAGCCTTTACATGCTTATTTGTATGTTATGTGTGCTTAAACTAATATTTACAATACACAAGTTGGTTCAGTGCCATGTGAAGGGGCAACATGTTACAATGAGGGGGGCCCCCCAAACCAAATCCTGCTTAGGGCCCCCAGAGGACAAGGGCCGGCCCTGCCTTGTGGCCACAGTGACACTGTGTTGCAAACAGCGTGGCGAGGAATACATTAATCAGTCAGTGTAGGCTCTGACATGAGTCATGACAAATCAGATCACTTCTTTTCTTTCCTTTTTAAAAGCAGTCTGCTCTGAGCGACCGCGCTCTGACAATTTAGTGATGGAGAGAAGAGTTCAGAGAAAAAAATCCACCACAAAAGATTCTCTGCAACAAAAGCCTCTCCCAAAGGGACTCTGAAGTAAATATGTGGTACCTTAAATTAAATTGGCGTGGGAGGAGATAGTACATTTGGCTACATGTTCCTGGATCCTAAGCGAACCATTTTCCAATGTAGGAAACGATGTAGAAGAAGGATGGCATGACGCATGTTGGCAGTTCTGTGTTGGATGATAATCATTAAAAGCACAGCCAACAAGGAGAAGGCAGTTAGAATAAAAAAAGGCGTTTACTTTGAAGTTTTAGGATCCCTTGATACGTGCACTGCTTGGTTGCCATGAAAATAACACAGAAAATGACTGCTTCCTCTGCCATGAAACTCTGACCGAGTCTCTCTGTAAGCATGCAGTCCAGGGCCCGGACACCGAAATTACCTAAAGCATTACCTAGCACTGCTTGATTATTACTGACACACACTATATTGCACCTTTGGCTCCCAAATGGGACATTTACCATCACAGTGAGTTACCAAAATACAAAATGACTGCCATCAAGAAAATAAAGCTATATGCATCCGACACAACACATGATGCCAGCACAAAGCAAAAGCACAATGCACTGTCACAAAAATAGAACCCTGAGTGCCCTTATAGACGAATCTGCTGGCTGACTTATGTGTTGTGCTCTCACCACTACCAGTACTGCAGTACTCAATGTATTTGGGTATATTTACTGAAATTCTGCCATCTAAATGTGTACTAGTTTGAAATTCGTTTTTTTTTTGGGGGGGGGGGGGGGGGGTTCTTGCTAGCTTTTAATTATAAATCAACAAACTTGCAATCCATGATTTCCTGCATTGCAACCAAAAAGAATACATTATAAAAATCTTGAACACAAATTTGCAGACAGACATCGGTTTTAAAACTGGGCAAAGGTTTTTGGTCATTTAGTGTTTTGCAGCATAAGCTTCATTTCAGTATGTTTAACATGTAATGGGTTCTACAGGATCTCTCAGCCATATTTATAGTTTAAAAGTGAGGTGCCACCACACTAATAGCGGCTTGTTTATTTTCGACTTCAACCTTCATTCATGTATTAGAGCAAAGTATGAGAGCAACAAATATATGTAATGACAGCTTACTTTGTTGTCAAATGTGTCTCCAAAACTGGGAAAAACCACTTACTTAAACTCTTCCTAGTCGACCTGTTTATTTTTAAATGTTTTGCTGGCTGCAGCCTGCATATCTAACCTTCAAGTGAAGCATATTCCTGCCAAATCCCATGATTTGCTGCTCCTCCTGTGATGTAACCGGTCAAATGACTCAGAAGATCCTGGCTCACATTAGTACAAAAACGTGTCATTAAAATGGCCAAACAAAGCTCATATTTTGCCAATGTGCTGTTCTAATTGAGCAGAATGAAAGTAGTGCTGAGGCAGCAGCATCCGATCACACTGTCTGGAGCAGGAAGCAAATTGGTCATGCAAAACCAGCCCCTCTTCAACAAACCAATTAATTATTTATGGGCTTCAGTGGAGCAGAGAAAGTTAATTTATTGTTATCATTAGAAGAGTGTTCTGTTTGGGTCCATATGAGGAAGAGTCAAGCTACAATTACAGGCTCACAGATTAGAGAGAACTTCATACGGCCGCGGCAGACAGCAGTTCTCACACTTCACAAGTTCACAAGATGCCTCCAAACATGAACTTTAGGAAGATGATGTGATTACAAATGCAAATTCAAAAGGTGTAATAAACATCTTGCAAGTTCAACTGTCCAAGTTGACACGTTATATGTCAGGGTGAATAATAATACTAATTTAATTCCATTTACTTATTTATAAGGACTACGCACATTGATCACCATGTAAATGTGCCAGTGTTAGCCAGCTGGCTGATGTTCAACTGCAGTCCTTTGGCGAGATGTTTTGAAACCAATGAGGTGATGATTAAAATGTACAGACAGAAGACAACAAGACGCCATAAAGAAAGCAATGGCGACAAAATAAGCATGCACAAGACAGTGCACAAGCCATGCAGAGCGACAGGAAACAGCAACATATTATTACAATAATACAACAACTATTCGTTACATGTGGCCATGCAAGCAACACGAAGCAACAAAACACAGCCAGGCAATACTGATTATAACCATTTTATGGCAATAAGCAATAAGACATAAATAAGATACGGCGAGGGGGGGGTGCGTGGGTGCGGGAGAGAGAGAGCAGGAGGAAAGAGAACATACAGCAGCACAATACAGTTCCACATAGAGATGCAAAGCAATAGTTGTGGTAATGGTATTGATGATAACACCAACAGAAATAATACTAATAGCAATATTATAATAGTAATACTAATAATAAGAACAAAAGCAGTAATGGCAGCAGCGGGTGCAGAGCAGGAGCACGGGGGCAGCAGGTGCAACCATAGATCCAGACTCTACAGCTCCAGAGGCAGAAACACCTGCAGAAAACAACAGAAGGAGAGAGGGAGAAAGAGGAGAGAAAGCACACAACTACGGGAAGAAGCTGAATTAGTAACAAGCATTGATGGGATATGAGGGCGTACAGATGGAGAGGAAGAGGAGGAGAGAGGAGAGAGGAGAGAGGAGCTCAGTGCATCATAGGAAGTCTCCCAGCAGTCTAGGCCTATAGCAGCATAACTAAGGGGTGGCTCAAGGGTCACCTGAGTCAGCCCTACTATAAGCTTTGTCAAAGAGGAAAGTCTTAAGCCTACTCTTAAATGTGAGGAGGTTTTCCGCCTCCCGTACACAAACTGGGATCTGGTTCCACAGGAGAGGAGCTTGATAGCTGAAGGCTCTGGCTCCCACTCTACTTTTAGAGACTCTAGGAACCACAAGGAACCCTGCATTCTGGGAGCGCAGTGCTCTAGTGGGGTAATAGGGTACTATGAGCTCTTTAAGATATGATGGTGCCTGACCATTTAGGGCTTTGAAGGTGAGGAGAAGGATTTTAAATTCTATTCTGGATTTTACAGGGAGCCAGTGTAGAGAAGCTAATATTGGAGAGATATGATCTCTTTTCCTGGTTCTTGTCAGTAAACGTGCCGCAGCATTCTGGATCAGCTGGAGAGTCTTAAGGGACTTATTGGGGCAGCCTGATAATAGAGAGTTGCAATAATCCAGCCTAGATGTAACAAATGCATGGACTAGTTTTTCTGCATCTTTTGAGACAGGATGTGCCTGATTTTTGCAATGTTATGTAAGTGAAAAAAGGCAGTCCTTGAAGTTTGTTTTATGTGGGAGTTAAAGGACATATCCTGATCAAAGATAACTCCAAGATTCCTTACGGTGTCGCTGGAGGCCAGGGCAATGCCATCTAGAGAAACTATATCTTTAGATAATGTGTTTCAAGGTGTTCGGGGCCAAGTACAATAACTTCGGTTTTGTCTGAGTTTAACATCAGAAAATTGCAGGTCATCCAGGTTTTTATGTCCTTCAGGCATGCTTGAAGTTTAGCTAATTGATTGGTTTCATCTGGCTTGATCGATAAATATAATTGGGTATCATCTGCATAACAATGAAAATTTATGGAGTGCTTCCTAATAATATTGCCTAAAGGAAGCATATATAAGGTAAACAGAATTGGTCCAAGCACAGAACCTTGTGGAACTCCGTGACTAACTTTGGCGTGCATAGAGGATTCATCATTAACATGTACAAACTGATATCGACCTGATAAATAGGATTTAAACCAGCTTAGTGCGGTGCCTTTAATGCCAATTAAATGTTCTAGTCTCTGTAATAGAATGTGATGGTCAATGGTATCGAATGCGGCACTAAGATCTAGTAAGACAAGTACAGAGACAAGTCCTTTGTCGGATGCAATTAGAAGGTCATTTGTAACTTTCACCAGTGCTGTCTCTGTGCTATGATGCACTCTAAATCCTGACTGAAAATCCTCAAACAGCTTGTTGTTGTGTAGAAAGTCACACAACTGATTGGCGACTGCTTTCTCAAGGATCTTAGAGAGAAAAGGAGGGTTAGATATAGGTCTATTGTTTGACAAAACCCCTGGATCAAGAGTGGGCTTTTTTAGAAGAGGTTTAATTACAGCTACTTTAAAGGACTGTGGAAAATATGCCATACATACCCAAGCCATGCAGAGCTGACCATCTGGCAACAGGCAAAGGACATGGGACAAGAGTGTATGGAACTGAGGAACAATGACAATGATATGCAAATGGAAGTATAAATTTAGAAGTGTCAAAGTTGCTACTTTGGCAACATTACGAGGACACTGGAAAAACACAGAGCTTTTATTACACAGACTCTTTGCTGTATCTGTTACCTTTGGGCAGCCTAATCAACTAAATAACTTTGATTTGCAAATGTTTACTCCTCCACGGGAGCAAAGAGCCATAACACCAGGGACGCCGAGTGAGAATCCCATTGTTTCTGATTAGGAATTCATTATTTTCTACCCGTCTGCCTCTCTGCCCAGTGCACGGGCTGATTAGCAAGCTGGGGAAGGAAAGGTAATGACGATAACACTAAACTCAATAGCTGTTTTATAGGCAGCGGTGCTTTATGATGCTTGCGCTAATTGCTGGTGTGATTAGTGAGGTGTCTGTGCCCTCTCTGGTTGCTTTGGCTGTCCTGTGAACTGAGCTCCTGCAGACCAGAGCACAGGGGAAGTGTGGGTGTGTGGCGGATCGTTGCAGGAGGAAGACACAGGGGCATAATCGACTTCCCACTTTTTCTGCCCCTGTCAGCCCTTTCCTGTGTGCTGCAATAAAGACAAATTAACTTAAAGGCAATCAAAAGATTTTTTTATGATCTCTTGGCAATAAAGTAATCTATTTCTAACTGTCAGTGAGAAGAAGAAAGTCCAAATAAAAAAAAGAGACTGAGAACATTATCTGATTTGATAACCTGAATTTCATGTGAAAATTTCTTTCTGGTTTCTTTCTGTACCTTGGACGCTTTATATAAAGGTGGATGTCCTCAAACATAATACTTCACTCTGAATATGTTCCTCTCACCGTTAGACACCGTGAAAATACAACATGTTGAAACTGATGCTTTTGAAAGCTTTGTGTGCATCTACCATTCAGTCTGACCTCAACACTCGAGTTCTTGATACACGGTCGTTGCTCCTGTGGCCGAGCAGACAGTCAGCTCTGAAAGTGAGATGACAGCACTCTTACTGAAGCTTTTGTCCACATACATTTGCCTACCAGTGAATTTGCATGGATTTCAGGTTGTGTTTGCTTACTTCTCCGCATGACCTTTAGCTTGGTTCTCTTAGCAGACTAGTGCTTTCTTTCCTCTCACTGTTTCTAAACATATCTCTCTCTGTCTAATACTTAAGTTTGCGGTGTTTATGTAAGATAATTCATCTCATGTTATGTCTTCGTCTCTTATGTAATCTTTTAATTGTACACACACTAACAGTTAACATTGCCAAGCCAACAGCCTGGCATTAAATAGATGTGGATACAGCACAGTGCTGTGTAAATGTGAAAAATAAAGCTTAACAGCAGTGATTGCCCATAGCCACTAGGTTTGTTAATCATGACATACACTGTAAAACTATTTTTGCTGCAGTGCAACATGCTGTAACACATTGACATATTATCAGCCTATGACGCTGTTGTGTGAAAACGTTAGCAAACAGTTGCCTATTTACTCACCCAACAGACATAGAGCAATGTTAGCAAAGTGGACGTCTGTCCTTCATCACAGTTAGCACAGTTTTCATTAAAATCACAGGAAACATCTACTATATGTCTTGAGCAAGTTTTCTTTGTAACATACTAGAAGAAACAAGACTTGGAGGAGAGTGTTAACCTATATATTTGTTTGGGAAATAAGACAATATCCTCACTATGTTTCTTCAGACAGTTCATTTGATGAGATTAGCGAACACTCTCACCTCATTTCAACTCACAAGACTTCATGATGAGCGTAAGATCTGAAATGGAGCCCAAAAATAATTTAAACTTGGCAACTTGAAATAAAAATCAAGTTAATAATAGAAGATAAGTTGATTTCAGTTCACTTCCATTAGTATTTTTTATAATGTGCATATTCAGACGTCAGGCCAGTATTATTTCTTTTTTGTTTTTCAGTGATTAGGCTCATTTGGATTGATATTGAGCTTCCTCCATGATTCTGTCCTTCAGATGCTTGCTGGCAGGGTAGTGTTGAACATCTATCCAGGTTTTCCCTCTGTCTCTTTGTCTCTCTGTCTCTCTCTCTCTTTGATGTGTCAGCTGAGTCGGGCTGGAGCCGGGCAGGCAGCCATGTCCATCAGCTCCATCCATCAAGCAGTGGGCCGGGTGGCAGAGAGAGGATGACGGGCAGCAGAGAAGGGGCAGATGTTTTGCAGGAACTGATATGTGTTCATGTCCACGAGGGATGTCATTACGAGGCAGACAGAGAAACATGTAGCTGATTAGCGGCTTATTAAGTCAAGGACACTGGCTCGCAGTAACACACGCGGCTTCCATTATGGCGTGTGGTGTTGATGGCTTGCCAGTCACTGAGAACCTGAGTGTCTCAGACAGATAACCTCTCCTTTTAATTAACCGCTGCTCTGTTCTTAAACTCTAAGCTTCTTTTGATATACCACAAAGCTCTGGAATAAACACTGCTTTTGCCATTTCAAGTATAGTTTCCCTGTGTTTGCCTAAAGGGGAGAACTCATGGGAACATAAGGTTTGTGGATTTGTCTCTCAGAGAGCCCACACTGTGTAATGCAAAGTAAATAAAGCAGCATCTCCCTGAGGGCATGTAAGGATTGAGGAAAGTGGACAGTGCAGCGGAGAGAGGGCTTTAGCCCTGATCCAGGACAATGGCTAAATTGGTAATGTTGAGAATCTCATCTGTGCCCTGTGTTTTCTTCTTTAGTTGGATCTCCTGAGTTGTCCTGTGTTTCCTCTGAACAATAAGCCCTGCCATGTGTTGTTACAAATGTGGATTGACTCCAAATCACACAGCCAGCAGGCTCCTTTCTTTCCTGTTTTCTTTCATTCCTCCTCCACCCATGCCTCCATTTTTTTTTATCACCTGTATGTTTAATACAGTATAGCTTTCCGCATCATAAATTCCAGCGACGTGTGTCTGCATTTCATGTGTTTTGAGTGGTTAGAGCAATAAATGGGCTCAGGGTTATGAGCACAGTGAAAAATACAGGCAGCGGTGGACCACTTAATGGGCCTGGGGATGGTTTCACTCAAATATTATACTGTTTCACTAACAATACATTGTTCTTTGTGAAAGAGCCATAATATTTCTCTGGACAGCACTGATTAAATGTTTTTGTGTGCAAGAGAAAATGAGAGCAAGAATCAGAACCAACCTCAGATGTTCATCTCATGGACCTTAAAGGATATGATTGGTTATTACAACTGGGGTCTTATTTTGGTAGTTAGATGAAAATACTCTTAGAACCTGATTTACACAATTTACATCAAAACTGGCACCCCTTCTTTTCAGAGTCCTAACCCCTTCAAATCGAAACATCAACGAACACCCGGAATCTACGACTAGGTCTTTCTAGAGATTGCAGTATCTCAGATGTCCATCACAATAAATGTCCATAAATCTGCTTAAAAGTCATAAATTAGAAACTCCTTGTAACTTGAGGTCTCGCCTACTAATTATCATGTTTAGATGTTTTCTTAAGAATCAAAAGTAATGTAGTGATAGTGATGACCTCCATGGTTACAGCCAGTGCATTTATAGGCACTTAAGTAACCTAGTTACCAGGTTACGCATGTAACGGAGAATGTGTTTACATGCAATGTAGTAACCTGGTTACTGTAAATCCGCGTATACATGCAGCAGGTCAGTAATCACATTTCTCCTCTACTCCTGACCTTATTTTGGAAGCATAGCTTGCTTATTTTAACTGTATTAGTGATAGCAGACGCTGCTTCCTGACTTGTATGTGCCTGTGTCGGAGCAGACTGACAGAAGGACTGAGTGGAGCTTTTACTCACAGTGCGAATGTGTCTGAATTTAACAATTTCCAGGAGAAATCTACGTGGGGAAACCAGGTTGGTTTCTCTAATCCCCTTCTGCGACATTTAAGAAATCATACTGGAGAAAGCCGACTGAAACCTGGTTACTTAATTGTATGTAAACATGAAGTGCTAGCAGCTAATGCAGCAGATTTCAGGGTGCAGATTTGCCAAAATGTAAAAATAAAAATGTAAAAAAAAAAAAAGATGGGGCTCAGTTAATACTTCCTGTTTTTATCACACAGTAACATCAAAGCATATGGGAACCCTTGTGTAAAACTCTCAAAATATATTAATATAAATAATTTTAAAACGTGTAAAACTGTTAAGACCTGTTTCAGAACATGTTTAGTACCACTGACATGCCAATTGATGGCATTTATGAGTAGCTTAACTTATCCTGAACATAACAATTAATGGTATGCCAGTAAATAAAGGGAGAACCAAGCAAAAACAGTCACTGGTTCAAAGAGTTAAGCAAACCCCCGATAGTTAGCCAAACTTATCTGGAAGCAAAAACAAAGGTGAACGGTAAAATGATCGCCCAAACAGTCTAATGTAACTCATCACAGTTTATAGACCGACTTTCTGGTTCAATGTTGACTTAACACACATCCATAGTTGTGTGCACACTTTTCCTGTGCAACGGGATTTTTACAGACCTTTCGAGTGGAGTTGCTTTCACTTTTACTTCCAACTAAAGTGGTTAGTGGCTGAACTGTTGGCTTGTTTCTTGCCCTGTCAGACTTTGCTGTAGCAGTTTCACCATATTCCCAGATCTCAGCAATTCCTTGCAAGACCCAAGTTGTATAAACCAGATTATGCTTTAAATTTAACCCAAATTAGATTCGAAAGAGAATTAAATAGGTGTGATATGAACAGAGCTGCATGCAGTGTGCACTCCCTGCTGCATGGCTAACCTGTCATTTGCATTATAAATAACAAGCGGGTATGTTGGGAGACGTGTCTTGTAGTGTTTTTCCCTCTCCTGGCTGCCTACTAGTTACTCTCAGTTATCTCTGCCTTCGGCTGGCAGTGGGAGCCGACGTGCCCTCAGTTTTTCTGCCATCTCTTCGCAACGTGTCAGGTCCAGTTTAGCACTTGAAGGCAGGATGTGTCAGATTCGCAGCCCTCTCTCTCTCCAGGCTGTCTCGCTCCCAAGGTGAGTCAGGCCTCGGCACCACTCCTATAGAGACATAGCCCATTGCATGGCGTTGGTAGACGGCCAGCAGTTAATAGCCCTGTCGTGATTTGTCAGGGAAAATACTCATCTGCTGAAGAGTGCAATCACTTAGAGCAAGGTTAGAGTGTTTATGGGTTGGAAGGGAGGTGGACGGTCAAATGTAAATCTGCACAGTCACGGCATGTTTGAGCCTTGACACAAACTGGGCGAATAAAATCCTAAATTGATATTGACAGCTTGCAGTGGAGATAGGAGTCCAAATACGAGCACGGTTAAGGCTGCAAGTACAAGGCATGAACATTTCCAGGAATAGTGAAGCTTAAAATTGAGAATTTATAGATTTGGACTGGCGTCACCGAGACAAATTCCTGCACATTTCTGCACAAGTCACTGACTTTCTGTTTGTTTGTCCTCTCTCTAGAAAGAGTTCCTGGCAGCTACGACTGAAAAGGACATCTTTGCCCATCTGGGTCTCGAGTACATCGAGCCTTGGCAGAGAAACGCGTAGGCCTCCGCTCCTCCCTGGCTGGAGGATACCCTGTATCAGTGTTTATCCCATCTGCTTGCCGTTCTGCGGCTCTCTTGTGATTCATTTTCAAACAGCTTTTGATTTCCATACAGTTTTGTGTTGTTGTTGCCGTTGTTGTTGTTGTTGTCTGGATTACACGCCGGTGTATGATTCATAATTCTGCTTATTGTCTGTTAGCGAGTAAACATTCTCCTATACCATTCATGGCTTGCCTCTCTCTCTCTAAGTGTTGTAATCATAGGCAGGACACAAAGACAAATCAGTGAGAGTATGAATCACCTTGGGTGCCTGCGAGGTGCAGGAGAGAGGGAGTCTGAAAGAAACACAGAGGGAAGCAAAAGAGTGAAGGGGGTGACCACAGAGAGAAAGGGAGGGTGAGGGAAAAGACAGGAAACGATGAGAAAAGTGAGGGGGAAGGGAGCTTTTGTTGAGCAAAATGTTGTAATCACCCTCCTCCTGGTAGGAAAGTGCTCGGCGTGAAGCTGAGCCAGGTCTCTCGGGAATTGAGAGGCGGGTAATGAGCTTCAGATAGAGGAGCGTTCGGCGTCGCCATTTAGCCTCCATTTAAGCCTACGTCCACTGGAGATCATTTAGCTGGCATGCCGCTATCCAAAGACCCATAGTCTCTGCTCTTGTTCCACAATGAATCCTCTTCCCCAGATGCTTGGCGGAAATTAGAGGCAATCAGCTGCACCGGGAAATCATGGGGAATTCAGACGGAAGGTAAATGAGTCCACTAACCACATGGATGGATCTTGGCATTCAAAGCAACTGTGGCTCCAGTGCATAAAACAGCCATTATCTTATTGGTTTGACTTTGGCTTATGTTTTATGTATGCTGGTTGCTTATCAAGATTTGTGTCCTTATTTTTCAAACGTACGGTGGATCTGTAGGACAATAATCCACTAATGCAGGAACTCTATTGATCCCTGTGGGCAATTCGGGCAAGTCTGACTTGTTCCTCCAGTGATGACACGACCTGCCCGGCTGTCCACACCCCAACCCACTTTCCCATGATGCTCAGCCCCCGGTTTCTCCCATGGTGCCTCAACGAGAGCAGAGACAGATGAGAGCAAGGCATTCTAGTGAATCACCCTATTTAAAGATCTTTAAGTAGAACAGTCCTGCACTTTGAGGACTCGACCCGGGCCTCCTCCCACCACCCTTTCTTCTTTCTCCCTCTTGGTCTCTGTCTTTCTTTCTCTCCCGCTGTGTTGCTCTCTCAACCTCGCACAACACAACAAACTTTAAAGGTTCTGAGTTGCAGTGTTAACCAGATGGAGCAAGCTGCAGCACCCCTGCTCTCCTGGGTTATCTAATGTTTTCACTTTAAAGCGGGCATGAATTCTTACCAAAAAATAGGAGGTCTCTCCAGAGTAAAAAAATAAAAAATAAAAAAATCGGCTTGACCTCAATAAATTTACATTTGTCCTGCTCTCTTTTTCCTAATTGTTTTTCAAGTGCGAATGGGATCTCTTTCTACTTTCACATTAAATATTCACCAGTGTAAAGGGATTAAAAGGCTGTTGCACTCGATTTAAGAATTCACACATTGTTGTTTTGGTCTGAGAGATTCTTAAGCTGTTTGTAAAGCTGAAAAACAAAGAATTAAGTGCAGTATGGTAACACTATCTGCTCCAAAGTCCTCCATTTAATTACCTATGGAGCAATACATTTGCTTTGTATCATATTAAGTGAGACCACCTTTTCTCTTTCTCTTACTTGAGCTGACTATGCTGTAGGAGATAGCAAGGCCAACAATACAACTGATTATACTGATTATACTCAACACTTAACCTTAGTGAACTCAGGTAATTACCAAATGTAATGCAGGGAATTAATTTGGAAAGCACATGCATGAACTTTACAGACAGTTTTAGTCTCATCACAGACTTTTACTTTCAGTGTTTGGGTTGAATCAACTAGGTGTAAATTTAGGTGTGGACAGTATGACACATTCCCACTAAAGTTAATGTGCTGCTGATTTGTCCCTACCAATATTAACAATCTTGTCATATTAACTTCTCTTGGTACCTGTGAGGTGTACACAGGGGTGCCAGGTTTGTGTCTTTTCTGCAAAAAGTGGGCTATTTGATGGAAATTGAAAGAATTACTCATTATGTAGAAAGAAGTACTCATTATGTAGAAAAATGAACCCTGTGAGTGTTATTATACATTATATTGTTGGACTGTTAATATTTATGCAAGGTGGAGCTAATTTCAACTATTCTATACTACTGTTGGGTAATTTCATCTTTGTCAATGTGTGTAAAATCATGATGTTCAAAGTAACTTGTAACAAATAGCTGTCAAATAAATGTAGTGGACTAAAAATTACAACATTAACCTCTGAAATGTGGTGGAGTTAAATACTTAAGAACAGCACTTAAGTAAATATACTTAGTTATCATTGATGAATGGTGGTACACTTGGAGCAGATGGTATTGATAGTTTAAGTGATTCAAACATGACAGAACTAAAAATAATTTAATTGCTGGATATAATGAACATAAGTCATTTGATATTACTGTATATTTAAATCTCAGGCACAAGGTGTTAGCTATTTGTGATCTTTGATTAAATATGTCTGGCGAAGAAACCCTTGAAAAGCAAAAGATGGGAGACATCAGGTCCTTTTATAAGAAGGACCAAGGTGTCAGTAACAGTAACCATCAGTAACCTCCCCTTTTTCCAAGAGTGGATTATGAGTTGAGTTATTATTGTATGGATCATTGTAATTTGGACATTATTTATACGGTAAATTAGCCACATCTTGTCCCGCTGATGTGTTTGTTTGTGAATGCCAGTCATCATGTTATCAGGAAAATCATAGCAGCAGCAGCAGCTTGACCACCACAGCATTAACACAGGCAGGTGAGCTGCAGGCTCTTGGGTGAGCTCTGATGTGACTGAAATCGCTGGCAGTTAGTTCATGAGTTGAACAAATACATATAAGTGGAAGTTTTAGGATGGTTAAAAGATATAGGTTGAAGCATAGCTTTATTAGCCACAGGAACCTCTTGAGTTGTGTGGCTCAAATCCACGGACCGAAATCTTGAGTTGTTGCAGCAAGATGAAATGATCTTACTCTTTAACAAATGGTCTGTCTCTGTAGGGATCCTTTCCATAATGTTGTCAGACACTTCAAATAACAGTCTGAGCCTGTCTGGGGCAAAAACAAGAACTATTAGTGGACGCAATTGCCCCAACAGGATTACGTTGCAGCCATTGCAGCCTGTTCGCGGATGCCGGCGGAGGCGATCTACTGGACCAATTCCAAAACTTTTGGTAAGTATTAGTCATTTTGATGCCACATTTTGTAAAAAAATAGGGCCCAGGTTTAAAAATACTGGAGTTTCCCTTTAAATATTCATTTAGTTTCAGGTATATATATATAAGAGATGTAGATAAAGTACACACATACACAACTGTGTATATTGGTCATCTGACAAAAATGTCCTTACCAAAGCTACCCCCGCGCAACAAACAATCTACTTTGCCTCTCTATTTTTTAAAACAGCCCATTAACATTTATTATAATATGCTTAAATCTCAAAAAGAGAAAAAAAAACAAAGTTACATGGGAGTGCTAACTAGTTATCAGACATTGTCTGCAGTACTTGTTGCTCTACACAGGCTAAATATTTGGTGGAGAAATGACTTGATAAATTCTATTAACTTATTACTGTCCAAATTTCAGTCTTGTTTAGAGAAATTGTTTTTGTTGAGGTCCAACTCTAAAGCCTCAGATCTAACTCATTTGTTTATTCATCACTTTCAGCCAATCACATATGGCCATTTTCTATGCAAATCACTGCCTTTGGCTCCTCGCAGTCTGGCAAACACCCCTTTTTTTTTTTGCATGCTTGATGTCTGAGGTCTGACTGAGATGACAGATGTGTGAATATATGAAAAATTGCTTGCAAGAATTTGCATAAAAGTGCTTGATTTGCTGACAAAAAAATGTATTTTGCCATCCAATCAGTTTTCATTTCTACCTATGCAATCATTTCCAATCCGTAGTTTTCTTTCAGTGACATTCCAGCGCCAAAAGCCGTCAATCATTTCAGTCTGACACCCATTCTTTTAACTCAGCCAGATCCATCATGGCACAGGAGCTTTTATATTGACATCTTGATGGTATATGCCAGCCAGGTGCTCATTTATTCTGTGTCTTCGCATCGCTGCCTCACTCCTGACCATTTAACAAGCATGTGCACTGGGATACAGTCATGAATGGACTGAACGGGCCTTGATGCAAAAGTACAACAGAGATGCAAAATGACCACAAAGAGATGCAAAGCAACTACAAAGAGATGCAAAATTACAGCAAAGAGATGCAAAACAACCACAAAGAGACACAAAATCACAACAAAGAGACCCAAGATGACCTCAAAGAGATGCAAAACAACTACAAAGAAACGCAAAACAACTACAAAGAGAAGCAAAATGACAACAAAGAGACGCAAAGTACCTGCAAAGAGACACAAAATCACAACAAAGAGACCCAAGGTGACCTCAAAGAGATGCAAAACAACTACAAAGAAACGCAAAACAACTACAAAGAGACGCAAAATTACCACAAACCCTATTGAAGCCCATTGTCTCATGATTCGACCATGAATACGTTGCAGTGTAAAATGACATAAATATAAAAGGTCATTCTGCAGCTCTGTCAATTTGTCACTGCAGATATTATGAGGATGATTGAGAGAGCTGATGATATGGGGATGGTTTGCATTGATAGGAAGTGTTCAAAGATTAATGGGTGGCTCTTTGAAGAGGACACATGTACCCAGGGGAACATGCATCAACCATAAGGCCTCTCCAGAGATGGTCTGAAGATAGAATATGAAGTGTCACTTTCCTCTCAAAGTTATGTGACAAAAGGTCACGATGAACAATGAGAGAGTAAGTGTGTAATGTGAATAATTGTGTGGACACATTCCTCAGAGGTGAGAGCAAGCATCTGTGAATGAAATGCCAAAAAAGGAGCAGACACACAAATCCAGATCAGTTTGATTATTATCCAAACCATTAATGCAGCGAAGAGCATCACAGTTTTCATCACAGTTTGAGCCACTGGCATATCTATCCTTTCATGTCAGACATCCAGCGACTAAAAAGGAGAGGACCAAAATAGATCGGGACCAAACACTGATAATGTCTGAGCCGAGCTCCTTGAGCAAACTTTCCCTTGTATTGTATCAGAAGACAGTGATTTATTGGCTGTGCTGTAGGGGCTTGAATGCATGTGTTGGGGCCAGTCGAAGCCAATGGGGGAAGGTGACAGAATAAGGACACTGTGTATCCTTGCCTCTCAAGGCCTGTCACAACGTCAACTCAGCCGGAGAGAAGTGAAGCCGATGCATGGCTTTGGCCGTCTCTGAAACAAATGAACAGAGAGTGAAGAGACGTCTGCATCAAATAGAAATAAGGACTTTTAAAGGATTTTTAAAAAAAGATCTCATCTTGACCCTGTCACCACCTATGAGTTCTACAGATCCTCTTTTGTTCAAATCACATCTTATTTCTCATATAGAATATACACATATAAAGTATATAAACCTTCTCTATAAAAACTGGAGTTTCATTTCCACTGAGAGTCTCTGCAAAACACAAGCCCTTTTAATTTGCCTGACTAAAAAAAAAAGAAATGAAGTTGAAGATTTGTGTGATCAGTAGAGCTGTTTAAAATGGATCTTCGGGATAATTTGCTTGCAAAGACAAACTCCCATCGGTGTCACTGTGACTTTCAGACTCATTCGGCCTGACAAGTACGGAGTGACGCACAGGAACCCGCGTGAGCACAAGAAAAATCATGCACTCGCACAACAAAACTTTCATTTGAGGTGACCTGCTCCTTTCATGATAAATGACCTGCATCCTCCATATCAGGGAGGGCAGACGGTTTATCGGAAAGTGTGTGTCCTCCTCCACAGGTGGCAGAGGAACGAGAGGAAGAGAGGAGGAGGATGAGGAGGATGAGGAGGAGGAGATGAGCCATCTGCTGCAACATGTCACCACACTCCAGTCCTCCCTCCGTTTTCAGCTTTGTGGCAAACAGGCAGGGGGAAAGAATCTGATCTGTTTGTCTTTGTATGAGAGTCTGTATGCACAGCTTTCTTTCCAGTATGTCTATGTGAGTCTGTGTTAATGTGTGTGTGTGTGTGTCTGTGTGTTTGGTTGCATGTTTGTGCATGCAAGTCTGTCCATGTGTCTGTCAATTTGTTTCTTTATATATATGTTCTTTGTTTTTGTCTGTACAGTAAATGCACGTTTGCATCTATGCTACTGACTGTGACTATGGGGAGCATCATATTTTTGATTAAATTAATTAATAATTCCTGTTATATTTCCCCAAACAAAGACACTATAAACGTACACTTTCAAGGTTCCTCTTGGCATTGCAGCTAACTTATCTTAACTACCTTTTTATTTACTTTTGCTCCCTCTCTGTTCAAATTCGACCTCTCTCTGCTGCATGCCCTCTCCATAAACAATCTAAAAAGCAGTTAGACGGTAGTTTCTTAACTGCAAATGGTTCTTGTGACTTGAACAAATGAACTCTTTTCTGATGTCTCCCTTCACTGATACATGCATCTTTAAATAATATCTAGAGACTGTGTGCAGTAAATGGTACAACTGCAATGAAATGATCTTCTCTTGATAGCTGTACTTCAGTCTATAGGAGGTATAGCAGATCCAAGAATGGGGAAAATCCTTCCAGGGTGCAGTCAGCGTGGCCAGTACAGAGGTAGTCAGACTATCTGCGACCCGTCTGTTAACTCTCACCTGGCTGCTGCAGCCTCAAACATTTTCATGTATCCATTTATGGAGAAACACATATTTTTTTTTAAAGTGGAATTCCACCGATTTTGCACATAATAGTCAGTTTGATGTTATATGGGTACCTCTCTAAGCAGTACATACAAACTTTCCACAATAAGGCCGTTTTCACATAGAATCAGGCGTTGCGGTGATTCGCCGCAGGGTTGTGCGGTGGTCAACCTGAGTATAGCACAAACACATCTGTCCTGTTCCACAAGAAGACCCACTAGCTAAGTTATGTACCTGACTGCATTTTAAGAGTTCATTTGTGAAAAAACAGATAAATGCCATTCTTAAAATGAATAAACCAACACCAGTTTGATAGACATTCCCTTGGGCGCACAAAAAAAAAAAGATGATTTATGAAAATAAATGAATAAAAACGGAGATATCTGTTTTTGCAAATGAACTCTTTGTTGTTGTTTTTTTTAAAATTAAGAATAAGCTATAAAAATATGGAAAACTACTCTTGAGCAACAATTTAAAAGATGCAACAAGGCCTACTCTCACTCTCTGTTGGATTTTGATCATCTGCTGCTCTAATGTCTATACCTCTCACTTGACTTTGCATCACAAACCTCACACCCTGCAGACACGTGTCTTAAACGCTGCTGAAGCTGAGTTGTCCCATGCCATTTGTAATGTCACACATCTGTATTGCAATTGGTTAAACAAAAGAAAACAATTATTAATTTACAGGGCTGAAAGAACGTAAAGGTGGACTTAAAATACAATGGCTCTGACAATGTCTCTGTATCTGTTTGTGTCTCTGTGCTGTATGTATCTAGGTATGTGTATTTGTATGAGTTTGACATTGTCTCTGACTTTAACAGTTTAGTTTCAGTGATCATCTGTGTGTGTGCTCCTCTATATCTCCTTTGTCTGCTTGCTTCTGTGCTTGTGTGTGTGTCCTGCGGTCAGTCTGTTCCTGACCCCTCTCTCTCTGTGCTGAGTCCCAGTCTCTCCAGTTCCTCTGCCTGCTATTCCAGATGGACCTGCTTCCATATCAGGCCGCTAATGAGGCGGCGCTGTTCATTCTGTGGCTCTTTGAATGGAGGGCCAACCATTTAACCCCGCCCAGCGTCCCCCCACGACCCCCATGTATTTTTAGGCTTCACCTCATTTCATGCTGAATAAACACCAACGTCTGGCCACCCTCGAGGGCCAAGCCACATGCCATCCCGATGTATTGAGCAAAAAATGAAAACATAAAGTGCTCGGCAACGGTCTTACAGTGCAGGTTGACAATAGTCCAGTAAAGTATCACCTTTAGCCTTTTTGGATAAGCACACACCTTTCTCAAAAGTGAAGCAATACCACTTGTCTGGAGTGTTATTTGACTATTTTCTTAGTTTGTATAACGTCTTACATATCTTGTTTGTTAAAGGTGGTGGTGTAGAGTTGTAGCACCATTTTAAGGGTAATCACTGTAAACTGAGATCATTGTCGGGATGACTGGCGGCCTCTCTGCAGTTAATTTTACATTTTTCTCCATGAGAGTGAGAGTAGGTGTGAAATCTGCTGGATTACTTTAGAACACAAAATGGCAACAGCTTTGATTTTCCAATTAATGTCAAACTCTGTTTCACTTCCACTGTTATAATTGCATCATTTCGACTTTACATACGCTTAAAATTGCATATTGATTGTTATGAAAAGCCTCTACGAGCTCCATCTCCTCTTTATAACAAGTCTGTATGTTTTTACCATTTGTTTCCTGTGTTTTTGCCTGTGTACAGCACTTTGGGCTGCCTTTGGGTATGAAATGTGCTATATAAATATATTTGCCTTGTCTTGCCTTGCCAAAAGGTAAAACCGAGTGTCCTTAACAGAAAAAAAGTACATAGACTTCACAGTGTCCTATAACTTCACATCTTGTACCCTTGAACCTACATGTATGTATCGGTACGTACTGCAGTGGTACACCGTTAGTACAAAAAATATGCTGTCATCTGGGAAGAATTATGCCGTGCGCTGCAGGCCGTAATAAAGGGTTACCTAATATTTGTAATATTCTTTGTATTTGAGTATGAAAAGATTATTTGATGTGCATTGATCTAATAGGTGGGTGTGACCAAGTATATCCCTCCGCTGACTGAGATCAGCTGAATGAAGGAATGGTTGATTGAACACAGGAAGGGCAGACAAATACTAATACCGCATTTTCAGATTTCATATTGGAGTTATCGTTATTACGACTTTCCGAGTTGTAAATAGTGTCAACTTCCAAGTCATAATTACGACTGGGAAACTCTTTTCTGAAAGCACCGATATGTCTGACTTGGCACTTAATAATACGGAAGAGCCTTAAAACCAAACAAATACGGATGCCTCACATTAGCTAAAGACTGTTGATCAACGTAATTAAACCCAAATGTAATGGATATAGTGTCATAATGTCAGTGCTCAGTATTTTAAACCTCACAGGATCATGGAAATCATGTACTGTGTCCCAACTCCATACTACATACTAACTGTATACAGTATGTAGTAAATACTAATCTTTATAGTTTTTACAGTTAGTATTCTGCTGTATACTAACAGGAAATGATCCAATAGATTAATCAAACTGCAACTTTAGGATGCCAATTAAACATAACAAAGTGAAAGCAATAATGTCTTTCTTTAGATTTAATATTTACTTTAATGTTTTCCAAAGGCTCCCTGGAGCTGTCTCACCACCCCTTGCAATTTATCGAACTTTTGAACTTGTTTTGCAGCTCTGGGTGGAACTTCCATTTCTTATGTGCATTACAATATGGGACAATAGTATCCATCCAAATCTAATGTTTTTTAGTATAGTAATCCTGCTAGGAATTACTCTGTAGTATTGATTTGGGACACTCCAATGGTCTTTCCTTTGAGAAACACATAACAGGGAAAACTAGATTATCGAACATTAGTTGTTACTGAAAAGACAAGTTAAATGATGTCACGTGATCTATTTCTTTTTTCATAAGCACTCATTGTGTCAATCTAGATGATTGCTCCTGTTTAATGGATGTAAAAGAGGAGATGGATGTTACCACTTGGTGAATCCCAAGGCATCTTTAATTGTCAGTCTGGCACAAAATGAGTCCCTGTCCTAATTTATTTGACTTAATTTATCAACACGCTGCTTTTCCATTTACATGAGGGCTCACTGCACTAACAGTTGGTTTCTGCCTACACACTACTTTTAATGCTAATGCTTCCTGAGGTTTGACAAGGCATCTCTACCTGCTACATTTCAGCACTGATCACAGAGTAAACCATTATAATGTCCATTGACTTCAAAAAAGGCTGCAATCAAACAGGGAGACCGACAGGGATCAGACAGCCGGCTGCAATCAGTCTCCTACTCGCACTTTACTCCTCCTGCTCCTTCTATCTCATTTTCTTTCTTCTTGTCTGAGTCTCCTCTCGTCTCATCGCTGCTACCGATTAGCGTAGCAGCCAGAGCTGATGATATTTCGTTTGATGGTGAGCCGTAATGTTATCTTTGAAGGATTGCTTGGCTTTTCAAGAGGACAGAGTGAACGTTTTCTGATGACAGTGTTTATAACCCCTCTCTCTCTCTCTCTGAGATGTTTCCACCCCACCACATAAAGTGCACTCTGGAAATAGCAAGAGAACTGATGAGGGATGGGATTAAGTGAGTAAATGGCATGTTGGAGAAGACTAAATGTTTCCCCTCACATTGCTGCCTTTTTTATTTTATCCATTTGGAATTCAACAACTCAACACACCACGGGAGGCATAAGACACAGACATCTCAGTGTGAAGACTAGGAATAACTGACGCTTTCCTTTACACCCAGATCTTACTGTCTTATTGTTAACCCCATACCCAGGACGATGACAGTCAGTCAAAGCATATGGGCAATGAAAATCAATGTGTTATAATACCAGCCATAGTGACTGGAATCTTTAAGGGGCCTTTACAGACATTAAAGGGTTGGTTCACCCAAATACAAAAAAAAAAAAAATCTCACTTGCCACAAGTAGTATCTACCTATAGCTTTGGTTTTATTTGCCCAGGTTTCGAGATATTCATCTGTGGGATTCCTGCCTCAAGTGTAGTCATTGGGACACTGTCTCCAGCTAGAAATGTTGCTGGTGAATGGCAAGATACCACTAGAGGTAAATGAGAAAATAGATATTTTCACCCCACAGACACACGACAAACACAGACATACACAGAGAGTAGCTCATCATACGCCTGAGAAAATAGAAACGTTTTCAGTTTACTTTTGAATGTGGACACATTCAGTTTGTTGCTGAGAACAGAACCATTGCAGAGCTCAAAGCGTCTTCACCTGATCTGCATCTTATTCTAGGTACAGTTAGAAAGCCGCCACCTGAGGAGCTGCGAGCTCTGATAGGATTGTAGTCAGTGAGCTAGTCAGAAATGTATTGAGGAGGATCACAGGGATCAAGTTCCCAGACAAGCACAGAGTTTTACACTGTTTGATATTACCGCACACTGAAACTGTCTGTAAGAAGATATTGAGCTCTGTATATAATAACACAATGCAGCTAATGTCTGGTTGCCAATAAAGGCCAGGTAAAACATTAACGGGAGATAGCATTAGAAAATTCAGGCCAATCTCATCAGCTTAAATGTTCTTTTAAGCAGAAATACTGTTTTATTTAATTCATTAAATTCAATGGCTTCTACTCTGTTTTTTGAAAGATGTTAAGTTGCTGTTTATGAAACTCAACGCTTCCTGCAAGTGCTTCAAATTTAAAGCTTACTAAGGAATGAGAGAGGTTATGGCTTTTTAATTTGAAACATCTGTAGAGGAAGTGTTGAGTTGTATTGACAGCGATCAAAAAATGGCAAAATGATCTGAGAAATTACAGTATGTACATTATACAGCTTTTCAGCACTGGTGCAGGCTGTTATGGCCACATCTATTCAATGTCAGGATGTTTGCACACTCTGTACTCTAGCAATAAAAGCTTTTATTGTGTTTACTCTGTAACTTCTCAGTGAAAACAATGGCAGAAAGTTTTCACCACAATAACATGGTTTCTTTTACAAAGGCCCAATGTGCTTTACTTGACTTCTATCTGTCATTATAAGCTCGAACAATGCTTTGAACATTACAGGCCCTTGACTCTGGGTCTGCAGGCTACACGGTGACAGCTGGAGGTAATTCACTTTGCTTCATTTTGCCCGCTGTTAACGGCTCATGGGATGATAACAGCAGCGCGGAAGCTTTAATCATATTCCTCTGCCTTCAAGAGAGATATTGCTTTTTCTCACAGTTTATTGAGTGGGTAGGGGAGGGGTGTGTGTGTGTGACAGAGTAAAAAGGCAGGAATGCAGGGCAGGGTTGAGGGATGTGTGTGTGTGTGTGTGTGTGTGGCTGGTAGGTGTCATGGGTGGCCAGGGGACATGTATCATTGATCCGCCACTCGGGGCTTCCTGTACACGAGGTGGCATTAAAATGATCCATGGCCTCTTTCCCGGGCTAATACCAGTGATATTGAGATATCAGACCGCTGTTTTCTGTTCCTGGCAGCGGGGGGCACACACCCACGCTAGCAGAGCTTACACACACAAGACAGGAGGAGAGAGTTCTTCCAGAGGGGCTGAGGTGATAATCTAATAGGGACATTTGTTTTTGTCTCCAGCTCATTCCTCGCCTCCTCGCCTCCTCTCTCCTCTTCATGCTCCGAAACAAAAGCCTTCGTCTAGGGGGCCCGCTGCTGCTGGCTCTGTGGCGTATAAATAACAGTCGCACGACAGCGAAACAAGTGTAACACACACCATCTGGCCCTCCACCGGTGTCTGCCTCAGTCACAGAGATAGGCAGGAGTGGCATATAGAGGGGGAGGAGGTGGGGATTAGATGTGGCATCTCCCCATCAGCTCAGGAGGGATGCTACATGGAGGCCAAAAAAGAATGTTGTTGTTGTTTTTACCCATTTAAAAATAACACAAAAGTGTGATTTCTTATTTGAATGCAACAAAATATGCCTCAGCTGAACTTAACGTGTGGTAGAGGGTTTATCTGAAGGTATAGCCTGCATTATTTGTCATATGGATAATCACTTCTGGCTACAAATCAAATGAGACATTATGAATCTGTCCACCAGCAGGATGTAGGCTGGAAGGAAGCTGCCCACATACAGTATACTTTCGTACATCTAGCTCTACGGAGGGTTTAGTTGTGTAGATATGCTGCAGTTTTGGCAGAAAATAGCAGCTGCTAATGCATGATTTTTGTTTTCTTTCCCCTGTTAGTTAAGATGTCTGGAAAAGGCAGGAGCTCAATGCCCCATTGTGAATGTCCTCTAATTCATTTCTCTGATATCAGCTAGATATCACTTCATCACTTCCATGAACCCCGATCGATTCTCTGAGCAAAGCATGTTCCATTACCAAGAATTACTCATCCATTGATGGGCAAGAAGGGATATTAATCAATGTAACCTTTGTAGTTAACAACCTTGTTATTCTTCCGAAGCCAAACAAAATGAGAATTTGGCTGTGTTTGAGGCTCATTATTAAGAGCGGTGGAGAGCAGACATTATACATCGCTATTGATCATGTGTGAAGGCAGGCCTACACAGTCAATACCCACAGCAAATGAAAAATGGTCTTTTTTATGACTGCAACCTGCAGAGAAAAGCAGTCTTTCTTTGTAATCTGTGCTCTCTGCGAGAGCTGCAGCTCCAGTTTGCTCCTTTATCAGACTTGCCCAGTCCTGGGAACATTTGATCAGAGGTGGAGAGTAACAAAGTACATTTACTCAAGTTCAAGTACTGCTTGAGGTGCTGGTGCTTTTATATTCATGTTTATGTTTTATTCCCATCTGAATCTTGTATATGATGCATCTAAACATATACCATAAAAATATGACAAGTTACTTTAAATTAAAGGGTCAGTCCACTGACATCGGTGTGGATTGTTTTAAATGTTTTCACTGTGTAACGTTTGGTAGAAAATATTTCTCAGTGAAAACTGTTTATGACAAAGTGTGTGGATGGCAAGACCACACGGAGAGAACAGATTGCCAAACTGCTTAAAATTAAGTATGTACTACATGATGTATATTGAATGCTGAAATATTCCTGATACAAATAAAGATAGAGTTTTGATCGTCTGATTTTTTCCAGGTTAAATGACATAGAATTTATTTCTAAACAAGATTCTGATCTTAAACGGTCCCATACATCAGAGTAACAATCATTTGTCAAAAAACTACACTTAACATATTGAATCTTAAATTACTGTTGTTGTATGTTCAAATCAATAATAGATATATTTTCAATGTTATTTTGAGAATGCTTCTTTTATCAGGCATTTTTTAAAAATGAGTTTAAACAGTTTAGTTTCAATAATCATGAAGCCACACATTGGACACTATTGCTGCTGGAAATAAATGAGATGAGAATGGTTAGACTGAACCAAAACAGTAAAGCTGTAAAACCAAAACAGAAAGTAGATAAGATAAAATTCTCTGTGCAGGGGAAAGTCAGGTGATAATTATCTGTTTATCACTATAAATGACTCTTTCACATTACACATAGTCATATGACTGATTGTCAACATAAAAATACTGATTAGTGCAGCTTTAATGTTTGCACTAGATTCTTTGTGAGCTTTTGTCAATGTCAAATGTCATCCTTTAAGGTTGTAGGACACCAATTATCTTGTGTTATTTTATTTATTTATCTTTCTTAATGATATGTTTTCGGATATGATGATCCGACCCTTTAAAAGGTTATCCCGCTCGCTGGTTGGGTTTTTAAATCTTATGAAATAAATGATGTTGAATGACCTATGACTAGGGTCAGACGTTAATGGGCAGTGAGGGCAAGTTCACAAAATGCCCATAAAATTAAAATGAGGCAAAAAAAAAAAGGAGGCATTTCAGCCTTGTTTAGTTTTTTTTTTTTTTTTAGTTTTTTTAATTGAGTTGTCAAATATTCACACACAAATGCGACTCCTCTTTGGGCCACATAGGTGAATTGTGGCAGCTTGTGACTGATAAATACTGCAAATATGGAGGCAGTAGAAATTGAATTGAACTGCTTGAATGTAGAGATTATCTATTTGTGTGATATATTTTAAACAAAAACAAATCCTGGCAGTGAAAATAATATATTTATATATTTAGCTAATATACAAATAATGGCAATATGAGCAGTAGTAATAATCATGTCAGTAATTTAGTGTGAATACAAGTGACACAGATGAGTTGCATCAGTTACTTGTGGCGTTAAAAGATGCTAAGATTGATTTTTAACAGTGTGAAAATCAAATAACATCCAATGAGCTACTGCAGTCTGATGCCTCTGGGATTGCATGTAACCAATTAATACTGCTGTACTGTTTGCGCTAAAGAATGACAAATTTCTGCTCCTCATGTGTTAATCAAAGCCCTCCGGGACGGCTGTGGCTCAGGAGGTAGAGCGGGTCGTCCGCTGATCACAGGGTTGGCGGTCCGATCCCCATCCTCTTCCTGTCCACATGTCGAAGTGTCCTTGGGCAGGACACTGAACCCTGCGTGGTAGCTTGCTGCCGTCGGGGCAAAAACCTTGTAAAGTTTATGTTTTCCCAGTGTTTTTCTTCACTAATCCACCAGAGGCCTGTACTACGAAGCAAGTTCAACATACCCAGGATATCTTTTCGTTTGTTGCAGTGTCGGTTCACCCTGGTTTCCTTGTGTCCTGTTGCTGTCTTGCTACTTGTATGTTCCGTCAAGCTTCTGTCACCCAAACCTGAACCTGCCTGTTACCAGTTACCTGTCTACCTGCCTGCCTGCCTGTACCTGCATGTAAGCTCATCATAATAATAACTCATTGAACTACACCAGTCTGCCTGTGCTGTCTGCATTTGGGTCCTTTCTCTGCTGCCTACACTCCCCATCATGACAAAACGGTATGAAAACACGGGGACAATCCAAAACTGTCTCGGGACACAGTAGGACACTGACATCACCGTTGTGCTGACTTTATAATTTGATTTAAAGGTGAAACTACATAAATCCTGGTCCAAATGTTGATAGCATAATTGGATGGATATTTTCTGAATACATTTGGCTCAGTGATACTAGAACTGCCAGCTATTTAGTAGACTTCATAATCTGTGGAAGACAAGGTCTAATGTGAAGGTTGGTGGGGTCACATTTTATTATTATTGTGCTATTTCCATCACCAATCAACCCCGTTTCCTAGAAATTACATTTTTATTGCTGCCTGGATTATGCTTATTGGCAGCATTTTGTATGTTGTCAGTGAATGTTTTGCAGATAAGCATACAGTACATGTGCATGTAATAGTAATACGCATAGCACCCAACAGAATCATAAACAAAAACAAAATAAAAAATATTACATTTGACATACAGGACAGGGGGAGTGATGCAGTCCACCATGAGGTCAACACACATGATCTAAACCTTATCATAAATATGCATGCATTTAGTGCATTTCAACAATTTCTGATAAACCTGATCACTAAGTGAACTATATTCTATTGGCTGAAATAAGGAGAATGACTGTAAATCTACTGCTGCTTACACAGGTCTCCCAGAAGAGATACTGATAAACAACACCAGCCTCTTCAGCACTGTCTCTCACTGTATTTATCTGATCTTAATGCGTGACAGGAAGGCCTCTCCAGCAGTCATAGTCTATTATGACTTTAATTATGACAACAACAGTATGCTGTGTAAGTGGAATAATTACATCTTTGGCTCTCAGTCTGACAGGCGTTAAGCTGTTCACAGACATTTGTTAGGCCTCTTCTGGGCCTCTCGATGGCGGCTCAAATTAAGGCGAGAATATGGCAAGTAATGGTATTTTTGATAACAAGCATATCTGTTTACTGAACATTCAGTACATTGTGCAGCAAGCATTGTGAGATTAAATAGCTTCAAACCTCTAAAAAGTCCCCTGCTTGCTTTGAATTTATCTTGATCAAATTGCTGTCTAGAGTCATTAAAATCTCAAAGTAATTCTGTTTCTTCATAGTCAGCTTCCGAGTGTAACATGGGGAAAATGGGCGTGTGAAAAGCACAAATTGAAAAAATAATAGGCCTAACAAATATTAGATTCCACTTTTACGTGCTTCATCACATGGACTCATATGTGCAAACAAAGATTCAGAAAGGTCTTTTAGACTTAAGCCCTGTGTGGAGTTTGCAGGACAATAGCTGCTAACCCAGGACATCAAATGTCCAATTTGCAGAAGTTGACAAGCAGAGAAAAGTCACAGCCAGACCAGAGTCGAGACTTTGGGTCAGCTCTCTCTTTGGGCTGAACCCTGCTGCCAATTGCAATTTGAGCAGATGGTCCACTACCATACAGAAGAAGTGCTTTTCCAGAGGAAATGACCCAATAGCTGGCAACAATCTCAGAGATGTCAGTTTGAACTGGACTCGTATTTCCTCAGGTTATTTTCACTGAATATCATAAAGAAGGTAAAAGGGGACAGAAATGTAACTGGTGTGAGCATGAGCAGTCCATAAAAATTACTGCCATGGCAGATTCAGGCGGGACTGAAATTGCAGACATGCTCTGGTAATGATTACATCACCCCACCTCTACCTGTTAAACTAATCCTGCCTGAAAAGAGCTGTATCAAGTGAAGGCTTTTGGGAAATTACAGGGTGGTTAGTTATAGTGTGAATGATTTCAACGAAGACTTTAAAACCCCTCTTGATTTCCATTAGCAATAACAGATGGCATGAAATCACGCAATTATTAAACATTAACTTAAAATTACGCACGCGGAATAAAGATAAGTACATCTCTGGATCGCATTAGTTTCCATTACATTCAATCAACAGTTAAGATTAGTTTAATCTGTCAATTTCATGATGAGCAAAGTCTGTTAAAAGAACTGATTCCATTAATCAAACAGTCATTTTGGTTCCATTCCCATCAGCTCCATTTCCATGTTGACTGTCCATCTGATGAAGACAGAACAGCTGTGACCAGTAAGAGCATAAATCATATCTGCAAAAAAACAAAAAACAAAAAGTGTGACCAATTAGTGTACAAACACAGCTACTACAGAACCTTGTAGTGGACTGGTAAATAATGCTGTCACTCAGGTGTTATGGTGCCACCACATGGTTACTTATCTACTTCTGAGAGGAATAATAATAATAATAATAAGGTTTCTGCCGGATTTTGATTTGTCCTGGGGCATGTGCATACAGCAGCTGTCAATCATGTTTCTGTTTTGGAGCTTCAAAGGTTGGAGGTTCAAAGGCTGAGTTTCTGACACATAAGCATCCATCCATCCATCTATCCTTACCTGTGTTAGCAGCCTCTGTGCCAGGGTTGAATACCAGGGATCGAGTTTTCAGTATTTATTGTAAATTCTTGCCAAAACCATCTTTCATGACATGCCTGCAGGAACCCAGGAACTTATTGTTTAGCACGTGTTCACTTGTGTGTTGGTGTTCTGTTCAAATAGAGGACTATTTATTTACTTTATTGTAATTTGCAATTTGAGGTTGAGTTGAGGGCCAGGCGAGAAACAGACTAAAAAAGAATGGTGAAAATCGATCTAGCAGAGGCTGAGATATCCTGACTTTTAGTCTGCAGTAACTCCAAAAACTCCAAAGACACTGGTTCTGACATTTCCCATACCATTTCTCACTTGACTTGTCTTGCCCTTGTCTTTCAAACTCCACACCTCCAGTTTGTAAGGCAGGCTTTCTGTCATGAATGTGTAGTTTCTAAACCCAAGCCAAGTTAACCCTGATGACATTGTTGTGTTTTTTCTGAAACTTTAGAAAGCTTCCTCCTGAGCCACAGACCAGGAAGTAAGTATAAGTAAGTTCAGTTCAGTAAGTAAATATACAACCATTTTCATAGTCTGAGTAGTGTTTCCTATGACGAGTAAACTGATCCTAATGTGTGAAATTGGTGGAGCGCCACTTTTATCAGACAAGCAAGGCTCCATTCCCAAGTCAGAGTGCAGAAAGGCAACTCAGTCCACCAAAACAACACATCAAAAAGGCTGCATGCCCCTACATGAAGTAAAAATATGAGGTTGACACAATAAACACATACACACAACACATAAGAGGACATGCTTGAAAACAGAGCATCAATTATATATATGTTGTTGAAATTTAGTTTTTACGATTGTGTATACTTTTAAGAGGAATTGTTGAAGTATGAAAGAAAAACTTTTAAAAAAAGGAGTATGGACAGCTTCTTATGAGAAGTTATTTGCAGTTCTGTGTTTAAAATGAAAAGCCATTTATGGCAAGAAATCAAAAAGAGTAAAAAAAAGAGAGAGAGAGAGAGAGAAAAGTGATATATTTTAAAATCAAGGGGAAAACATTCAACCACCCTATGTTAGTAACCAGTGCCACTGCACTTTCACTGGTTAGTTGCAAAGAGTCAAAGTGTTTGAATCCTGTGGCAGGACGTTAGTGAAAAGAGCATGCCTGCTCAGCAAACTCTCCCTAAAGGTAACAAAGAAGATTTCTCAAGGGTAATGGCTGAAATTAGCTCATCATTGTAGTAAAAGAAGGGGCTCACATTAAGTCTATCTCCACTTTCTGCCTAATGTAGTGTGGAAAAGGCTCTTGCAAATGCATTGTAATTCCAGTTATAGGCACAGTGGCTTCAGCTCTTGTACTCCCTTCTTTCTGCTGCCTGTATAGACAGTGAACAAGCATTTAAAGCATATTCTGCTGTTGCAAGGAGCGTACGTTCCCCTGGATGAGAGCTGTAAGTAAATAGATGATGAAAATTACCTAATATCTCAAACACTTGGGCATGGTTTATTTCTCTGCATGATTTACCCTCGAACTGTCTTTGCTAAGCTTGTCAGGCACAAGCACAAGTTTAACCTGTAGGAAATTATTCTCAGCGTGGAATTATTGATGCTGCTTTGATGTAAACACTCTTCTCTGAGGGTGTTAAAGATTGTTTTCAGGATTTACAGAGAGCTATTTCCTTTGTGCGTCAACTGAAATTGAGTGTAATTATTGCAGAGGTTTTCCACAACATACAGACTTTTGCACTTCTAACAGGAGGAAAGATAAACAACTTCGGAATTAAAGATGCATTTTGCTTGCAGCCTTCGCCCTGTGATCTTAGGACCACTCCCTAGCGCAACACACACACACACACACGCGCGTGCGCGCACGCACAAACACACCCACACACTCATCAAAACACTGGTATCTTCAACCCGCCAGACTTGTTAGGCATTCTGCTGCAGTCCTGATGCAGGCAGAGCTTGGGACCTTGACTGACCAGGAATACTTCATCCGATGCACACATCTTCAAAATATATGAATTATTCACAGCTACAAATATGCCTTAGCAGCATGTCATTGTCATTTTATGTGTATCTGTAGTATCTATATGCTGTGTGTGTGTCTGCATTTATGAGCACATGTTCATGGCATATATAGCACTTTATGAATTCACAATAACAGAGGCTGTTTCAGAAGGAAATAATGGTGGGATGTTCGTGTAGTGTTTTTTTTTTTACCCCGCATCATAGAAACCATAGATTTGAATGCATGTGGTGGAGACTACCACGCTAAGACTGTCCACAACAGAAAAACACAAGACAACATTAAATATTCATGACTAAATAATCAGCAATCAAGGTTAAAGTTTTCAAAAAAACAAACAAAAAAAAAAAAACATCTTTAGATATTTGTTAAGATTTTAACGCTCAAAAGCTCACCTAATCTGCTTCATCAGAAGTGTGTGAGTGTAGTTTGATCACATTTGATTGACAATGGCCTGGCAACATAAGCAAGTCTCATCAGATTTAGACTCAAATGTTGCTAAATCTTGATTGGTGCAGAGAAGTATGTGAAATCCCGTTTTTCCAACCAAGCCCCACCCACCCATGGTTGGACATACAAAGTGTCTGACTTTGACATAATATGAGACCGCGGTTCACATGCTGTCTCCTACCAACAGTCATTGTTGGTTTCTTCTAACCATAGATGTATAAATTACTGTGTACTTGTTAGTCTATGGTTAAGAAGTGAAATCTAGAAAGCATCAAAGGTAAACTAAAGATGTCCAAGAGCCTGGGTTAGAGTGGAACCAGGGTTATATAAAATTGTGTCATCTGCATAGAAATGAGCATTGTGGTAGTGATTAGGGAAAATTATGTTATTTATGACTAATATAAATAGTAATGGACCAAGAATAGATACCTGTGGCACCCCATTACTGATGGCAAGAGAGCTTGACTCAGAACAATCTGCCACAACAGTTGGAGTTCTCCCTGTAAGGTAGGAGCGGAACCAATTGACATCATCTACATCTAAAGACTGTAGTTTTTTGTGTATCAAATGCTTTTCAGAGATCAATAAAAAGTGCACCACAAAACTGTGTTTTATCAAGAGTGTCATCAATTAATTTATACAGAATGTCATGAATTAATGACAATGCACCAGACTTGTGTGTCTGTAGTACTTTTTGTGAGTCCATAAAAGCACATAAATGTATTTTAACCAAAGATTCTAGGTTCTATTATTGCTGAAAAAAGGCAGCAAAGATATCAGACGGTAGTTGTTGGGATGACTGACAGCATTAGCCTTATGTTATGTAACCAAACCATAACCATGGCAGATCAGAAAATGCTCATGAATTGGTTTTTTAACAGTCATATACTGTAGGCAATGTATGAAGGCAGCCGTCTTGACCATGCCACACAATTCTTTAATATGTGTCATCTTTATAGAGGAAAATGAGACTGTCCTCCCAAGAAAAACGTCAGCATCTGTCTTTTCAGCGAGTGCCCCAAAACACACATGATAACACGAAGTGACAAAGCTCATTATGATGGGAGCAAAGGAGGAAGATAGTCTCTCCTGGAAGACATTCATATAGTTGCACTCAGTAAGTCACATTAAAAGTGACATAATTAGTTGTGTAACGAATGAAAAAATAGAGCTAGAGAGAGAAGTTCAAACCTTGGCTCCTTTCTCTCTTGTTGATTAAAACCTGCTTAAAGCAAGTTAGTTGTTATTTTCAAGCCCTCCTGTTCCCAGAAAACTTTAATATTGCACTACTTCAATCCAGTGTTGATCTTCACACAAGTGACACACCACCAACGTTCCACAGCCAAGTTGAAACATTGCACAAATAAAGCTCACTAGAGTGAGGTTTTAGTGTGTGATTATTCTTTTGACTGTATTCAGCATGTTTCCCCCTGCACCACAGATAAAACTCAGTTTGGGGGGAGTGTAAACTGTTTTATTTGGCTCTTAGAACAAAGCACAATTAATCAAAGCACAATGTTGTGACAATTCTCACTCTCTGATCTACTGGCTTGTCACTGACAATACAGAAATGAACAATTGTTAGAGATTTTAATCTGACCAGCATTAAGTTGACTTGGCTCTTTTTTACCATTAGAAGTTAGAAGAGGCATAAAGCAAGCTGCTGTAGTCTTCTCTGTTGCATCTCAGCCAGAGTCGTCACTAAGCAACTACATTTTTCAAACCTTTAACCAGCGAGGGCTTGCCGAGCGCGTATGCTCTTTTCCACAAACGCCTAAAATAGAAAGAAAGGGAGAGGAGTAGATATTTAACTTGGACCCGTTTCACTCTGCCCATCTCTGTCTGGGAGACGATCCCAATCCCAGCCTTCTTTTCACAGAATCAGAGGACCATTCATTTTTAATGGAAGACCTTCAAAAGAGAATAAAAAACGCTTTTCTGTCCTCCCTTTTCCTCTGTTTTCCATGCCAGGCCACAGAGAAAAGGGAAGATATGAATAAATTAGCTGCAGGATTTGATTTTCTTGGGGTAGAGCAATAAGTGTTTACGCAGAGCTGAATGCATTGAACCCTTTTGTTTATTGGAGCAGGACAGGCGGATGCGCAGAGCTACGGAGGGCCAGGTGCAGGGTCCAAGGGAAGATATGAGGAAAAACGCCTGTGACGAGCAGAATGAGCTGTATTATGTTGTACAATAACAGTGGTTGACCCACAAGACTGAATAGCTTGGAGAATTTAACAATCTGTGTGTTTCAATGAGGGTGTTATAAAGGCTATAATTCTGACTGCAGACATCTTGCCTATTGTTGATAACACTGACTCACATTAAAGACAGCTAATGTTTTCTCTAAATGTGTTTTACAGTGGAGCTTTGAAGTAATTTGGGTTTACAACAATAAATCCATTTCAGTTGCAATTATGATATTATGACAAAGGTTATTTCTGCAGGTATTTATTTATTCATTTTGTGGGTGTAATTAATCTTTTTCAAGGTTGCAGGTTACGACTTCTGCCCAAATGCAGAAGTCGGGGAAACAACCCAGACAGGTTTCTTTCACTTTCTTTCACACACATAAATAATCACTTAAGCCCCTTTCAGACATGCACCTTGTTACTGTACATAAATGTGATGTCAGTCTAACATGTTGGTCTCGTACCTGAATAAGCGCTTAAGTCACAATCTTACTAGGTCGGACCTAGTTCACTTTCAACATGGCACAAGTCTGATTAAATGCCTCTTGTTCCACCTTCTGATATGACTCTAATACATTTATTGGGGCATACCTACGGAGGCAGACAAGGGCAAACATGCTACAACGGCCCAAAACCTTTCCGTTATGAGAAACGTGCTGCAGCTTCAGGAACAAAGTCAAAAATACATATGGAAAGCCAAAACAGATACAACAACAGAAACGAGCTACAAATGAAAAAATGTGCTGCAGAAAGCCAAACAAATACAGAAATGATGCAAAGTCAAAACCCCCGAAAAACCCTGAAACCAAATGCAACAGAAAAATGCTGCATATCCAGTCAATAAAACAGACATTCTCCAGGCCTCTAGGGGCAGCGTTCAGTGGAACAGCTTGATTTTCGACCCGAGAGAGACTCTTTTTCTTTTTTAATGTCATTATTACCTGACGCTTTGGCAATATTGTCTTGTTACATTCATGCCAATAAAGCATATTGAATTGAATTGACCAGATGAGAGAGTGTGTTTGTTTTTGATTGAAGTGGGAAAAAAAGTGGAGTAAAGTTGTTTTTGGGGTTAGGGTGTTTTGACTTTGAATTTGCAGCGTGTTTGCTGTTAATGAATGTGTTTTGGCTTTCTGCAGCAAAAGCTTTTCATATGTCTTTTTGCATTGGCATCGTTTCTGAAGCTGCAGCTCATTTGTGTGTTTTGGGCCGATGTAGCGCGTTTGCCCTTGTCGGCCACTGTACATGGCTGGACAATCATTTTTGCATGTCATACCCCCCTCTCTCTCCCCTTATTTCTTGTCTCTTCTACTACTATCAAATAAAAGCAAAAATGCCCCAAAATTGCCTCAATTTTAAATTGTTTAGGAGATTCCTCTCATATCAGATCAGAAATAACTATTTTTCCCATCACGGTGCAACCGGCGCAAAAGGGGTTGAAACAAATTAGACCAGCACTCTCATTTGCATTCATGCCAACTGCATTTATGCCAACTAATGAATAAACGAAAATCCAAGCAAAACGCTTTACATACAGCATGTTAGTAAATAAGAATTAGAGGAGAGTTGCAGCTTAATGTCCTGTCATTCAGTGCTTGCTTGTGCATATCGAACTTTCTAGAACAGGCAGCAGAGTTTGCTATCTAACTTAAATGATGAGACTGGCTCTAAAATGTATGAGTGGATTAGTGTGACAGGCAGTGGCGAGCGTCCCTCGTGCTCAAGATGGTCATTAATTAAGGCTTTGACAACAAGATAAGTTTAAAAATCCATCAGTGATGCAGCCTGAGACAGCCGTATCAATATAATTTTTAACTCACTGCTCTTCTCTCTCTCTCTTTGTGGAGCATTGTGGCTCTGACTGTAAATGCCCTGTGACATCTGCAAAAAGCCACAATGAACATTAAAAGACACTTTTATATAAAGTTGGACGAGTCTCCTCTGCACCTGAGATCTGGGAGGAAACTGGAACATCTGGAGAAAGCTGTCCATACACATGTGATGCACTGAATCCATGTTTATTCCAACTACTTGCAAACAATATGTTTCTCTGGCACTCTTTGAAACAGACCAGTTCACACCTTATAAGAACATCCTTCACAATTCAAACACAAATCACGTTTGTGATTTCAGACAAAATGACAAAGCCTTTCCTGTGTCATTGTAGCTGTCACACCCTAGACTCAGGCTGCCAAATGGCTGCAAAAACTTGATTTGTCCTTGGCTTTTCTTGCTTCCATGGAAAGCCAATACATGCATTCGTGCTTTTAGAGAGTGCGTTGTCATTTAGACCTTCCTAGACATGAATAATTCAGACCTTCACTCTGATAAATAAAAAAAATAATAATTTTCTCTACCTGGCATTGCAAAAAACATTAGTATAAAATGTCTACATTGCAAAAAATAAGAAGTATCATGTGGATTATATGTCAGATTCACAGGCACAGTCCTATTGGACAAAATATGTCTTCATACAAGACACACATAGCATGTACACATATATTCACAGGCAGGTAAGAATATGTACTAAATCTATAAATTAAGAGAAGACATAAGCTAACACTAAATATAGTAAGTATAATGCTAATAGTACAGTAATGCATGATGACCTATACTGTAGTATGTATGTATGTATGTAATATTACACAGTATGAAGTCAGAAGTACAGTATGCTGCAGGTCTGGACTTGTTTATCTGTAACATTCCTGGAGGTCGTACACAGTGTTGGGTTTGGTAAATTGGGGCCTCTGGTACACTGTACTGTATGTTGTCAGCGTGAGATGCCTGTTTGCTAAATAAAAGATGAGAAACATCTCTTTTCACTTCTGCCAAATGCATTCTAGTGAATGTTGATTAATATGTTCAGGGCAATTAAACTGGTGTTCAAGCTTCAGTTACAACTGTGTGTACGTGCCGAGGGGGGAGAGCCAGAATATTCTAAGTTACCTTAAATGACACGAGATTGGGTGGAAACTAAGTACTGCTTTAGCTTTTAAATAAGTATTTCACTTCTGAAAGTTGTGGAAAAAAGGGGATTCTTGTTGCTCATGAAGTAAAAAAACACTCAAGCTTCCTCATAATTACAAAAAAGCGCCATTAATAAGGAAAAATGGAAAAACCATATGGAACCATATGAAGGTAGTAAAGTGGGAAACCATACACTGCTGAGCACCAGTGCAGTTCTGGCTAGTAGAAGTGTTTATACCAAAATGATTTATGTTAGTATTGGGCTAAATGGGGTGTGAATCCAACATTTTCACCTAAGCTTTGGCTCATTGGAAGATCTATGTGTGCGGCTGCTTAAGCCTGCAGATGGCCCAGGCTGATCAGGCTTCCAGACAGGTGGGTGAGCCCCTCTTCTAATTGATATCCCCATTGTTCCTATTTGGTCAAGCATGCATTAGTAATCTCAGTGGAGAGAGCCCTCACAATGAATGTGTTACAATTCACAAAGCATTAAAGCACCAGCACTTTACGTCTTTGTGATATATACTCAGTGGAGATGAAACTGACTATGATTACAGTCTACTATGGAGTTATATCTCATTGGGCACCTAAATCTTTTGATAACCGTTCATCTCATGCATGAGTAATTTCTCCCTTGATTTTTTTTTGTCCACAGTCCCCTAAGTGCCATTATTGTTGTGTTATTGCCTCAAGGGAATATTGCAATAATGTGAATAAATCACTTTATTTGCCAAACACATTACATGTAATGGAATTTGTCTTGGTGGCGCTGGTGCTGAACTCCAAGTCTGAAATGCAGATTACAATATGGGAACACAAATTATGTGATGATTGCATTTTAGCACCACAAACCAGACTATGTAAAAAAAACAAAAAAAAAACACAAATTGGATGCACAATTTTACCTGTGCAGCTTTAAGCTAATGCTATGCTTAAAGCTGCACTAATTAATATTTTTACATTAACAATGGATCAAATTATTAGGTGTCACTGGTGTGTGAACCCACAGAGAATTATCTGAAGTTCCCCTCAGGTCTATGGAGTATTTTAGCGTCTTTCAGCTTACTGTTTTGATTTTACTCTCACAGCTCTCATCAACCTTAGGAATCATTGAAAAAGCTCTGATAAACCTACTGTATGCTATGTATGTTGTGTTTACAGCTTGTTCTGCTGCGACCAAGTGACCAAATAAAAATTTACTGATGTGCTTTAAATTTTAGTAATTAGACAACTTTGGAAAAGATTTTGTTGGAGTTTAAGGCAACCCAGACTGGCTCAGATAAGGGAAAGCTAGTTAAATTAGAAATGAATCTGCTTAAAATTCAAAATTTTCTTTAGCTTTGAACTAGGAATCAGGAAATACACCCATCCACCATCCTGACTTCAACGACTTTGCTTGCCAACATTTTTCTTAGATTTCTATGTCATACCACAGCTGGTTTCTTATCATGTTTCCAATGGATTTTTCCCACTTTTCATGCACCATGTGTTAGTCTATATTCTAAGATATTGTGCTTATGTCACAAATATGTGGAAACTAGGATTTGCGAAGACATATTACTGTAGTAACTTATATAATAAGATAGTTCTTGACGCAGGTAAGAGGGACAAATGGGTATTGTTTACAAAGAGCCACAGCACAGTTACAATTAGATACAATTCATAGTACTCTTCATTTATCTTCCTTTTCATGGCAGCATGAGGAAATTATATGTCTGTTGGCAGATGTCCATGATACCTGCAATATTCACAAGCGCTACTATTTAAATCTGTAGAGCATGTGTCATTCCCCGTGTATACGTCAGTCAAACTGAATGGTTTGAAAAACATCCATAGAGTGGCATATAATTTATTAAGCACATACATATTTGAGCAATCTGTTACGCAAGCCCCCCTTTGTGACCTTGTTTTTCTTTCATCACAGCAGCCCCAGATGCATGAAATGTGGACCAGTTGAGATTGCAGAGCAGAGTGCACCTCTGAAGGGCTAGGAGACCATTTAGCCCGGTTCAGCTGGCAGCCCACAAATTATTCAGGGATGGATGCCGAGGCGCATTCACACGGTGGTGTCATGGAGAGTTCACAACCTAGCTGCTCAGCACAGGTGGACTCTGAAAACCCCCGCAGATAGCCTGAGGAGCTATTGGCACCTGTTAATTTGAATGTGTGGGTGTTTGCATGAGTGCCATCAGATTGTTTGTGGTCAGTGTCCACAGGTTTTGGTAGTTGGTATTGTTTGAATTAGCATTTTGTTTCAGAGCACCTGGGAGGATATGCAGTGTTCAGCAGTATTTGCTTCCTATTACTTTTAATTTCAGACATAAAGTAGAAGTGGCATTTCTTTAAAGGGACAGAAACATAAGCTTTTACACTGTCAATCAAAAGATGTTAATGTTACATATATTCCTTTAGATTTTCCTGAAATCAAACCCAAAATGTTGGGTCTCTGTAAATATAAAGAGTCGGTCTAGACTTGCTCTACTCGAAAAAGTGCCCTGAGATTTGTTATGATATGGCGCTATATAAATAAAACTGAATTGAATTTACATTCTATTATTACATCTCATTTTTAGTGGCCGAGTCCGCCATTCCCATGCAGGATTCAAATTCCCTCAAACGCACGATGAATTCACAGGCAACAATGCATACATGTAATTAAGCATTACTGCTTGTAATTTTATCTCATTGACATCAGCCTCTCTGTTTACTGTTCACTTTCCTAACACCATATCAGAACTGTATTAAGTTACTGTCAAAGCAAACCGAGCATTTTCTACTGCTGCTAGTAGTTCACATTAAAAGCACCCAACTGGTAAAACACAGAGTGGCTTTTGTTGTGAAGCAGTCAAAGGACAAATGCAATATATTTGTCACAGAGGGTTAGTGGTGACCGCAATCATTCACCAAAAGTGGGTCTACAAAGCAAAACGCAGTCTGCAGTATGAAATCAGATCATGGTTGCTCATTCCATGATGGAAAAAGGCCAATTATTGACTGACTTCTTTATTGTACCAGTTACCAGTTCTTTATAGACCACTTGCTCCTGTGTTGTATTTCTGACAAAGTAGCTGCTCAAGGATTGTTTACGCGCCCAAGAATTCTGGGGCCCGCAGTATTAACTGTACTTTCTGTTACCACCAGTTACCACGGACTAAAATCATAAGGATTACAACTTTAATCAACGTACATGTGATTTGTTAAGTACTTTAAACCTCATTTTATAAAGGGGTTTACATTACTGTATGCCCATCATGGTATGTAGGAAGAGTTTTTCATGCTGTTCAGAGCCTTTACCCTCAAACTATAATGTGGGTTAAACTAAGTGGGTCCTGAGAACATGCACTGTTGAACATTAAAGCAGCATTAATATAGACTCTTCTTCCCCCCTTGTGAATCACTTTGAACCTGTGGATGCAGAATTGAAATGTTGCTCCATACGTTCATCGAAGCCCACGCCAGGAGTGGAGGCTACAGCCTGGTTCTGCTTCAGGCAGAAGCCAAATTGATTTTTGATCTGGGCACCAAAACACCACAGACTTAATGAGAAACTTGATCAGGCTTGTTTTTTTATATATTTTTAAAAAACTTTTTGTTCTGTTATTTGTTTTCACAACCAGTTTGCCCTCTTCCTATGGTAGATTCATTAGCATTATTTTAGATAATGGCAATAATAGGACTATACTGTAGTATTTTATATAATTTTACATAAATAATATTTTTATGTGATCTGTCCCAGGTCAGCTTACATCACTTTCCAGCTTTTTCTTCTTTTTTTCATATTTCTAGGGTCTACTTTCATCGCCCCTGGTGCCTGAAGAAGACCACTGAGCTTGAAACGTGTTGCCGTCCTATCTGCATGTATTGCTACATCCTCTTTGATGTTCTTTATACTCTATGTGTGCTTTTATGTGGCTGCATTAAAAGCTTCAATATATGTTTTCATTTTTTAAAAATAATAATAATAACTGGCATAAGCGCGGGGCTTTCTGTTGTCTTTCTGTTGTTTCACCTGGACATTTTTTTTACTGTATTTGACATGTGCACCATAATGTCCACATTTACAGTGTTTAACTAACATGAAAATATAACTGAATTGCCCAGTTCCTCCTTTGCTCGGTGAATGACAAGTCACACTGTTTTAATCAAAGAATCCTGATAGCTATAAATGAATGAAGGCTTAAGCAGGCACTAATTATTTTCTGTAACTTTATTACCGCTGTTCTCTGTTAAGTTCCCCATCAATGAATGCGTTTTTAAACTCAGGGAAATTATATTGAACATATTTCTTTCATCAAGATTTGTATGGAACTCAGTAACTCAGCCAGCTACGGTATGATATTTTTAAAAGATGGATTGGATTGAAGTGAACAAATTGCTGCATGTTATGTTTTCTGTAAGTGCGAAGTATTGCATGATCACAAGAAGAAAGACTATAAAGATGCAGAAAAACAGTTGACTGATGAAGCTTTCTGAATTTAATTTTAGTAACGAGCACATTGTTGATTTAGTTGAGTCAACAGCACTTGTAGTTATGCAATAGAACAGCACTTCAGATTGCTTTGATTTGTTTTGTAGTTGAGGGAACAATCACTCTCTAATCAAGTGGATTATAATCTGTGAGAGTCAGTTTCATGGGAAATGTGATCTACATGACAATCAGTTTCTCAGCAGGCACAAATCAACTGCACAGGTCTAGTCACCCTTTAAACTTGATTTACCAAAGCCCATACAGTATATGCATTTCTATCAACTCTAAGAAGAGAAAATAGGGTTTTTAGCTTCATGAATTAATTGAGTCAAATAAACTGCATTGCTTGAGTTATTATGATGAATGTTTTCACTGTGACAACAGTGACAAAGCTGGGTGCCCTGGCAGGTCCATTAGGGCCTACAAATGTCATATAACTGTGAATGAGTAACACAGGTGAAGCTCCTGTATATGGCTCCTTAGGAGTTGTATTTGAAATGTATTAAAAATACAAGCCATACAGTTCCAGGCGGCTTTCATCAAGTTGTGCATAGTGTACAGACTTGGTGGTCCAGACCTTGGCTACTGGTATTACATTATAAGGGGAGCAGGCAACTTCATGCACATGCACATATTTGAACACAAATATGAAAAAATAAATAATAAAAAAGAATATGGTGCCTGCCAACCTGGGAGTTTGTGCTCCAATTACAGTATGCAAATATATTAGAATATAAAGAAAATATTGTTTTATCCAGTGATGCTTACTCAGAAATCTGCCCCGGTTGCATGGATGGATTATGAGAAAATGGGCCCCTGGGCACAGAAATGTAAAAGCCCCCCACCCCATAGGAGCAAGACACCCAAACTGAAAGAGACACAAAACAACTACAAACGTTGTGGACACATCGTTTGTAGTTGTTTTGTGTCTCTTTGAAGTTGTTTTACATCTCTTTGTAGTGATTTTTTATTTCTTTTTGTACTTTTTTCTGTCTCTTTGTAGTCGTTTTGTGTCTCTTTGTAGTTGTTTTGCGTCTCTTTGTAGTTGTTTGTGTCCCTCTGCAGTCGTTTTGTGTCTCTTTGTGGTTGTTTTGTGTCACTTTGTAGTCATGTTTTGTCTGTTTGTAGTCTTTTTGCTTTTCTTTCAGTAACATTTTGCAGGTGATCCATATTCTCAGGTGCTGCTGTTGATTCAAAAAGTGCACCTGAACTTAAGTATTTTGTTCACACTTGAGATGAAGAGAGGCTGTTTCACTCCTGTCCAGAGCTTCCTGCCACGGTAGCTCCACACTGACACTCCTCTTACACAGATTACACAAAATACTACAGCGCACTATACAGAATATTATAGATAACCATCAAAGAAAGCCTGACATCCAGGTTCTATTCTGTTGCCCTGTTTTAAATTGCTTCACTAATGTGACTGTATTTTAATCAAATGTTACTGTAGCCTCAGTATGCTATGCACCCATGAAGGAAAAACATTGTTAATGTATTAGGTTGGCAGTTAAAGACAACAGAGGCTCTGGCCCAGGACCCCCTGTGTCCTTGGGCCCCTCAGCCTGTGCCCTGTAGGCCCAATCAGTAATCCATCCATGTCCGGTTGTTGGAAGAAGGGCTTGGGGGGGACTGTGTATATCTGGGGTTATCAAGCAAACATTTTCAGTACACATGTTCCAGTGAATTGCATTGCACCTCTAGAAGTAATTCAAGAATCATCCGCTCTATACCCACACTCAGGGCTGATCAGACCTACACTCACCCTTGATTAAGAGAGCATTCACTCCAAGTACATTTAGAAACTCATTTATTGAATAGGTGAGAAAATGGCATTGCCGTCAGAGCACCAAATAATCCACAGAGACCCTTGAAACCGTCAAGAGAAACTCTCAATGCTCTTTCAAGAAAGCTGTGTGGTACCATGGTTTTATGGTTGAGAAAATAGCTGATCAAACCACTGGAAATGGTCTAGATTGCAAGGTTTTGTAGGCATGACAGAATGGATTGCTGTCTTAAGTGGTACCAACACCGGATGAGGTCAATTATGACCGAGTGCAGATCATCTGTCATGCTTAGCTAGAGTTAAACTGACTGAAACTGGATTTGTTATGAATCCCACTGCTGAGATGACATGTAGCTAAAAATCTGTCAATGAGCTAAACATGAGTCCTTTTGTTTAAAATTCCTGCTGTTTCAGTTGTAATTGTGCAGTGTGGTGTGTTTGCAATTGGTTCGGGCAGGTGTTTGGGCGGGACGTCTGTACTGCGGCTCCACCACGCATCACTACTGCGCACTCTGGCTCCAAATGATGTCACCAGCACAAGATGGCAGCTCCTGTATCCAGGATATTTTGGCTTCATTTTTGTACAGTAGGAGCAAGTGGAGACGCATCGTCCATCTTTACATACAGCCTATTGGTCAAACACATGAGCCAATGCAGCACTGGCAACCGCCATCTTTAAAAAACGAATGCAAACAGAAAAAAAGCCCTTGAAGGTATGTAGTTCTCGGGGGAGCTCCCCAGTGGTCAGTTCCTCTCAGGGAGTCCCCAGAACTGTTATTATTGATGAAAAGTCCTGATGTGCTGCCAACTTGTTTCCACATCAGGTTCACACTGAATCTGCATATTCTGCAGGTCATCAGAAGTGAATTATAAAACACAAACATGAAAATGTGTCACTTAAACTGTTTTATTTGTAATACACCAGAATATGACAAGACACCAATGGCACAGACCAAATCTTATGAAGTGTAAAATGCAGAAAGTAGCATGACCCAAATGTGATTGACCATATTTTTAGCAATGCTAGCGGCGTGGCTCTAGAGATAGCAATACTGGTCTTTTTGGTCCAGACTGAAATATCTCAACAGGTATTGTATGGATTGTCATGAAATTTTGTACAAATATTAATTGTCAGAGGGTGAAGCATAGTGACTTTGGTGATCCTCTGACTTTTCCTCTAACATTTTTGGTTTTTAATGTATCTTATGCCACCAGTAGGTCAAAGTTTCAACCTATACAGTGAAATATCTCAACATCTCCTAGGTGGATTGGAAGCTTTTCAAACTTGAGTGTCACTTCCTTTTCATTATCTTTCTGTTCATACAGTGTTATTTTGATCTCCACCGCTAGAACCTAGAGACCCTAACAAGTGCACTCTGTACGCAGACAAGCTGTAACTCCCTTAGGCTCAGCCGCCATCAGTGTGTCTAAAATATGCCACGCTGCATAAAAAAAAGTAGAGAAAAGAGCAAAACAAAAACCAAATCTTGCAGCGAATAAAAAGCTATCACACCGGGTACTTTTGCTTTGCCTGAGGATACAAATAACTTCAAAGATCTGTCAGAGAAAAAGCAAAGATGTAGAAAAACACATTTTCCCCTAAAAGTACTACCCTACCTCCTTTTCTACTACTTTCATTTACAGGGATGAGGGCAGAGCTGAATGCGGGACAAAGCTATCATGTGTGGTGATTCCTCCACGGTCATGATTAGAGAAGTTATCAAAGTTAGTCTGAACAGCTTCCAGCACCACCATGATAACAATTTGACTGTAAAAGACAAGGAAAAAAGGTTTACCTGGGGCAGTCTGCAGCTGTACTATCAATACGAAGGCCCTCTGGCTTTGCATTTCCCTGGCAATCCTGGCCTTCCAGCAGCCAGAATAATTAGGATGTTGCATGCATATTATAACACAAATCCATCAAAGACCTCCGCTCTGTATGCGTGCATTTGCATTATGTGCTGTGCATTGTGTTTTTAAATTATAGACCAGAGAGTGAATTATAGGCCCAGTGAAATGAGTGATAAATGTAGGAGTCCATTTGCAAAAATCCCATAATCACAACTTTATTGAGTCCACCGTGAGCCATCAACGCAGTTGTTTGCCAGGCCTTAAAAGCATATAAATATGCAAACACAGCATATCCAGAAAAAAAGCCTTTACATGCCATTAAATATTTAAATGCTCCACATAAAGTAGTTACAGACTATGTAAACAATGGACACACACACACATATACATCTACACTCTGCTATAAATATTAGTACAACTAATGTCATTTTGATTCCCACTCTATGCATTACATTAACTCTCCAAGTCTTTTTTCATTTGTATATAGCCTCGGTATCCACCTGCCTGCCTACTCTCTCTTCATCTGTGCCATTTCTCATCTGCAGAAGCCGACATCATCATCATCATCATTATTAATGCAGCAAGGTTACACGGGCTTCTGACAGACTCCAACTTCAAACCGGCTTCAAATCAAAAGAAAACTACACTACTGTCATCATTATCACAATGTGACAATGTACAGCATTAGCTCTCTTTAATGATCTCCCCTTTAAAAAATCAGAACTGATTCCTGGTGCTTGTCTTATACTGTAAACATGTCACATATTTCATGATTGACTGATTTATTATTAATTTGCTTATTTTACACTATCATTGTAAAGGGAATTTAATGTTCGTCCTGATTGCAGTGATAGCCCTTTAAATGTCATCACGTAATGAAACAGATCTGAGCAATAAGGCCTGGTTGGCTTTAACACGGATGTATCCTGCCCTACTGAGTTCTTGGCAACAACAATTAGCTTGTAAGAAACTATAGTCAGCTGTAAGCGGAGACGATATGGTGCTAATGAGCAATGATTACTTATTTAAAGATGGCTCCGAAATGCACTTACAACTTATTTTTGTATCAAATTGTTACACTTAAATGCAACACACAATACACATATTTTATTTATATCATATTAAAATCAGTTTCATCATGAGCAATGTACTACTACAATACATTTGTATGTATTTTTTTTAGTTCTGTATTATTGTGGTTGTACTAAAATGTGTTTTTTAAACGCGCTTCTCCCCTCCTCCTTTGATTGACCTACTTTCCAGGATGCTAATAAGTCAGCAAGGAGATATTTGGTGTAGCCCTGTCGGATTTGCTCACCGTGGGCCTACATCACACTCCTGTCAGCCTGTTTAGTGTTGATGAAGTCTCTTTTTGTCAGGCTGGATGGGGGAGATGAAGTTGTGTCACCCTGTAGCTGCTATCTACGCTTTCTTTTTGGAAGCTCAGAAATGTAGAAACAGAAATATTCTTAAGGATGCATGTTTATAAGAGGGGAAGCAAAATGCTTTATGGCGACATTGCATTTGTCAAGGTGATAAGTTCAGGGACTTGTGCTACATTGTTTCAGTCAAGTAGCAGGCTTAATCGTTCTCAATCAGGGTAGATATTTCATCATTGAAAAAAAGAACGTTCTGCAGGGAAACCTTGCACCTCAGTCAGCCAAATAGCATGGCTAAAAATACCCCCGCCTATCACACACTGTGCTCATGTGGAGAGGCTTCGTAGGCGAGTGAGAATGAGCTAGTTAAACTTAGAGAGATGTGGGGTCATCTGATTGCGCAGCCAGCCATTGTGAGGGAAGTTCACGCTCATCTGAGTGGGGTCTGAGACCTGCTCAGAGGTTTGCTCTCTAACCGGCACCAGGCCAAGAGCGGTATAATGAACTCCAGCAGCCAGGCCACATTTCACATTTCAGTGAAATGATACACTCCTACACAGTAAAATCTCCAATTTCCACTGTCAGATACCTTGCTCGAATTGACAGCATGGTAATGTATTAATATATTTAAATGTGAAGTGATGCTTAAATTAGCTTATCCTCAGGACTTTAAATATGTCACTATTAGAGAAGCTTATGTTCTGAATTTCTAATGAGCTTATTTGCAAAGCATCTCTGAATTATTATGGAAGTGGATGTAATGTGTAACACAAATTCTGGGTGGAAACCACATGGCAAGTACAGGCGGCATATTATGTGCGCACGCTTCACACTGTGGCAGGTGGTGGCATTGTCAGCTGTGAATGTGTGAACAAAAGCACAATTATAACTTTCTCACATCACCTGCTCCAAATTAGCTCGGCTGATCCTCAGATTCAGCCTCAGCGCCGGACACAGAGAGGAAATGACAGCTTGGAAATATTTTCTGTCACACACACAAAGTGAATCATTTAAAACCAGACATTTCTCCGTCCTGCAATTGGTGATAAATGATATGATGACAAATCACCAAACTGAGCAAAAAAACCCTCAGGAATCTGCATTTCTTTCAGATGCATGATCGATACCTCTCTCAATCTAGGTATCAATCTTCTCATCTCTCAACAAGAAAGTGAATGAGTGTATTTGCCTAAACGTTGAGCTATTCTTATAAGATGTACTAAACACTTCTAACCTAATAAGTCAGATTCACAGCTCTCTAATCTATTTTGATGCTTCCTCAGCTCCTCCAATGTGACGATACAGCACAAGCCTCAAACATGCGTCATAGGTCAACACTAGACTCTCCTCTGTGATTTGGCTTTGTTCACTGGCTAATCAGAGCCCTCTGCATTTTGAATCAGCCATCAGTAGTAGGTCAATGAGCAGTAGAGTGGGAGGTCGCAGCTCTTGATCCTGTCCTCCAGGAAAATAAAGAATTTCATCGCCATGCAAGGAATTGATGGGGCAGCCTCTTCTGTCACCATGGTGATTGAGTCACCTCACACCCGGTGGTGGTTCCTGCTCACAGAGATGTTCTCTTCGAACTCAGCAAGTAGCAGTGAGCAATCACAATGAATGACCCGGAGGGTTGGCTTTTCCTCTCGCAGAAAATCATAGTAAAAACCAAGCCAGGAGTCAGAGTCTCTCATAAAGTCACAATGGAGCTGTGAGTCATCTGAAAAGGTTCATGTCCTTTAAAAAAAAAAAGAAAAATTAGACTGCAGAATATTCTAAATATTCAGACAGAAGGTGGTGCAAATGCTTAAAAAGGCAATGGGTTCTAACAGATGCAAATTCACTCTAGGCAGCACAGATTAATGAATTAATGATTAATGTATAATGTATAAGGGGTTGCTCATAGTGACGAACCCACAGAGAATTATCACCCAACTCTGAAGTTCCTATTATACATTAGCGCTATGGGGTGTTGCGTCTTTTAGCTCATTGTTTTGGTTTTCCTGCCCGCATCTCCACTCTCATCGATGTTGTTTTCAGCTGCAGCAGGCAGCTGTTTTCAGCAGGAAAAAAAATGCTATTCCCACTGTACACTACTTGCCCAGAACCACTGTGGGATTAATAAAGGATTATCTTATCTTATCTTATAAATGAACAAAGACGAAAGAAAAAAGGAGAGAAACTAGGGAACTATGACTGAAAGAACCAGAGTTCCTGGTGAGTTATAAAACATTTTTGAGATCAGTCAGTGTGTATGCTGTCACATAAACACACAGCCACACACACACAGTGGGTGTGTACGTTGCTAGCTAGGGACAGCTAACGTCTGTACAGTTGGTATATTGGCTGTTTGGGGCAAATAAACACAAACTGGAAAAACACTAAAGCATAAATTTGCTTTGCGTTATTGGCACGAATTTGACTGCTGGAACACACCTTTAAACTGGGGTCCATAATGTCAACGTTAAATGAGCACTTATTAAATGATTCAATACTACATGTAAAAAATGACATACATGTAAAAACATCAAATGATCAGGTCTTGTCAATGAACATCAAAAAGCATTCCCAGTTTGAGTGTGGGAGTATTGTGGAAAAAGAACCGTCCCAACTTTTATTGACATGAAATGTGATGCAAAATATCAGATTGGCCCAGTGTTAACCAAGAGCCTCCTCTGATTTCCAAATGTTTAAATAAACATGAAGCATATGCCACAGTTTCAACCATTTGGCGATTAAAAAAAGCAAACATTTGATTGTTTTTACTCCCACTCTTTCAGATATTTGAATCTGAACACGTTTGAGGCAATGTTGAAAGATATTCTAACTTTTCAAAATACTGAAAATGAAATATGGAAAATAGACTAATCTGCTTGTTATGTGTTACTGAACAACACCATCTCTGTCCTAGCTTGAAACAAATATGAATCTCAAGCATCTCTCTCACATGCAACCAAGGACTGAAACACTAACAAAATGCCTGTAGCTAGCTAAAAACTTTAAATTCCAGCATGTCAAAAGATTATTTTAGCACCCTGTGTCTACCAGAGAGGACAAACTCTATATTATTTCTCTATCTCAGTGTCCCTTCTCAAGCTAAGTTACTGAAGTTAGCTAAGGCACTTGCTAACATAATACTGCATAGCTTTCTGATTTAGCCACATTCCACTACGCAAGTTGCTTAACTTACAGCAATATAGTTAGCCTAAAACTGACATTTGGCTAACTATATTGCCTGGTTAGCCAAAATTGCCTGGTTTGGCAGCGTATAAAAACTTAGTTCTGGGTTCTTTACCCTGATGGTAGTGCATCCCACCACACAGCAGCTTTTAGGCATGTTTCTGTTGTTTGCTAGCAGACCGAAGTGACAAGGAGGAACCTTCACGCAATACAAAGTCAACGGAGAGTCATGAATTGTTTTTCCTACCGGGGTGGGCGGGACTTAAATGCGCTCTATCTCTATAGATGTATCTATAGATTAGACTCTTTTAGAGAAGCCATTGTTGTTAAAATATCATCAGTCTGTAGTTCACATACAGCAGCCAAATCCCTGTTGAACATTTCCTCGCAGTTGGTCATCCTTTAGTCACTTCAACCAGAAGGCATTGCTGTATTGACAGTTAAGGGACAATGAAATGCTCTGATGGAAAAGTGCCACATTGATCCAAAACAACATCTCAGTCATGGCGCATGTATTCCAAAGCCCCAAACGCACCTTGGGAAGGATCATCCTGAAACAGAATAGGTTGCCCTCAGCGATCAAGATATCAAATCCGCTCTTAGTGGGTCTTGATAGAACGATGTCAGTACAAGCTGATGCAACTCACTGGGGAATTATGAAACTACGCTCTGCTCAATGAAAATTTCATCAGCGGGAGTCTTTTCCAGGCCAGGATGGGACGAGTCTGAACGGCACCGGTGCAGCTCTCTGGTTGCAAACTGTGTCGCGGAAGCAGATTACCCAACATTCAGCAGTGACAAACACAGAACACTCAAATTACAGAAAAGGACAGTTGTATTAGAGCTACTGGCAAGCGATTAAATGCATGGGGCCTGTGTCGCAAATAATCCATCTGCAAGTGATTCAGTGTAAAAAAAAAAAAAAGAACAAGCAGAGTTAAATACCAGCGATATGAATATGAAAGTTGCAAACTCCCTTTTCAATAAATAATAGCTTGCACTGTAGATTTAATGCTCTCTAAGGTTCTCCCTTGAAAAGTTAACAGCATTAAGGATATGATTTTGAAATATCGCCGTTATCTATCAAATCATCATTGAGTCAGCATGAAAAGTTCATTTAGAGCTTGAGACCTCGTGACTCAAGGTGTCTTGCTGGCTGTGGGCTGTAGGTTATCACTGCTGCTGGGAGACCAGGCGCCTGATAAATTATCAAATACATCTGCACGCTGCAAAGTACAGCCTGCAACTATTCCATCTCTTACACCCCAGCACTCCTCAAAGCAGGGTCATAAACCCTTGGGGTCCTAGATTTCCCATTTCCCAACATTTTTTATCTAGCACAGCACTATATTTTATTAAGAAGGACAGAATTTTAGTTTCCACTCCCCAAACTGTTAGCCCATCACTTGAAAGGGCTCTTGTGTGCTCAATTAAAGCTACAACTGACTGTTTTTTGCGGATTCAGATTCCCACGTCAGCCTCACTGGTGCTGACTAGGCTGCGACGACTTGTTCAATGCCCCCATTTCGGAGCATTAAGATCTACATACAGCTGCCATATTTTGTCGTACAAACACCATGCATTTTTAAGGCATCAAATATGATCTCTGTCTTTCTCCCTCTCTCTAAATGTGGACTGCGCTGTTGAAATATAAATGCGCCCTTCGCTTGCCCTCTCTTCGGCTCTCCTTTTGGGCATCCGGCTCCAACAGCTAGGATTCTGAGACAGTCTCCTGTAGGAAGTAGTCAGTGTAGTCAATGGGGATGTTGGACACACACACGCACTTCCATTATGAATGGGGATTTTGGATTCACATGTCGCTCCCAGGCATATCTGACCCTTTCTTTGTAAAAGAGCTTTGTCTTTTTCAGACATTATGTCCCATCTGTGAGGTGATGAGTCTGTTTTTAGACTTACAAGCTCAAGGAGATGCTAACAGAGGGAGACAGAATGACTACAGTTTGGTGATATGCTTATGTTAATGCGGGTTAAACTTAGAGACAGACTCCTTTAAACCAAGGAGCAGAAAAAAATCAATAATTTCTGAGACAAGCATAACATGTGGAGATATCTGTAACGGGCAAAGAATACCACCTAACCACTGCCTTATGATATATTGTGCAACACGCTTATACATTAGCACACACACACCTCTGCAAAATCTACACAGTAAGTACAGACGGGTGACAAATTAATAGAAATACCTGAATAAATGAGTGGAGGAATATGACGATAATTAATGGAAATGTTCCTGCCACTTGTCCCTTAGAGGGAAGGATCCCTGCAAATCAATACTAAGTTATTCTCAGTGATCACCCTTATCCTATGATGAGACATTTGTATCCTGATGGGAGTGGTATCCTCCAGGTTGACAATTCCTCCTGTTCACAGGGCCCGAGGGCTCACTGAATGACATAAACCATATGCTATGGTCTTTACAGTCATCAGGTCCCAACCAAGTTGAACAGAAGGCAAATGTGTTTTATAGCTGTTCGAGTGGCCACACTCTTTTTTTTCATTTCTTACGCAACTTTTTGTGGCCCGTTCCGAGTGAGCAACCGAGTGCAACGCTATGAATGCCTTCCAGGAGAGAATGTCTGAAAATGTGCCCCATATTTAAACGATATCCTGTCTCCCACCCTCTCTATGTTGGCTGGCTTTTCACCCCGCTGCAGTGTGGCCATTCAGAGCAGCTATAAACACTTTTGATTTCCGTCGTGGTTGGACAACACATCGTCTGAAAAGCGTCTTTTCCAGTATAACCCGAACCGTAGTCTCTACAATGTGTCAAGCTCAATTTGTTTCCCCCATAATTCAACTCACCCCCTTGAAACACCCTGATGACATCATTAGGGTTGTCTCACCTTTTCAAACTGAACTTCATGTGTACAATCGCTGGAATGCTCCATTGATCTCCTATGGTACCAGTGTTTGTTATGTTGCCATAATATTTCTAGAGGAACTTATAATGGAGCCATACCTACTGTAGTGGTGATGTTATGATGACCTTGGCATGTTTTTTCTGCTGGCAGTACACTGTGTCTATTTGGAATTAAAGTGGCTCTGCACTTTACTGTAGCTTATATCTGATTTTCTCCATGGTATCAGTATACAGTCATAAAACACATTATAGATGCAGTTTAATATGGTTTATTTCACAGGGACTTTTTGGTCATTAGGCATATGAGAACTATCATATATAACAATATAGCCCATCCAGTAGATTGTATTAAACTGAAATAATAAATAGTTACTGGCCCATACCCATACAAGTATATGTGGCAGTATACCTTTCCCACTGAAAGTACATATAGATATGGGATTATTGTGTTTAAGTCTAAACTGCAGCTCTGCTAAGGCTGGGGATTGCAGAGTATCAGTGAGGAGAGCACCTTGCCCTGATCATCTGACGGCAGACGGCTCCTCCCCGCTCCCCCAAGTCTGCTACGCAAAGCAGCGGCTCGGGCACAACTCTCCCCGCGTTTCTATACACAGGCTCGTCTGCGTGAGCCGGCGACGGAGTCGAGTTATCCACTTTGAATAAACAAGGACTCCGTTCCCCTCCTGGTGTCCGCTTTCAAATGAATCAGTGATGAGAGTGGCCGAGAGGAGAGACGGACGCTTTTCTTCTATGTGGACCGGCAGTGCGCAAAAGTGCGCTCCTCGGTTCAGCATCATCATCATCCTCCGCTCCTGAGATCAACCCAAACCCAAGAGGCGCGCTGAGATCCTCCCCGAACCCCCATGCGAGGTAACCACATTTTCTCTAAAGATTTCCTCTACTTTGTCTGTGTGAAATGCACCGCTCCTGGACGACACAGCGGCTCACACGCATGCTTTTATGCAACACTTGAATCTCCAGCGTCTGACAAAAGGATGTTTTATGCTTTTGAATTTACGGGCGATTAATTTATCAATTATTAAGCTAGAATAAATCCAGTATCGCCTTGCAGCACGCTGAATCTCTGACATTTTGAAACATGATCATTCATCCATGGGGAAATGAGTGCCTTGTCTTTTCCCTGCAGTTCACATTTAAATCCTCTGTAATTGAGTATTGATCAAACTAATTAAAATGCTACATCCAATAAATTAGATTCATAAGCTCCCAAGAGAACAATCTTCAGTAGATCCTGTGGGCTATGCCATACAACATCAACTTCACATTAACACTTTTTAATGCATTAAAAGTTTTGGCTGAAATGTATTAAGTTAGTGTGTTTAAAATAGATTCAAATGACAAGGAAGTTCAAGCACACAATCATGGAAGTTCGACATTTAGTGCTGGAGACAGGAGGATAAAAACTGAAAGGTCTCATACTGTATCTTGATATTAAAGTATATGCTAAAGTCAAAGGGCAGACATGTGCAATGAATGGTAATTTCCACTTTCCTGTTCTTGGTGAAAGACAGCCTTGATGTAGCATTGTTTTCCCCTCCGCATCACATCTCCTATATCTGGTATCAGACCTACCTAGTGAAATTCCAGCAGCCAGGTATTAACATCACCAGATGCAAATTGCCACAGGCTGTGCAATTCACCTTTAATTATGAGCATGTGGGTGTTGGCTTATGTGAGCTGCTGGTGCTTCTAGCTGCAGGATTTCTCAAAGGCAGCACGCGGCGTTTGACTGGAATAACTTCTCTGATGAAATTCAAATGAAACATAGGCCTACTGTTTTTCAGTAGCAGCCAGTTCTCACAATTACTATATGGGTGTAGACTGCTCATTACACTGAGAGGTGCTGTACAGTGTATGTCACTGTAAAGAGTAACACTAGCTTTTTAAACGAAATCATTTTGGATAGACAGGATATAAAAAACATCTTAAAAATTAAATCTGAAATCTTAAAAATTTGTGGACATATGAATTAAATGTAAGCAAAAATCTTAGGAATGCACTTCACATCAAAGGGCAGATGTGTGCAAATGTAACACAATGAATACAAATGAATCATAACTGAAAGGCAGTTCCTGTAGTGAGAAATTAAATTGGTCAGAAAAGTTGGATACAGACTGACAACAAAGGGCAAAAGGTCAATATGAAAGAGGGGGTCGCCCTCGTTATTTTCATACTAATCAACATGAATGGGGTGACTATTTATCAGTGGCTAAACTGGGACAGATATTTTGTTAGCCTTCGCTTGTCCTGGAAACAAATGTGTGAGTAAAGGTGGTAGTTAGATGGAAGGCGGAGGGCTGGATGTTCTGCGGGATTTTCCTGACAGTAATTGTTTATGAGTCTGGTAGTAAAGACGATGGTGGTCCAGGGAGGTGTTATGATTTCTAAATCCCCAAAGAAAACTCAAGGTGTCTCAGTGATGTATGACTGGACAAATATACAGGGTCAGTGGATGTTACACCGTGATGTCAGGAGAGCTTCATGTGGGAAGGATAAAAAGAGGAGGAGGCAGTAGGGAGAGAAACTGTTTCTTGTGTACAATTTCCTGTTATTGTGTTTTGTTTGAAGGAGTTTATCCAGTTGGCTCCACTTGAGCAAAGAGAGCAAAATGCACAAAAGTGCATTTTCTTTTTCTCAAGTTTTCCTAATCAAGAGCAATAGAAAATAACAAGAGTGGAATTAATATTTGATGAGGTTATGTTTGTTGAATTAAAGCATGAAAACTATTAGCTGAAGCATTCAGAGATATTTGTTAAAAATGCAGTTTTTCTATTTTTGTGGGTGGTGGGTTGTTTGATTCTCCCTCAGGAGATAAAAGAGCTTTTATGAAAGACGTTTTCTACTGTAAAATGACCTCGATGGAATCTCAAGGCCTTAATTTCTGCATGATAGTCCATCTGAAAATAAAAGAAATTAGAATATATATCATTGGTGTTTGTTTTGATTTGTGTGCTTATTTGGTCAAAATTGTAATCACCAAAAAGAAAAAATTGAAGTTTTTCTTTCCATTTATTTCTCTGAAGTGATAGCGGCCTCTACATTTGTGATCTCTAGGGGGCGTGAAGTTTTGGTTCCAACTGACATTGTCGGTGCTGTAATTAGATTGATGCAATATCTGTGTGGGCAGGCACTAAACATAGTATTATCACTGTAACTCCAACAGACACACAGGCTATTAACCAGCTGGGGACCGTTATTGTTAGCTGTGATCTGAGCACTCAGTACATTTCCCGGTGACTCCACATGTTAGTTATGTGTTATGATTCGAATCCCAGAGTAACATACAGCGTGCTGAAGTTACAGGACTACCCGTTACTGTGAGTTTTGACAGTCTGGACATTTGCAATCACCACAACTAAACCCATGACCGAAAGACAGCTAATGCTAGCTAGCCTAATTCCTTTGTATAATGTGACAAACACAGCTGCCGATGACTCAGCAGGTGTTGAAATAATATGAAAGATAAGTCTAGCGGGAATCAGTGCTAATGTTAGCAAGCTAGGCTTACTAGCTACTACTTTCTGAGTGGAAGCTAGCAAGCTAGGCTAACTAGTTTCCCTTTTTTGGAGTGGACTGCAAACTTAACAGGGTGATGGGTCTTCCCAAATGTTGAATGTTGAAAGGGACAGAAGTTGTAAATTGCTAACGATACATAACACATAAAGGTATGTGTGCTTGTTGAAAAAGTAGAAAAACTGTCTTGTATCAATGTAACGCACCACAAAGTCGACAGCGCATCTCCTAGCAATGATGGTTCTCAAATGTCAGTCAACCGCTGCCCACCCCGAGGCCAGAAGCTTTGACGCGTTTTTCACAATTATGTCCAAAAGAAGTTTTATTCCACTTTTGAAAAAATGGTAAATTGTGCACAATAGCTGCAGTATCATTATAGGCCTAGTTTATATTTCCTGACCCAACAGTGAGGAGAATTCATATTTCATAAATATTCTCTTCTTATAACCAAGCAGGACTACAGGCTATGGGACAGTGTGAAGGAGTGGCTTCCTCTTGTTACCATAGCGACTGGGTTCGCAAGGACCAGGTATCATTATTTCCTGGGAACCCTGTTAAATAGAAGTTGTCAGCTGTCATGTGCTTGATGATTGACTTTGATCCGGGCTAATGATCGCTCTGTTCATCTCAGAGCCGCAGGACTTATTCATTATGCTGTTGACCTGAGCAGAATATGTGTATGATTTCAAAACGGAGCTGTTTGACCTAGCGGATTCTTAGTTCTGCTGGCTCCTTGATTTTGGATATTTACACCACTATGATTAGGTTACCCAAGTACAATCACTCATCCAGCATTGTGATGGTAATGTCATACAGAGGCTGATTTTTGTGTGCGCCTGTAGAGTTGGCTGGATCTCCTGTCTGCCTCCCCCGTGGACTGATTACTGATCAGACTAGCATTTCATATCAGCCTTGTGGGGGGAAATTAGAGGATTAGCAACAACTTCATGCTTATTCCCTTACGTATCTCCCAGGCCTCCAAATCCTGTGGAAGCCATTGTTATTTTAAGTAGCTTTGCAATTGAGCGTGGAAGCAAGCTCTAATTCTCCCAAGTCTTCGGAGATGCAGAAAGCTAGCATTTTGGAACTACCTCCCCTGCTATTCATGCTCTTTCATGATGTGAAAGTGAGCAACTGAGAGAGGGCCATGAAGCTGGCTGCCAGGACCTCTTCACTCCAATCCTTGGTTCATACATAATAGATAAGTCACTGTAACTTACAGTACAGGGGCATAACTAGGCTAACGCTCAGATTTGCATATTAGTGCCGAATTCCATAATTCATGAGCGTGCAGCAGGCAGCGATCCATGGTGCAAAGAGCCACCTTGGTCCATACGCCATATCTCAGGGGTGGATACCCACCATGTGCACCAACAGCATAGTATTAAAAAGCAGCATCGGATCTGTCAGTGCCGGGCACTTGGGAACTGCGTCTTCATCATCAAAAGCCTCCGAGTCTGAACTCAGCCTTTGGTAAAGCCTTGTTAAAGACACACAGGATCTGATGACAGAATCAGACAACAGGTTTTATCCTGCTTAATTTACTGCCATTCTACGGGGTAGGAGTGGGTGAAAGAGGAGACAGCGGAGGGCGGTGACACCTTCTAGTGAACAGATTTCACGGGCCACTTTTTCATCAAGAGGTTCAAGAAAGCCTGACGCCGCCATCAACGCCAAGTGTTATGAAGTACATTCACCATTCCACTTGATGACGAGCTAAGTTATTTATTCATTACCTTTCTTCTCCGCCTGCCTCAGATGAGTAGGCACGTGCCAGCCACATCCCTCATTATTGGTGAGTGTGTGTCATACATCCTTATTTTTTATTTTTATATATCACACCCATGTCTTGTCATATTTGTCAGATTAATGGGATCTGCCACTTCAGAGAGATCACGACCCCGTCGCGTGGAGTGAGATTTGTTTTGATTCAGATGCCTCTGCTCTGCCATATGTATCCATTTATTTTGTGTGGGTGTGCGCGGTTTAGTGAGGCTGCGGAAGGGAAAGTAACAGATAGTGATATGAGATTTCCACTGGTTTCCGTTTGTGAAATATGTTCCTCGTCTGTCTGGTGGCCTGAGAGCAGAATATTTAAGTAACATTTTAATGAAATGATTTCACTGGAACAAGGCCTTTTCCATTAACGTGGAGAATTTAAGATTATCAGGGATGAAGAGGGACATTATTTTAAGGCAGCTTCGTGAATGTTTTGCATATTGAAAGGAGTCAGATCAACTGCTGGATCCTCATTAAAAAAAGATCAAGTGTTTGTCGGTCATTTGGAAAAGAACCACATGTAGGGCAATGTTAATTCAGCTTTACTATGCGAAACAATTTTTCTCTTTTGTCTGCTTTCCCTTTTCTTTACACATCACTGGTAGTAATTTTAAAGGGGCAGATGAATACTCATGAGAACAAAATGTCAAGCGTTGGTCGGCCCTCCTGGCTCGCGTTCTTGCCACCACCAGAAGCAATGTTTGACATTTATTATAATGGCGAAGATCTGGGTTTGTCTAAATATGAAATTTGATCTTTAGAGACATTGATTTAGGTTCATTGTGGGAAGGTCAGACACCTAACAAAGGTGGCGCAGACAATCTGTGCTTTGATTTCCAAGTTAAGCACAGAGGAGATGAAGATAACGACCTCGCGCTGTCCTACAGATCAACACCTTTAGTCCTGGTTGATCTTTCAACACAACTGAGCTATTGTTGATGTAGAAAACTGATTACCAACAGATCCAACAGGTCTTTTATAAGCAGATATACTGCTAACAGTAAGTAAGTATTTAACAAAGACACACACACACGGATAAAGGCTAGGCACAGAGTAGTCTCCAGAGAAAGCTATCTGACTGGTGTTAATGGCATCTCAGTCATGCTTCTTGATGAAGGGTTTAGCAGTCATCTCTGGAGGCTGTGCAGGGAGCTGTCCATGATGCTGAATGAGACTGTTCATCTTGGGTGTTGGAGGGGAGAATGCCCAAACGAGCACCTTTCTTTTTCCCATCTCAAAGGGGAATACCCTTTATCTGAAACTTAAAATTGAACTTTGAAATATGCTATTCCTCCTCTGCCTTACATTTTCTCCTTTTTGGCTTAAAGGCAGAGATCTGAACCAAAGCCTTGTTCCTAAACTATATGTTTGATAAAAGTCTGATCTAAAAATAGTCAACATTACAACAGCAATCAGAAGCAAGGATTTCATGCCATCTGCCAGATTTAGATTTTATTTCGAACATATAATAATAATAAACTTTATTTATATAGAACCTTTCCAAAATAAGGTTTACAAAGTGCTTTACAGGGTAAAAACAACAAACAACAGAATTATGAAAATATTAATCATAAAAGACATTAAGAACAATGTTACTACTGAACATGTTAAAAAAAATAAAAGTCCTACCCCCTTCTTTATATATTTTATCAATAAACTTTGTGTTAAACATGAATATTCCAGCTATTCCCAGTGTTCACCACACACAACTCAATCAAATCAACCAAGTCAAAGAAAAACAAAACAAGAACAAAATAATCTGAATAAAACAAACAAAACAACACAAATCACAGACAACCTACACATCCTGTCCCCTGTCTCACTATGCTGTCTGACAATGGTTGTGTATTCACAAATTAAATAATTATTTAATGCGATTGATTGCCTTCCATCTATATGCCCCCCCACCCCCCCAGGTGTCACCTTACTGAAGAGAATAATCTTTCCACCCTCTGCCATTTCCAGAAAGTCTGAACTTGAAAGAACAGTGACCCCTTGTAACTGTTTTACTTTTTATAAAGTGATTCAGCACATATCCACAGTTACACAGAGGGTGAACAGAACAATGTAATGCAATTGAACCTTACCTTTGTTAAAGATGTAGAAGTTGTCAGAGAGGTCTTCATTAGACTCTCTGGTTATTTTCAACGCTTAAGTAACTCATACTGTTGGAATACAATATATTGGATCATTTATATATGTGGAGGAGCAAAAAATTAGAAACACTATTCTGATAATCGTTTATTTTTTATCTGTTAATTAGTAATTTTACAAATCAAATGTGATGATTTGTGCTTTTCTTTGTTATGATAGTAAACTGAATATTTTGGGGTTTTGGTGTGGGTTGAAAAAAACCCCAAAAAATCCCCAAGCAATCTGAAGACAAAACCTTCTGAGACATTGTACATTTTTTCCACTATTGTTTGACATTACGTAGACTAAACGATTAAATGATTATCAGGGAAGATAATCAGTAGATTAATTGACCATTTAAAAATTATCGTTAATTGTTGCCCTAATAAAATGCAATTGACTATAGCCCAATGACTAGTGTCAACAACAACACAGATATTACAGGATCTTCTATTTTTCTGGTCACTCTGTGTGTGATGCAGTGCAGAGGTCATTTTACCTAAATTTCAATGTCACAGATTTTTAATGACTGATTAATGATGGGTTTGGTAGTCTTCTCTGTATTGTTGCTGAAGTGTATGTGACAGTGTGTAGTATTATTATCTGGGGATATAAAGATATCATCAGCAGGGATCTGTTAATGCAACCATAATTTGAAGCTCACTCAGATATTGGAGACATTCAGATTAGCTTCCTATTGATTCATCCATGTCCTTTTTCAGATGTGTTTATTTTTCTTTTTCCCATTTCAGTTGATAACATATTTGTTTACTCATTCTAATCTTGTAATTATATCATTTGCTGTTTCCACACATCTACAGTATGTGTGTAGCAGATGTTCAGCATGTTTATCATTAAGTGTTTATTCTTTGACCAGTTAATAATTATGAGCAGCCATAATTTGGGTATAAGAGGATAATGATGATTATTTTCACATTTGCTCTTAGTTTTTTATCATCAAGGCAAACAAGCCAAAAAAAAAAAAAAAACATTATCTCATAAATGGGATTTAAGCAAATGGCAGTAAATAATACACAGCCTAAAATGATTTGGAAATGATTTGGAAATGATTTGTATTTTAAAAGCTTGGTTTTCCTCTCTGCTGTTATCGATGTGTTTAAGCAAAAGAGGATGATTCATTTGCAGTGTATTTTGTTGAAATCTGTGTTCCAACATCCATATATCACTGTAAATGAACGCTCTTCTTCATTTTAGTGCCAGGTAAATATTTTATGACATGCACGCAGAACACATGTTCAATTTATGTGTGTGTGCATAATCCATTATTGGAAATACTTTTGCTACTGGGGCTTTGCCACATATTTGCTCATATCTGAGTATCACATAGGGAGTAGACAAACAGATTTGTATCCAGATGTGTGTGCTACAGTATTTTTCATACAGTGCACATCCACACAGGGGTTTGAAAATGTGCTAATACAGACTTTTTGGAGGGTAATGTTTACATTATATCTTTATATTTGATAAGATCTTTTGTTGGTCTGAAGAGTGAGTGTGTGATAAAAACTGTCCCAGTTAACAGGATAACTCGGGGCTAGCTCGGCCCAATAAAAATCACAGATTTCGGCGCTCACCTTCACAATGAGTTTTCATCACACGGCTTCCTCTTTACATCATATCCCTTTAATAAACTGCAATAGGGTTACAAGGTATAGGCTGTGATCTGCTCCAGAGGTCTAGGGCACAGTAGGGAGTAGGTGGCATTTGATGTCAGCTTCCAAGGTCTCAAAGGATAATATACCATCCGCATTTCATCACCATATGTAAAAGTACAGAGAAGGTGGTTTTTGCCATTGTCTGCAATAGCACTGAGAGTGAGCTCAGATTTTCTGGTTTCTAGCTTTGAAAGGAAGTGTGAGTAAAAAGTTGAATATTCTCATGTGAAATGTATTTAAGGCTAAAACGATTAGTCAATTAATTGATTAGTTGATCGACAGAAAATTAATCAGCAGCAATTATAAAAGTAATTTTCAAGCAAACATGCCCAAAGTTCACTGGTTCCAGCTTCTCAAATGTGAATATTTTCTGGTTCTCTTAGTTTTCTGTGGTAGTAAATTTAATATGAATGGCTTTTGGACTGTTGATCAAACAAAACAAGCAATTTCAATAAGTCTGCCTCGGCTTTAGGAAATTGTGATGGCCATTTTTCACAATTTTTATAGAATATATAATAAATAAATAATCATCAGTGAATCAAATATAGATATTTTTCAGCACATCTAGCACTTTGAACTACCATAAAAGCTTCCACTCAATTTCAATTCCCGAGTGCAACAGGTGACACAAGTATTGCTGTGTTTGTGTCAAATGCAAGAACTCACTTCACAATCTACTTTGCTCTCTAAACCACTAGTATTCTGTAAGGTATGTTTGATTTTTTTCCCCCCCTCAAATAGGTGAAGTCACTAAAGAGCACTAAAGAGGTACTTTGAATTGTATTCTGCTCGGAGAGGTTTGTGCAGCTGTGTCTGTGCATTGATGAATTCCACAGCAACAGATGCAGCTGCGTGGGGCTGTGATTTAATGCAAGGAGCACTCCACATGGGAAAACTCATTGCCCAGCAAATTAAACCATTACCTCCTCAGTTGGAGTTAAATATGGAGAAATGACTCATTTAATGTCTGATTACCCTCTAATACAGCCATCTAAACAATGGCAACCACTCATTCCCACAAGTAAATTCTGCTTCTTTGCAAGATAAGGGTGGCAATTGCTTGTCAGGGTCACAGCGAAGTTTTATTAAAAGATGCACGCTAAGAACGCGGAAGAATTCATCTGCTCGGATTCATTATGAGATGGTTCTCTGGTCTGAAGATTCGTCTTCATTATCCAGCCAAGCACCAGGCAGATAACACTGCCTCATTTGCTTTCCGAGCCTCAATTTTCCCTGAACGATAATGCGGCCTCTCTATTGTGTGGCTGTGGTAAAGACAAGCAAGCCATTTTCAATATGCACGCAGGATTACAAAGGTTAATCATCAATTTAAAGCTAATCTATGTTAAATACCAATAGAAGCATGGTGTGCGCTCGAGACAGATATAATCAGGCAAACCCCAAAACAATCCTCTATCTAAATGAAGTGAAAGATGGTTAATCTAGGCTTTACAGCAGGGGTTGATGAGAGAGGAAGGGGGGAGGGGGGGTTGCATCACACTTCTCGTCTAATGTTCCATTGTTCCACTGCTTGCTAAATTTAGTTGTCGAATCTTGTTGGGCTAACCTCCGAGACTGCACCACTTTGGTTGAGAGGGTCCCCAAGCAAAGCACACACAATTTGTGTTCGGTCCCAACCTGCTTCAGCTTTGAGGAGTCTGCTGCAGAAAATGGAGCTCATATGTATCTACCCTTGCTTCATTGTTGCTATGGAGTCGAGATAATTATGGAGTTTTAAAATGATGCAATCAAGGACGAGACCCCTGCTCCCCCCTGTCTGGGAAAATGAGTAATTAATTTTCTCCTTTTTTCTCAGTTAATATGGAGGCGACTGGGAACACAGGATCCTAGTCATTATCTGGTCTGGTCTGGTGAAACATGGCTGCCAAGTTGGCTAATTAAAATGTGAGCCAGTTCCCTTCCATCCCACCCTGTTCATATTTGTCAAAGGTGGCGCTTCGTGATACCAGAACAAGACACAGTTTTTTAAGGTATCCAGCTTTTTGGGCCCAGAACATTTTGTCCTTGAAGTAAAGTAGTCGGGTTCTATTGGTTTTAAAAGGATAGGAAATGAAAGTAAAGTTTTACGTTATTTTTTTTTGTCAAACTTGTTGACTAATAAGATAAGCTCAGGACAAAACATTGCATTTCCCTATTAACCTAAGCCATTTAAGTCTCTGGGGCAGGAATTTACAATAATGGGAAATAGAATCAGCTCACCTTAATGACCGAGGCAGTAATTCCATTGACAAGGTAGACTCCTTTAATAAAGATAAGCCCCCAAGAAAATCAATAACCTGAACTAATTTCGAAAGGATTCAGAGTTGTCTAGACAAACACAGCATTCATACCTAACCAAACAAGCCTCACAAACCCATTTTTAAAAGGCCTTTTTCATTGATATTGCTCTGAGAACAAACCAAGGCTGTTTTCTCATCTTTGCTACAAGACATAGTAACAAAGCAGGCCAGCAAGCAATCCTGCAGATGCCCTTTTGGTGATTCTTTTTATTCCCCCATTAGGCCTCTGATGCTGGGTCCACAAACTTCTCTAATTAAGAATTCGTCTTCAGCAAATTCACCCATAAAATGGCCATTGCTGCAGAACGTGGGGTGATAAAAGGAGTTATTGGGCCTGCGACCTCCTTTGCCTCTTATCTCCCATAAACACTTCAGTTGGTTTTACAGGGCCATGGAGGCGGCAGAACGAGCAATAAGCCAAAGGGGAATAGTGGGGGACTGATGACTTATTCATGAAGAACGGCGCAACAAGACGGCACAGATGAAATTGACAGTGAGAAGTCCTCATACTATAAGTTGTTATGTAGTTCTGATAAGACTTGTCTTGTACTTGAAGTTGATTAATCTTTGGCCTGGGCTTCATTTCAGTATGCACCACAGTGGCGGTTTTAAGGATCAAATACAGACTGCTTGTGCTCTTTTTTTTGGGAGAAATATAAATTAATACTGCATACTCATTAGCTTTACCAGGGCTTTAACATTAGCTTGTGGGTTTACCATCACACCAGCAGAGACAAAGCTCTGTTCTGCTATGAAAGTCACCCTGCTGAAATGACATGATGTTTTATTCCCTCTATCTTCTTAACCTGATTCTGTCACATACCCAGAACTGCACACGCACGGATATTGTCATTAAGTCGCAGGCAGGTCTTTCAGCTATTTAAATGAGTCTGAATTCTTCACATGCACCTCACCTAACAACTCTGTTTTCCTTTTCATGTGCATTAAATTCAGTTAAAGCTGGGAGTGTTATTTTTTTTTTTGTTTTTTTTTTTACCCACAACTCATCGCAGTTTGTGCGTGCTCTAGTGATTTAAACTGATGGCAAATCCCACCTCGCTGTGCAGACTGAACACAAGAAGTGTACGGTAGGATTGCACTCAAACCGCTGCCAGTGTTGTGTTCGCCAGAAAGAACAAGAGGAGAAAGTATAAAGTAACAGAGTGTGCCAATACTTGTGGTTAGCCTTCCTTGAAAATGTCTGTAAACAGAGCCTCGCTGGTTGTGGAAACTCGGCTTAGAATCAGATGTAAAGCCCAGCTGGCACAAGAGTTTTCATTTCCTCTCAGGCAGAGTGGAAATTTTTCAGTGAGGTAAAGCCGACTAGCTGCCCGGCGCTGCATAGGCAATGGTGTGGAGCAGTGCAAAGGCAAATGTTGTAAACAATGTAATGATAGAGCGTACGACAGCCGCGTGGAGCTATGATGGTTTACATCTTCCCCCATCTCTGCCCAGTCAGACCTCTGAAGCACTCCCTGCCAGAGAGGCAGAGACTAGGCACGAGGAAATGGAGCTGGAGATTGTTATTATAGATAAACACTTCCCTTACGATCTAGTTTGCCCTGCAAGTAGGAAATTACAAGGATGTTGCTCAAAGTTGAGCACAGAGGCAACTGCTTTTATTTGCCTCCAAGGTGCCAGTGTGCACAGTCACAAGCTGTGCTCAGCGTCTCAGCAAATGATGCTGAGCACAGTTTGTGTTCAGTTCATGGTCATTTTGAGAAATCATCTATATATTTGCAGAGCTGAAACACATAGTCGCTTAATTGATTAGTCAATTAACAGAACATTTTCAGTTGTTTAATTAAGCAAAATTATTTGTTGATATTAGTTCCAGGTACTCAAATGTGAAGATTTGTTGTCCTTGTGTGTCTCACATGATTTCAAACTGAATATCTTTGGGTTTTGGACAGTTGTTGGTCAGACAAAACTAAATTTGAAGATGTCACCTTGGGGTCTCAGAACTTGTGATTTCTGACATAAAATATTTGACAGATTCATTGGTAAAGAAAATAATCATTACTTGCAGCCCTAAGTTACATTCTAAAAGGCTAGAATAGTTTTAATTTTAAAACAAAAGTTTGCCTGAATCATGGTATTTTTCTAAATGTACTATGATTTATACTTGCCGTCTTTTAAAGGATCGGTTGCATTTTTTCAAGTCTGCCTAAAAACAATAGTCAGATGCCCACAGGAACATTGAAACAGGTTTTTGCTTGCTGTAATCTTTCCTCCTGTTCACACTGGCTGTTAAAAGATCCCTTCCTAATGTTCCTCCAATGTAAGTGATGGGCGACAAAAGCCACAGTCATTGTTACAGTCTTAAGTGTAAAATTTCTTCTTTGTGTTTCCGTGGACTGTGTTTCCCTCGTGAGCTGCAGAGGCTGTAACTTTAGAGGATATCCACTTAATTTGTCTAACGCAGACTGCTGAAGCGTGGACTGTGGATTTTGTCCCGCATCACCTACATTGGAAGCACATTAGGACGGGATCCCTTAGTGGCCAGTATGAACAGGAGGAATGATTACAGCAAGCAAAACCTGTTTCAGTGTTCATATGGGTTGGGTTGGTATGGGTTGTTTTTAGACAGTCTTAAAAAATTAAGACCCCATCCTTAATGAAATGTTGTGGATATGTCAGATACAAACCGCAATTCATTAAAAGAATGACTTAGCAAGTTTCAAACTTCTGCACTGATAAATGACTAAGCCACCTCAGCCCACACGGTCCGGTCCCTCTGATCATGTTACAATCAATGACCAGCATGTGAGGCGACAACTTGAATTACTTATGCAGATGAGGTAGCTCGATACTGTGAAAGTTCCAGTTCAAGGTCATTCGCTGTGGCTAAATGACATTCCAGAAATGTGTTGCTGTCAGTGTCAGTCTGATACTCTCTCCACTTCTGATCTGCATATCTCACAGTTACGCTCGACTGATTTGTCATTCACACGTACTGCACAAACAAATGAAGCTAATCCTGGCTGTGCACAGTCAAGTCATGTACACTGGGGGTCAGCTGCTCCCTGACTTTCTCCAACTAGATCTCACTTTTCTGAGTTATACAAATACTGCTTTGTTACAGCTTCTCCTAATGGACACTATCTTCTGCTCGCTGTGTATCTGGCTACATAGTGTGCTCCCTCTTGTTTGTTTACTGTATGTCTGCCGGTGGTCTCCCGCTGCTGCAGCAGGGAGCACCATAACCAGTGCTGACACATCTAACTGTACAACGCTTCGACCTCTGGTGCGAGCAAACACAGGACACTCCTGTGGGAAACGGCTTTAAGTTGAATGCATTATTATCATCTCACTAACTGGAGCCTGGTGTCGAATCACTTCAGCGCTTGGCAGCCAACAGCACATCACAGAAGGTCCAAATACTAAGCCGCGAGTTCTGCAGTGCTGAATACATATTTGTAATGGCGGGAAAACGCTGGCAGATCTGTGGCGTGTGCCTACCAATACCTTGCTGTTGTGCCAGCGTGAGAAAGGTTTTCCAAGTTATGTAGAACTGCACACACCAGTTGTAGTTTGTGGAAATAAGTTGACCTCCTCGAAGAAAATACCAAGCCCCCAGTGTACATATACACCTTAGTTAATATGTATTACGTGTTTTGCCCTGGAGTACAGCTTGCACAGCGCACAACTCAAGACTTGGCTGAGGTGGTATTACACTTGATGTATTACTTAATGCTGTTTATGGGCTGTAAGATTGATGCCGTTTAATAAACAACACTACAAGATCGTAAAAAAAAAACATTGTGCATTTTTCTGCACTTTACCCATCAGAGCTGTGATATCTTTGTCAGCACCCAGCAGGCCTTCCCATAGTTTTTCTCATTAAACTATTCATCAGATAGGCCTCATCAAAGATTAAGAGTATCCTCACAGTTCATTACAAGATGCCCTGCTTTTTATTTGATGAAGTAATTCATCCATAATATATGTATACTGCAGTTTGCAGGATGCCTGCGAGACTGGAGAACAGCATCGGCTTTCCAAAGGCTTAGACCCAAGTAGAGAGAATAAAGTTGGTGCATTTGTTTTGATTAAGTCGGCATTTCAGAGCGCTCCCTCTGCGATGAACTGTAGAGCAATTACTTTACATGGAGAAGATCAGACTCATTGTGAGAACTAGAAAAGGCTTGATGGGAAAAGCATGATAAGAATTACAGTAGCATTAAATTGGTGGAGCAGAATTAGCTTTATCTTAGTGTCAGTGATGAGGAGGCTATTGCTCGACGCTGTGGAAAGCATAGGTGCTTTATCAGAAGTGGCAGGTTGAATAAGGATCATCAGGCCACTCTCTGATTGAATTCCTTCTTATAGTCTGTTGTTGTTTCTGAACGACCACGGAACACTTCCCTGAGTGAGTCAGCGTCACTGGGATTGGCTGCCTCCACTCATCCAAGGGTGATGAGCAAGTCAGCCTATTTTATCTGCGAAAATGCCTCCTGGGAATCCAGACAATGTCAGTTGATGCTTGAAATAAATCTCAGAGCATTGACAAATGTCAGAGCTAAACTGGAGGAAGCCTGGGCCAGGGTATGCAGCGGGGTAGCAGAGATTGCTAAAGCGATCCTGTGTCAGTTGAACAATAGTGTGTTTAGGCTGGGTAACTGGAGGGGTAATGCCATGGGGAGATGACAGTTTCTGGCTCGATGCAGCATTGTTTGACCCCTGTAATGTCTGCCCGAATCAGAAAACAAGACATTTTCCATCCTCCATAACATGCAAAATGGTGTGAGTTGTTGTTTGTTGATACAGATCTTTATGTAGATTTTGCCAACGTAGCATAAACATATATTTGTTTATGAGGCACAGGCCTTCATCAAGTTGGGTGGCTCATGTTCTGATTGTGCACAGATGGCAGTGGGCAGAGGGATTGGTAATTGGAAGAGACGGCTTTGCACACAGAACCACTCTGCAGGGGAAAGAAAGTGCTGAAAGGGCTGCTATACTGTGAAGGTTTAACTCAATGTATAGAAGATCACAGGTAAAACACTGTAATTAGTGCCTGAGGCCACATGTTTCTGGGTGTACTAGCAAACGACAGATTACCTCCTCCTCTGTCCGTAATGAATGCCTCTGCTGACATGTGGGTGTGGATTAGGTCATTGTCTTACTCATGCGCTCCCGAAATAGCCGAATACTGCTTACCATCAGAGCTGCTTCTTCTCGAAACGAGGAAATGTTGTTTCTCCATCCTCAGTGAAATGCTGCTGAGGTGTCAGGTAGAACCGTCTATATCAATATTAGATAACACATGTCCTATGGTATAGATCTTTTCTCGCACTTCTCAGACTCAAGGTTGAAAGTCTGTTCCAGGTTTCCATCATTCGACCAATTTATAATAAATCCCATCAGACAGTGAATAGTTCCATTGCTGCAATTGAATTTTGCCAAAACGAATGCAATATTACTTAATATGATACATTTCACTAATGAAGGCCAAGCCATTTATGGATAAGGGTGTGGTGAAATTTAGAGATTAAAGTACTAGAGGATGAGAAAAGGGTCAAATGGGGATCGATGAAGGGCCAGGGTGTGAGACTCAGGATGGGGGCGCGTCTCAATGAGGCTTCACAGCTTTATCCCCCCCCCCATGGTTCCCGTAATGAAATAGAAGGATGAGAGGAGGCAGAAAACAAGTTTGGGTTGTGAGAACTGAGGGAAAGAAGAGAGAAAGGAGCTAAACACACCTAGATAGGTAGGCACAGGACACCCAATTAGAGCACTGCGTGGTCTTTGCTCCTGAACCCAAGAAAGACCTAAGAAAAATATGAACTAAAGATTACTTTTGTAATCATTGTACAACATGATGATGAGATATATCAATTAGAAATTGATGCCCACATCATTGCAGTCACATCAGGAAAATAGTTAACCTTGATGTTGTGAAGACAGGAAGTGCTAAAATTATGTGAAATTCGTTAGAGATACTTATCCACCAGGTGGCCCCAGAGGAGCGTATTACTGTCATACAGATTCCAGTGGCATTGCAGTGACTTACACTCAGTTGCCAGTTTATTAGGTACACCTTGCTAAAACTAATGGAGTCTTAATACAACCCCATTCGTATCAGTGAGGGCAGGCTAAATAACAGAAACACCTCTCTGTATAATGCAATACAGCATCATAAACTACACCCTCCAAAATGTCCATAGAGTTAAATCAACACCTCGCTAAAGTAGTTTGAACTTAAACTGAACATTATAACCTTCATGAAGGGAGGATTTATTGCAGGACTGTTGTATAAGCCTGCATTAGTTTTAGCTTAATAAAATGGCAACTGAGTGTGTTTTTATTGCCTGTACCAACTTGGATCTCGCCAATACGAGTCAACATCACATTATCGGAGTGAGATTATAGTCTCTCCTAGCTGGTCAACAATTGTTTTAATCGTCAATTTGACAAGGACAGATTCTATTTATTGAACTAGCTTTGGGGAGATAGAGGGAGTAAGACTCGTTCACATATTCAGATCAGTTGTCTAATAACAACATAGTCTTGTAAAAAAAGAAAGCCAGTAGTTGTAGGCTTTTGCAGTAGCAATAGATCTCTGAGCCTTTATCCAGAGAAAGTTGACACATGGTCTTGGGAGCTTCCACTCTTTTATCGTGGGCTACTGAATGGCTCCACAGGGCAGTTGAGGGTTAAATGCCCTGCTAAAGGGCAACTGAGTCAAGGGCACCTCTGCTGTAGTTTTCTAGGGAGGCGAGAGCATTAATCATTCCCCAACTGCATTTTTCTAACCAGCCTGGAGGTTGAAAGTGGCAACTTTCTGTTCTCAAACAGCCTCCAATCTACTCACCAGTAAGTGGCTGTAATATGCCAGTAATGTAAATAGATGGGCACAACATGGTCAAGCTAGCTTTGTGGGAGGTTTGAAATGCTCAGCAGTGCTCAAGGTGTCGCTTTAAAATCCCTTGCATGCTGATGCAGAGCATTTAGCATTATTTGTTAGTGTTTTGGATATTTAACACGTGGTTGGGAATTGAGGATTTTGCTGGTTTTGTTCTGGAGTATACCTCGTACTGTATGTCCCAGAAATTAAATATGTCAATAGTTTTTTATAACTGTGTTGGTTTCTCAAAGTAGAAATGTGAGGAGGTTAAGAAGGGAAGAAAAATCATCTCTTTCCCCTGTGAGTAGCTAAAGCCTTGTGTCTTGGTAACAGAAATTAATAAATTGAGCCAGGAATCCCACTGTGAACCAAAATGCATCCATAATTTAAAACCCATCCTGTATGTGGGAGTTCAGTCTCAGAGTTACAGTTGGACGTGTGTGGGTGGGAAATATATTGTACTGGTTTTTGAGGGCCTGTTGGAGAAAGAAGAAGGAGCAAAGGGGCAAGTGCAGAAGAAAATAGAATGAAGGTGAGTGCGTTTCTGCGTCCCAAGTGATTTGGGACGCAGAAAGTTTTTTTTTGGAGGGGGGGAAGGGGTCACTGCATCTTACAAGAGATCATCTAACAATGCTGTGAGCCAGTGAAACGGAGAGACCGAGAAGGAAAAAGGCAAAGACACATCCAGGAGATAAGGAGGTTCAGCTCTGCACTCAATTTCTTCTACTTCAGATTACATTTTTGGCCACGTTGAAAACAAAATTATCTCCATGTGTGTACTTACGTGTGTAAATTCTTTAAAATGTCTGACCACAACAAAAATATGAATAGTAACAATGATTAATACTTTCAACTTCCTTACTTGAAATCAATCAATTTAATTGCACAAAAGCCACCCTTTGTAATCAAGCTTTATTGAAGTAGTAATTATTTTGTACTAACGTCTCTAATGAGCGGCCATTAAAAAAACAAAGCTGCCCTGTTCAATACTTGCTGCCCGCCACAGTTAATGGCAGGGGGCCCCACTGAATATGGATGAGGGTTGGTTCTATAGATGTATAGAGGCGGCTGTTGGGGTTAATTAGTGGGAACCTGGTTTCCTGTGACACTGAGAACCTGTGGAGCCCTCCTCTTAGCCTGGTGGGATATAATGAATAGTGCAGATCTGTTGGCTGTGCTGTGCTGTCTGCTCAGGCGGTAGGCAGCACTTTTTCTCCGGTGCCAGACAAGTTTTAAAACCTAGATAATGGTCGGCAAGTGCAGCTCTCGTGTGTGGAGGCTCTGCATCATGGGTTCAAGTGGGAATGCTGTATAGGTTTGATTTTGTTATATAAGCGATCATGCCTTTGTCTGCACTGTGTCCATATTTCCACTTATTCATAATCAGGGTCAAAGAGGGGCTGGAGCATATCCCAGCGTGCAAGGCAGGGAGACATCTTGAGCATAACACTGGCCAATCACAGAGCTAATACATATTAAAATGAATTCAGTAAAAGTACATGTCAAACCAGAATTCACTACCCACTGATTTAATTGAAGATGGGGGCATGACCTCTTTGCTTCCTGGCTCAAATTGATGCCCCCTCATTCCCAAGCTGATTGGACTTGAACTGCAAAATATTACTAATATTACTTTTGCAGTACCTCAGTCCTCTGTATTTGCTGATACAGAATATTTGACACTGCTCTCTTTTCCTGAAATTTAAAAACTGATCCGGTGGCCTGTTCCGACTGAAAGACTGCAAGTGATTGCCAAAATGTTTTGATGACACTGACAAATATACCTGGTATGCTTAATAAGGACAGTATCTACACCAATACCGATCCAGTGTATCGGATCTGTGCATCCCTGGTTTATATTCCGGTTTTGGAAACGCCTCGCCTTGCTTGCAACCCTGTCAATCGTGTTTTCAGTTCCACCTGCATTTTACCACAGCTAAATTTCCCCTTGCCAGTTCTGGTCTGACTGCACTGATCATTCTCACACCTGTAGGGGATTAAGATGATCCATGATTCCAGTCCCTGAAGGAAATGCACAGAAACAAAATATGCAAACCCCTTATGCAAAAAAGTGACCAGAGCCAAGACTTGAATCTAGACTCTGTGGCTGTGAGGCAGCAGTGCTCACAATGAGCCACCGCACACAGAAGTCTCAGTAAGGCCATAGTTCTTCCCTGCCAGGCTGTGTTATGTAACCTCCCATTGGCCCCACAGTGTTCAGTGGAAATAGTCTAGTTTAAGGGGTCTACCAGATAGCATAGCTGCCATGTGCCGAATGAAAAGCTGGATAGATATGCATCAGGTGCTGAATAAAGCAATAAGGCCCAGTGGAATGTGAAACAATGGCTCCTTCCAGGTGGTGGTGTGCTGTGAGAGGAGTGGGGGGAATTGGATGAGACAGAAAGCTCGTCTGGATGCCTGGCTGTTAGCATTGGACTTGGCAGCTCTCTGCCAGGGAAACGCTGACAGGCAGGCACGCCTGTCACAGCACATAAGTGCCTCCTTGCACAACCCCGGGCCCTGTAGGGCAGGTCAGCTCTCCTGCGTTCAGTTCACAGGCCCAGTCCCATGCTCAAGCCGCAGATTGTAGCGTGAAGCGGGGGCATCTGTCATAGCCTTTATATGGTTGAAAGACTCTGTAAGGTGAGATAAAGGCCACTGGTGACATTGTAAAAATGTGCTATGCACATTGGTACTTCTCACGTACTTTGCTTAATTAGAGGGACTTCTGTGGTTAAATTGTAGGCTACTCGAGGTAGAGTATTTCTGCCAGCAGAGACATCATTAATAATACCAGGTGGTCACTAAAAACAACTCAAGTACACAGATTTCAGCAAAGTTATTTTTATGCATGCCTCACAAATCCATGATTCTCGAAGACAGATGACTAAACAAAGATGTTAAAATGACTCATTACTTTCATATCAATTTCTGTGTCTCACAAATTGTCTCTTATTATCTTAAAATGACATTTTTGTTTACAATTGTGGATCATTTTGGAATTAAACTATTATGTTTTAACTCTTGGTATTTTACTGTATAAATTCACTGAGGCTTAGGTAAGATGAAAATGCCTCAGGAAGATATTTCATCAGCCTTTCTTTATATGTAGGAAACATATAACAGACTTTCTATATTTATTTTGATAGTTATTGTGAAAATTAGCAAAAAACACTGCTAATAAAAAAAGAGCAAAGAAAAGTGCAGCCTCCTGCTGCTATAAAAGCCATGGAATATCAAATGTATTTAATAATTTACTCTTTTCCCCTTTAAGCTGTAATTACAGTAAATGCCGTCTATGGAAAGTGACGCAGGAATTCAGCATCTTAGTGGTAGGAAAGATAACCCCCCCTCATGCTAAAATCCCATCAAAATGTGCTGAAGTGACTTCCATAGAAGCAGACCAGTTTTGAAAATGTTTTCAAATGATCTGTTACCTATTTCAAGCCTACAAGTGATGAGTAATATGTGCTGACAATTCATCTCTTTCTACTGTATGCATCCAGAATCTTACTCTGTACTAGTGTGTGTGTGTTTGTGAGTCTGGCAGTCTGTTCCCAGACAGGGAATATCTTTGTTTGTTTAGATTACCTTAACGTGACCTTTGCTGTTGAAGCTGGATGTTTGCATAGCCCGGCCCTGTTGCTTTGACTAGCACACTGTAAGCAACAGCTCTCTCAGCTTGTTTTCCTCGTGAAGGTATCTGAAGACTTTTGTTTTTTAAATGAATTCCATGACATTTAAAAAAATGTGTTCTGCTACTTCAACTCATGGCTTCTTGCTACAGAGCAGGGGAACATTTTTAACATACGTTATTTCTTGGTTAAGTGAAGGCAAACCATTTGACAAGTGCCTATTGAAGGCAAGAAAACAAGGCTAATATTAAAATATTTAACAGCCCTAGTAATAAAATAAAAAGTTAAAAAGATGAGACAGCCAATTTTAATTTCCCCATGGTTTTGAAGGGCTCTTCAGCAATGTTATGAGTCTAATTTAATGCCCTAAATCCTTCTCCTTGTGTTTGCTGAATTTCATTGCCCGAGTATTGATCTTTCTTGGCATGTATAGGAAATCAAAGTCACCTAGAAGTGGGAACTCATCTGATTTCCTGCAATAAATTTGTCTTTATAAGTCTCCAAATGCCTGGATTTCGCTGCTTGAGGGGGGAGATGTAAAGTGTATTGATTCTGCTGTGGATTTTGACCTGGTAAAGGAAGTCAAAGCACTCTGGCCTTGTCTTCTGGCCCTCAGCCACACTTGCATATCTCAGACACATTTTCTAACGAGCTGTCTGGCTAAATGTTTTTCAGCCAGAGAAATTACACTATCAATTCAAAGTGACTTTATAGAGTTAGAAGAGAAAGCAGATGGGAAGAGGGAAGATGAAAAGAGACTCAAAGAAAGATGAATTGAGATTATCCTTTTGAGATGATACACTTATAACAGACATGGATTGTATTTATGGCTGGATTGCTTTTTCAGGAGAATGAGGAAAGTGCCATTTCAGTATAATACAGTCATTCATTCTGCTTTATATGCCTGAAATCTGAAAGCCTTTTCTTCTTTTTTTGTCTTTGTTCTTCCCCACAGATGTGCTGTGGACTGCCGATGATTTCTCCTCCTCCTCCAGGTCAAATTCAATGGCAGACAAAGACTGCACTTCCCACTGCTCTTGTTACCACTGAGCTCAGAAAGACAGATCTTGTCCACAGCTAAACCACTGTCTCCTTTTCTTGCTTCTGTCTCTTGGCCAATCTCTACTCTTCAGCCCATCACCATGGCTTGTTTCCTGGCATCTGCCTTTCTTCTGGTTCTCCAGACATACGCTGCCCCACCTGAGCTTGTCCAGGCAGGATTTGGCATAACACTGGACCCTATGGACCTTGATCCTGAACTACCAGCCAATGTGTCTGAAGATGTGCCCTCATCTCCGCCCCCAGGGACTAGTAAAAGAGCCCCACACAGTATCATTATTGGGGTACGCAAGGGGGGCACAAGAGCACTGCTGGAGATGCTAGACATACACCCTGAGGTTGCTGCTGCTGCCACCGAGGTGCACTTCTTTGATTGGGATGAGAACTATGCCAAGGGCTTTGAGTGGTACCGTGAGTTGATGCCCTATTCTTACCCACACCAGATCACAGTGGAGAAAACTCCAGGTTACTTTACGTCAGCCCTCGCACCAGAACGCATCTGTGCCATGAACTCATCTATAAAGCTGCTACTGATCTTGCGAGACCCGGCTGAGCGGGTCATTTCTGACTACACCCAGGTGTACTTCAACCGGCTAGAGAACCACAAGCCGGTGCAAGCCATTGAGAACCTGCTAGTGCGCAATGGAGCCCTGAATATCCGGTACAAGGCCATTCAGAGGAGCCTGTATGACATCCATATGTGCAACTGGCTGCGCCACTTCCCCCTGGAACAGATACACATTGTAGATGGCGATGCTCTGATCCGTGACCCCTTGCCAGAGCTTCAGAAGGTGGAGCGCTTCCTCAACTTGCCCCCAAGGATAGTGTCCTCCAACTTCTACTTCAACCAGACCAAGGGGTTTTACTGTATCCGAAGTGATGGCCGAGAGCGTTGTCTGCACGAGTCTAAGGGACGTCCTCACCCAGCTGTCAACAGCACCGTCCTTCAGCAGCTCCGCTCCTACCTACAGGAACACAACCGAACCTTCTTCAGGCTGGTGAAGCGCACCTTCGACTGGCAATAAGGAAGCCAGATCACAAATCGGACTTAAGGGAGCCACTACCTTGTCTGTGATGAGGACAAAAAGGGGGCATAAAGCACTTTACAGAACTGATATTTAAAAACCCCCTTTGAATAGCCTCTTAATAACTACTGTTGTGATCTCTGGTTTCAGCAGAGCAGTTCTATATTTACACAATAAGGCAAAAAAAAAATGAAAAACTGTAACTAGAGGCGTAAGATTAAATGGAAGAATCTCCAAGCTTAATAAGTCATTCTCTCTGTGCTGGAAGCGTTTAAGTGATCAAATTGCCGCGAAAACAAGTTTGTGAAACTGATGAACTTTTTTTCCTCTCTCTTGTTTGATATTCTTGTTCTTGATAATAAATTGTTCTGCTTTCAAATGTACGAGAAAAGTGGCATGTTTCTGTCTCCATTTCATTCCGGCCATCAAAAACCCCTGAGCCCTCTAACCTGTGTTATTTAGGGAGTATACGAAGGAAGGCAGAGGCATTAGAATAAGCCTTTGATTTGCTGTGGTGGAAGGTAGACATTAATGCAGGGAAATGGGTACCCTGGAGCAGCGCTTTAGTAGTACAGGAATCACTAATGGCTTTGGACATTGAAGGTAGCCTGTGCCTGCAGCTAAATCAGTCCAATCTCCATAGTCAGCAAGCTCAAATCCAGGGAGCTGCTGTTGCATTTTGCTGCTGCTCTGTTCAACAATTTGCTCAGGTGTTAAATGTAGTCATTAAATCATATGCCTAACAGTGCTGTAAAACATTTACAAATGATACTGTATCTGTGTAAATGTTTTTTCTATCTCTTTCCTGAATCATACTTGGCATGCAGTTTTCCCAGAAACATTCTATACACAACAGATAGACATGGGTCATGTTTCTTTCATTGATTAGGCTTTAAACAGCAGCCAAAGCTACAGCTCCACAGGGATCTGATATTCATGTGATCTCCCCGCTCTGTCTGCTGTAATAAGCACTATAACTCTCCCGAGGCAAGTAGTCATTGATGCTACATTGGATCTATATCCAGAACAGGACATGGGAGGGGGCATAGCTGTGGGCTACACGGAAATATGCTGAATATTTACATGAGTAGTGTAGTTCAGGACTGATCTGGGGTTCTGAATTATAATTAGAGCAGAAAACTGTGTGATTTTCATGTGTGTACACAAGTTCTGTTTGAGGACAAAGGCTGTGCTAAATCCCCCATAACTCATCTCGTTCAGGGACTTTTCTTCCTTCTGCTCACCAGGGGGCACTTGAACTCCGGAGTAACTCATAAGGGAACGGTGTGAGGAAATGTGTCTAGACGTGCTCTTTCTAGGATCCCCTCTGTTGGTGCACACACAGGTGAAGGGCCTGTGACAGTTTCCTCGTGATCCTGGCTGACGCCTGTCTGCTCTGGTATGTATCACCCAGCCGCTCATCAGGAAGAGAACGATTTGTCCAACAGCACAACGGCCTCGCTCCACTGCCACAACGCACACACACATGTGCACACATTACCAATCATTCCTGGGGTGTTACATTGGTTCAGCACAGTGTTTACATTAAGCAGGTGGGCAGGAAGGACAAAAGGGCATGTTTGCTTACAATGTGAGAGTACACACTGAACAAATTCCCATTTGTAGCCTTTATTTATTTGAAGCAAAGTTGATTGAGTATGCTTGCTGTTTTGCGGAAACACTGGGAGCTGCATAGTGCATCTGTAGCTGTCTAATGTTGGACTCGGAGGAACTGCAGTCAGCAATGGGTTATTTAAGGATAAGGATATTTTTATCAGCAAATCCCCTGAAGTTCATATTATTGCAACAAATGCAATATGACTCTTTTATGGAGTTCTGTAGGCATAATCTTTTAAACAGTATGTCAAGCTGTGGCTACACCATTTTTCTTTTTGTATGATAATCCAGTGCTGGTTTTGGTTTGTTCATGGGATTTGTTGATGATAATAAAATGATAAAATAATAGTGCCATAGCAAATGTATTCATGTGTTATTCTTACTGTTTATATATCAAGACCATAATGGAGATTCTGGTCTTTATGGTGTTATCCTTGAACAAGAGTCACGCTAGCAGCTCTGTGAGGCTGTACGGTGGTGCCAGAGCTAAACGTCAGCATGCTAACATGCTAACAATGACAATTCTAACATGCTGATGTTTATCAGGTATAATATTGACCATTTTCACCTTTTTAGTTTAGTATGTTAATGTACATATATTAGCTTGATTTAGCTTAACGTGCTAAAAATTGCTAATTAGCAAAAAATACCATACATCTGAGGCTGAATGTCATTAGTTTTGCACATATATTATAAGCTAAAGTATTAGAAAAATTTAAATTTTAACCTGATGATGGCACCATATGGAAAGTTAAGGGATCACCAAAGATGTTACATGTCAGGGGAAATGACATTTCTGCAACCAATTTCATGGTACGCCTCCAACAGTTGTTGATAAATTTCACTCAATGCTACAAATGTCAACCTCATGGTATCACTAGAGGAAAAGTCGGGGGATTGCCAGAATCAGTAGTCTCCGTCCTCTGGGTACTATAAATGACAAAATTTCATGGCAATCCATCCAAAGATGGTTGAGATATTTCAGTTCAGAACAATGTGGTGGACCAACCAGCTGACATTGCCATCCCTAGAGTCACTGTGCTAGCGAAGCTAAAAACTGGCTGAGATGTAAATCTTGCTAAAGTGAAGCCAGCATTGTCTTCAAGATCTTTTTTAAGTACCTTGCTTAAAAGCATGTTGACAGAGGAATCAATTCAGCAACCATCCGGTTACAAAGTCTGCCACTTAAATCTGAAGCCAAAAACAGCTGAATTAGAGCTCTGTTATTAAAAATGGCAATGTGTTCTTGTGTTGTTTGACAGGCTATTTTTGAGTACTACTTTTTCTGTTCTGCAGAAAAAGCACATGTTGCTTTGGGTCTGACACACTATAATGCAAGGTAAGTTATTTAAAACCCTTGACACTAACAAGTTGCTTTAACTAATGGCTACTATTGAGTGAGTCACTTATCACTGCATGTCTTTGATAACTGCCAACCTCGGGTGTAATTAAAGGTTTGAGGGGTGGTCTGGAGCAATCTGCTGTAGATGTTTTGGCTGGTCCTGTCATCCTAGAAGCCTCTAATGATCTGTCTGGGATTGTGATTGATGAAGCACTTAGCATCGAATCAAAGCACAAGGAACGCTTGCTGCTTGCTAAGCTGTTTGCAAACTAACAGCCACTGTATTTGCGTGATACAAGTCTATTACGGAGGTGTCCTTGATGTGAATTAATGACCTCAGTGTCAACATTAGAAGCAGGACCTAATGCTCATTAAGAGTCGACTGACATGGCTCAGCAGGTATACATAAGCTATAAACAGCATGGGTCAGTGAATCGGGTTACGGCTCAATAAGATGCAGGAGTTGGTTTCTTCATTCTTTTTTACATTTATGAGCACTGCAGCATCTGCAGTGTCTCTACAAGCAATTAATTACACACTGAATGGTTTACTGTTTTAATGATGATACAGTCCTTTTATAGGATTTCAAAGATAACCTTATTGCCTACTGAATGAGTATCTTTGTGTTTATGTCTATTAAATACACAGCTACTCCTCACAGCTGTGCACACAGGTGTGACCATCTGGATGATGCCTCTGAGCTCTCATCACTATGAAGCTATTTCTAAAACATCAAGGTGGCTCCTTTGCAGGATTAAAAAAAAAACAAAACTTATTTTTGCAGCCAAGACATCACCCAGCAGCAACAGGATGTTTTTAGTTCTAAATTGCTGGCTCAAATGCAAGAAGCCTGTGGGGAGTGATGCATACTATATAGCCAACAATGCCATACACAAAACCAACCCACTGAAGCCTTTTTTATGTCTTGCTTTATCAGAAAAAGAACAATGAACATACATCTAATGAGATCAGGGACCCAGAAACCGACATGTTTCCCAAAATACACGGATTATCACAAACACAAAAGGCTCAGGAAACATAAGAACTGTTCAGATAAACGTGTTTTTCGCACATAATTTAAAGGCTCCTTCTTGTTGTTTTTTCCCTTTGTGATTACTTATTCATTTGTTTGTTGATTTATTTTTCATTGCCTCGGGTGCAGAGGGCATGTGTTTGATGTGCTCTCATGGCAGTCTTTACTAAAGGGGAAGGAAGGCTGCTGCTGCATTCAGGTCAAAGGGAGGAGAAAGAGACATGTCTGCTTATTTGCAGTTGCATTATAAAAGCCTCTGATTAATCCATTGAGGCGATGAAAAGGAAAGGATATAAAAAAAACGAAGGTGAGATCGGGGCTACGAATGCAGAGCTCATTGTGCAAACTGTCTGTGTAGGCATGTGTGAGTGGTGGCAAAATGAGGCACATGCTAGTTGACCTCTTGCTGTTCTGCAGGAGACAGAATGTCAATATGAGTCACCGGTGCATTTCCTCTTTACAAACACCTTTGCTGCAAAAATGCCCCACAGAATTTAAGTGAAAACATTTTAGATATGAGCTTTCTTTTGCTTGAAACAAGTCAAATTTGGCTGCCAGTGCAGTTAAGTGATTTTTACTTGATAAGATTTATTAAAATAAGTCAGGATGTCCAGCTACCAGAGATCAAATTACTTAAAATAAGATTAGTGCTATTCTTGTTCCTAGAAAACAAAACCATCATGTTGGGAGACATGTATGTTAACCATTGAGCCACCATGTCAGCTGACTACAGGTGCTGTGGCTCTAGCCATCTCAATGCTGATCAGTCAGTCCAGCACTTCCAGACTAAAATATCTCATCTCATCTATTGGATTGCCATGAAATGTTGTACGGACATTCATGTTCCCCAGATGATGTTTCTGAATGACCTTGGTAATCCCCTCGCTTTTCCTCTGAGGTTGACCTTTTTGGTTTTGAGTGAAATGTTTTGCCAACTATAAGATGGATTGCCCAGAAATTTTGTACATATTATCATGATCCCCAGAGGATGAATCTCAGTGACTTTGGTAACCCTCTGACTTTTCCCCTAGCGCCACCAGCAGGTCAAAGTTTTCACTTATTCATTAAAATATCTCAACATCTACTGAATGGATTGGGACGACATTTGGTACAGACATGATCCCCAGAGGATGAATCTCAGGTTAAAAAAAAAGTACTCAAATGAACAAAAGTCTAAACCTGTCCCAAGATAAAGTTGAGACTATACCATCATGCAAGCCAAAAGACAAAAACTTGAAATAAGATGTTTTTGTCTTGAAACTTCAGAACTTAAAACAAATATCAAAGCATACTGGAGATACTGTAACTAAACATAATCCCCAATATGCTAATGCTTGTACTGGAAATACTGGTTTTACCTTTTCAGGTCACAAATAGGTACTGCTTGGTTATAGAGCTGCGAAGTGGGAGGAGCTACTTTGGGTGCCCTGGTTCTGAAAATTAAACTCCCATTCATTTTCTACATAGACAATGGCCATGTAACTTGGAAATTCTGTTACATGCGATGCTAACAGCGGGTGGAAGCTTAAGATTACTGTGTTGAGAAAACCGAAAAAAACTTTCTGCAGCTTGAATAAATTCACTTTTGAATTCTGGGTCAATTTTGAATGGTTGAGCAGCTATGGTGCTGTGTTTTGTTTTCAACTGTAAAAACAAAGTATTATGAATTCGCTACTGTTCTGTTTTGCGCCTCTGACTGGCTTCTTCTTCGCCATAGCACTCAAACTGACAGAAAAAACATGATTCCTCAGAAATTAAGTTGAAATAATTAAAACTGGTGGCTGTAACATAAACCTACAGTATCGTTACATTATCCAGGAGGGTCCCATGTTTCTATGTCAAGTAACATTGAGGATATCATTAAAAGAAGATTTTGAAATGGGAATACAGAATGGGGTAAAACACTACAGGAACCCGCAAGCCCTGTATATAACTAGCAACTTTATAAAGGGTCACAAGCCAAAAAGGTTGAGAACCACTGCTATATACTACCAAGCGCATAAAGGCATAAACAAACATAATATTTGTGGTGCTTTCTAGCTAAGACCTAACAAGACATACACCCTCTTTTTTAGTGTCACATCACACTCAGAACTCCGTTTCTCCATATGTCTGAGTGCTGATGCAGCATAGACTTTGTGTCTGTTCTTGAGGCTCCAGTCACTTCTCTCCCTCAGCCTCTTTTATCCCTCAATCCTCCCCAGCAGCTCTTGTCTATTCAAATCAAGGGCTGGCGGAAGAGTGCCAGAAGGCATTTCACTCTGGAATATGAAATCTACTCTCCTTTGGGTGTACAGTAGAGCCCCGAGTCCCCGCTCTGATTCCTCCACAGCCAAACAACAACAGCAGTCAGAGTGCACAGCCATGGCAGAAAGCATCACATTTCAGTGCTGGCTTATAGCAGCCCGGGCCCACAGGAGCCAAGTGTCACAGAATTGCTATTTCCAGCCATAGCAGAAAGGGGCAATAGGGACCAGACAAAAGCAAGAAGGTCTCTCTGAGCTCCCTTGAAGTCTGTCAGTCTTTTTGCCTTGCTTCCTCCGTCAGCTGGGATCCCAGCTAGTGTTGGATGCTTAGCGCCTCTTTCGTTCATTCATCTTCTTTTTCTGTACTTTTTTTTTTTAATGGTTGCTTGGCTGCTGCACTTCAGGGGGGAAGGTGACATTTTGACTCCGCTAATTTTTCAATGTCGTTCCTCATCTCTGTCTGGATTTCATTGTTTCAAGCTCTCCGTGAGCCCACTCAAAGGGTGGATGAGGCTCTTATTTTTAGAACATTAATTTATGTTACACAAATTAAGTATGCTTCACAAGTGACTCGGGCACCTTCCTATTGCTAATTCATTTCAAAGCAGCCCCTGTGTGTTGCTCCATTTGCGGGTGAGTACAGAGATGTGAAGATAAAGTGTGTTCAAAGAGATAGCACAGACTTCAGAGGAAACGATAACATCAGCTCAGTCCCCCTGAAGTCCTCTGTAAAGTGAACAACCTACCCCTTGGGGTGGTTGCTAATCCATCAGCCTTGTGGCAGCTAAAACAGGTAAATAAGCCAAGCGGAAGGACAGGAAGGAAAGAAAAAAGGAGATAAACAACCTCTCAGCATCACTTCTTGAAAATGATCCCCAAAATTATGTTTTTATTTTGAACACTGGCATCTGTTTCAGACTTATTAAAAATATGATTCTTGTTTATTTAGCACATAGGCACTTGCACTTGAGCAGTGTGTGTTTACAGCACACAGAGGTGGTAAGCAAGTCTTATACTGATGTATCAAATACCTGGAATTGTTCCACTGCTTAATCAGAATGCAATAAGAGAAAATATTGTCCAAGAAATACCCAGAGTGTTGTATGAAAGGAGAGGAACCAGTCACTAAAATGCCATGCAGGTTTAGTTGTTATAAAAGCTCACAATTATTTGAATTTAGTACATTGCAATTGCCACTTAATGAAACCTGTCTTATCAGACTACACCACAAAGTGGAGCTGCAACAGAGAAGAGACTCCCATCACCCCTCTGTGGGTGGCGCACATTTATGGTATTTGCCAAAATTAAATTCTGGTTTCAGGTGTGGTTTTTCTGTTGGAAAAGAAGTACTAAAACTTCACAGTGAAATACAAACTGTCTCCTTAACAGCAGTGTGCGAGTGATCACTCTACAGAAAGCTGGACTCACTAATGTTAGACCTTTTGCCTCTCAGTCCCTTTGGTCTCATTCTGTATCATAAAGTGTCATAGACCAGCCAGATTGTGCTGTGTGCAGTTTACTGATGTTACACTGCAGGATTTTGGGGGTATTGAAGTTCAAACAGTTTTCATACTTTTTATCTGTTGATGCCACTTGGAGCTGCTAATGTGTAAAGTTTCAGACCAAGCTTTATAATATAGGTACTGCAAATGGTGCAGTTTTTAGTATTGTGTATTAGTTTAAAGCAAAACTATGTCATTTAAAAGGAATAAATAGCTCATTCATTCTCCTACAAATGAAAAGATGAATTCATCATGAAAGGCTCTGTTAATAGTCAGTATGGTACACTTACCTTGGTCTGGTATGACCAGTAGCTTATGGTGGCTAACATAAGCTAATGTTAGCAGAGTTTACGTATTGCGTTGTAGCTGACATTACTGACTCAGTTCACTCACTTTATGACTATTCTCTTCTTGTGCTACTGTTATGATACGCAAAAGTTAGGCTTACATTAAATTTTGGGACGTAGCAAAGGCAGTGATACTTTTAGCTAACGATACCCAGATAATTCAGTACTAAGTCTAGGCTGCTTCAGGGAAGGAACGGTTCTTTTCTGTGGAGTTAAACTTTTGTCTTTTCTGTCTTTATTTGAGTTCCAAAACAATAATTGAAAAAAAACATCACCACTGCTGTAAGACTATTTCAACCAGTTATCAATAGAAATCAACTACTTTCAAGAAATTTCTTCTTAAAACAAGAAGCAACGAGGCAGATTGCTGCTCTAGAATCAGGAAAAAATGATTGATTTTAGAAAATACTTCAAATAAGTTTGACCAAAAAATAAATAAATCTAAACGTATGGTCAATTTACCAGCTTTTTTTCCCCAGAGCTTTCAACCACATCTCATGGGCTTCATCGTAGGAAGGAGTGTGTTCAACTGTCATGGAGATAGCTCAGTTGTCATCACCATTATCAACACTTTTTTGGTCAAATTACTGTTCCAACATCAACAATTAACTTTGGCACTCAAATTGAAGTTGATTTGCCTCAGCAGAGGTTGAAATATACAAATTGGCCGATTTATTCTTTTTTAAGAAAATGAAACTTTAAGCACTCGATTACAGACACAAATGAGATGTTTGCAGTGCAGCCCTCAGTGTAGGTCATTGGCTATTTACTTGTTTGCCCACGATAATACTTTATCAGATCAATATGCTGAATGTTCAGATAAATCACCACCTTAAACTAATAATCTGAGATATTTATGTGTGAAATGTCAATGTTTGTTTTAGTATTTTCTATTGCCCATGTGATATAATGAAGTAGTAATTCAGTCTACACCCAGCCAATGAAAGCCTTCACATTTACTGTTCTAACCACCCAGTGTTTGGTAGATTACTGTTCCAAATTATGCTCCTGGTGCAGGTTCTCACTAGGACTTTATGACAATGGCTTGAAATAATTTGCTCCAAATCCACCCAAGAGGGTGTTTTCATCTCAGTCAGAATACATTATGTAGTTTGACCTCCCCTGACAGAAACCGAAGGGTCGGCATTATCATGCATATAAACATGTTGTTCATTTATGCTTCTCTGCACATAGCTCATTGATTCAGAAATTGGGAGCATTTTGCACACACATACACACACACAAATTTAATGAGTTTCCCATCTCAGCCAATAAGAGAAGTGTATATGTGTGTGAGCGGTGGTCGGGAATGAAGGGGTGTAGCTGGTCAACTTGAACACAGCCTTGTTAAAAAGTCAATTAAAGAGAAACAAAGAAGGAAAGGGGGGAAAGAACTGTTTCTCCTCGCAGCTGTTTTCGCTTGCAAGGCAGCGAGCAGCCTTAGCGAATGAGTGCAAGGATTATTTGTAGGCGAAGCCTGGCTCTCTGAAGGGAAAGAAGTCTGAGTCCAAGATTATGACTTTCCTTTCTGTGGAATTCCACATCAAACCCAGCTGTCGCAATTTACAATTTCACACTTGCTCTCCAATCTTCTCCAGTCCACATGAGGAAAGGGTTTACAAGTGTCTAAAAATTGCTAAACTGTGGCAGGTTTTTAAACTGTGTGGCTGTGGAGATAATCGAAAATAAATATACACATAAGTTGTTGAAGCTGTGCAGCACTTTATATTCAATCAACCGGTGGCACCCACAGACACTTTCAGGGGCAGGGCCTGTAGTAAAAAGGGCAACTTGGACAGAGCGAACAAACAGGCTATAAATCTATCCAATGTCTTCCTCAGTCGGAAGATACAAGTGATGTGTGAGGGAATAAAGTGTTTTTTGCCCCATGTGTAATCTTCCAAACATATATTTCTAACTATGCAGCAATAATTCTCAATTATTTGCCAGTATGTTGGATTGAATAGCCATTTCTTTCTCCAAACAAAATCAATATTTGTTTGTTGTGCAGAAAATCCATGTCCTGTGTGACCAAAAAAAAAAAGTGAATTCATCCCAACTCTGCTGCTGTTTTCTTCTGCCAGCTGTCCACTGCCTGTTCTTTCATCCTCAGTCCTGTCAGGCTTCAGCACTGACACGTCGATAGAGCAGAAACAGAGAAGCAGCTAACAGTCAGGCTCAGCTGTAATTGCTGGCCTGTGGATGTGTACAGGGAGGCGGCTACTCTTTATGGGCATAGAGGGCACTTTTGTTTATCACACCACAGCTCAGTGCCCTGTCCTCAGTGAGAGTTATTCTGCTTTGATGTTGGACAGTTTGAGGCTTCTCATCTAATGCTGACCCATTTTTAATTTAACAGACCATAAACAATTGCCGGTAAAGATACAGTCAAACTTTTAAAGCCAAGTTTATTTCTTGATCTGAACTTTTTATGACAAGGATGAAGGTAATCTCAGGACACCCTCTTTGCAAATCCCATAGAATGGAAGATTTTAAACTGGAATCTTTTAAGATGCCCGTCATCCTCTCCCCTACCAAGGTTATTTAGACAGAGCCCCAACATTACAGGACAAGTTAGTGAAAAGCCACCCTTCTGTCTAGGCTTCAAAGGGTACATAAATGTGGCTTTATGTAGCACTGTGGTGTAGCATTGTTTTGTAACATTTGTAGCGTGTGTGTAAGCCATTCAGTGGTTTTAAAGCTCACAACATCTCCTAACAAGACTAAGAGTCTGCAGCCATGCTAGTGGCTCCGTGAGGCCTTACTTAGGCACAGCAATGCTATTGTCAGCATGCTCATATGCTCACATTGACAATGCTAATATGCTGATGTTTAGCACCGATAATGTTTAGCATGTTCACCATCCAAATTTGGCATGTTAGCATGTTAACATTTGCTAATTAGCACTAAACACAAAGTACAGCTGAGGATAATGAGAATATCATTAGTTTTGTACATATTTGGTTATAAATGCTGACCTGATGATGGCACTAGATATTATTGAAATGTTATTGCAAATCATCCTGAGGGAGCATGTAATTCAGATCCATTTAAAAGAGTAACTTAACACCAGGCTTAAAAGCAGTGGTGTTTTACTGCCCTCTCTGGTTGAAAGTCCTGTCAATCCTGTTGCACCTGTAGCCACACCCAGCAGTGATGTCACGGTGTACTGACACACCCTGGAGCACACTTCCACATCACAGCAGCAAGATGAAAGGTTCAACCCTTGGAGGTCAACAAAAACAGGTTTTTCAGCTGCTGTGGAATTGCTCTTAAAATGTTTTGTGTGTGTATACACTTAATATAGTTATCTGGCACCTGTCTCATAATTCGGGTTCATTGAATTATCTGGATAAAGTTGCTGAGTAAAAAGAGCTGCAAAAACCTCTTAAGACTTTTAGTCCATAACAGCCATAACAGCAACCAGATGACCTGGTAATCCTGCTTTATGAGACTGGTGGTCAGACATGGGAAAGTCACTTATGTAACCTGTGATGTCATCTGTTTTTACACTCAAGGTGTTTGCTAGTACTTGCCAAGTTGTAAGAAAATCTTTGACTTTAATAAGGCTGAGAGTTATGCTGCAAATGAGAGAATATGTAATTTTGCCTACTTGAATGTTCCTTCCAAAGATCACCTTAGCCGACTATATTTCAGAACTTTTTCAATTACAGGAGGGATATCCAAATTTAAATATTAAAAAGGCTTTTTGGCATGAGGAAGCTGTACTATATTCAATCTATTAATGAATAAGAGATAATTAATTCCCTATAATTACAAACTCAGATTTTGGCCCACAATTTGAATTAATTGAATAGATTAAGAATTAACCCTAACCTTGGTGGGAAATTGCTTGAAAAGAAAGTTAATGAAGAGGGGTGAATAGCAAGAAATAGATTTAGTATCAGTGCTGAAGATGAGAATATGCACATTTTAATTGAAATAGTGATAATGACACAGAGAGCTACTTCAATGGGAAGAGTATGGCTCTGCCTCTTCTAGAGTAAGCTGTTTACTCTCCACTGGGACCTCTAGATGTTTGAACTCATCCTCCTGTGAAGTGGTTGGAATAAATGACTGGAAGAAATGATATAAGAAGCTCCACTTTTGCGGGCTGGTTATTATGATCAAATGTTCTCCTGTGCTGTTACACTATTTATAAATCATAGAAAATTTGTCCACAATGACTTCATAGTGAAGAGTATCCCAGAGGCTCAGGGTTATGCAACACATTGCACATTCTTCCTGAGTTTTACTGAAATATGAGTCCACGAGGCACACAAAAAACTCCTTATCTTCTTTCATCGCAAATGGAAGAGTTGCAAGAAATATACATTTGCCATATTATTTGTATATCCTAAATGCACATTTATTGCTACCATTTAGGATCCTTATTTTATCTTTTGACACCCAATATGCATTTAAAGTTGTTATCCTTAAGATTTCAGTCTTGGTTGATTTGGTTGTACAGCAAGTGCAGTTTAATACTAGAACAAGCACTGGTTGAGAAGATACTTTGTCATAAATACAACAGAAGACCAACCGGTGTATCTATTTACAGTGCAACCAAACAAATTCACATTGTTTAAATAAAGGCATCAGTCAACAATAAATTCAACTGTGATCTGGTTTCATGCTGCACACGGCATGACTAGTTTCCACACAACAGCAGGACACAGTAAAGGTGGCTACCTTGCTGAGGAGGAGTTGGAGGTGTGCAGCCTGTCACCCGCAGCTCTTTATCTAACAGCTCACTGTGGCTGCTCCTTCTTGCATCACTCTCTTACAAAAATTAAGATGTAGGTTGATGCATTTTTGATGAATGATTGCAGTGGCTGTAGGAAATTTGGGTTAGCATTAGCAGTAACTCAATACAGCTCTGATACAGTGTTATCAGAGTGAACAGAAAACAGTGAGCCTGATATCAATGCACGCATTGTTTCCTGTGAATCCCTCATGCTTATATACGGACACCTGGATGCCAACCCTCAGCCGATTAAAATAGAGGACATTTGAAGGCATTATAAATCATGATAACCTGCAATCTGTAATAGTGCTTTTATATTGTTTTTGTACAGTAGTTTCAAAACAGTTATGTATGTTTAGACTCATGACTATGTTTGGGAGGCAGCTCAGGATCTTATCATTAACATGTTTAAAGTGATGCAGTTTAAGAGCATGCACTTTAAGATATTTTACTTTTTTCAAACACATGGTATGTCATATTTTGCTTGGTTTCTAAGATATTTGGAGTTAAAATAAAACTTACAATTTGTCACAATTTGTTACAATGCTGCCTGTGAATAAATGTTCAGTTCCATGAAGGTGTCACTTGTCTCATCTTCTTTCATGCTAGGTGTTTTAGGTGTTTAAGGTGGTGTGCATTTTTAATGTAACACTGATATGAATATGAATATGAAGAACTTTCAGTAGTTTACTGTATGTACACATAGTTGTAGATTACAACAGCAACACTATCACCTCACATTCTACTGTACAATACTGTAATACATTTCACAGTAGTGACGCTGTAGAAATAACAGTATAATGCTGCGACAACAGCTGCCAGTAGTTTACTGTAATTTCACATGGAAATTTGTTACCGTGGCAACATAACACCAGGCGTTCATGTAAATGCCTGTAAATAATGAGCTATTCATCTGTTTTAGTTTTATGTATGTGTATTAATGTGGCTATTTAGGGTTTGGTTTAGCTTGCACTGATGTAGTTTGGGTTTTAAGATTTTATTGTTTTATTGTATTGTTAAGATTTTATAACATCTTGGAACCATGTTGGAAATAAATGTTTTCACTTTAACATGTTATCCCTTGGATTTGTGTGTTTTTGGGTCCATTAATCGAATGAAATCAGTCCTGTTGTTACCTTTTGATAGCTCAAATTAAATGTTCATCCCTGAGGTCAAGAACACAGTTTTTAGTAAAGACAGGAATTTTAATTAGATTGCCAAGAGGATTTTTTTCCTTCTTTATACTGCTGATCTAGGACCAGTGAACAGCCCCACACCCTCCTACCCTTAACACCTGTCCTCATCATCTTGATATTTCACACAGACTGGACAGCTATTAGCTGAAAAGTGGGTCCTGAAGTTTAGGTTCCACCTCTCCAGACCACAATCTAACACCTCCTCTGTGTAGTAGTGATGGGCTGATAAATATATCACATCTGTCCTCTCCCAGAAGCACCTTTGATGTGTGGGTGGGTGTATATATGTGTGTGCATGTGTGCATGCATGTGTCTGTGTGCATGAGGCATCTTGATTGGGGGTGTATGTGTGACAGCCCCAGCAACACCTGGCCTCCCCAGCAGGAGGCCGTGTATCTAATAATGACAGAAAGTGTCAGGGACACACAAGGTGCATCCAGCAGAGAGAGAGGTGTACAAAGACGACCACGGACTCCTTCCTCAAGCCGCTACCTAACCACACACACACATGCCTCCCTTTTCCTACCCTAAACCACATGGGGGGAAGGGAGATAATCATATTTTCTGTCAAACTGAATAGGTGATGGCAGTTCTGAAAAAAAAAAGAAAAACACTACGGCGATGCAAATGTGCCTGTTTGTTTCTTTTTCTGCAAGCATCAGCTGTCATTGCTGCTCAGGTTTCACTGGAGCAGCAACTCTGTCCTCCCTGGAAGGTACCCATGAATCAAACCCTGGTCAATTGATTGACAGCTCATTACCCTCTCCTTAACACAGACAACAACCTTGGAAAATAGAGGTAAAGCTGGAGGAATCAAGTTGAGTTTTGTATTCAAGCTGGGCTGAGACATGGAGTGGCATGGGCACAGAGGTGGAAAACATCTGCATGCCTTCACTTGTTGGCTAATTGTGCCGACTTTCATTTTGTTAAGATAAGAGATAAGATTAATGGGTAGCCTCCCATGACAGATTATATATTTTTGTTAATAAGACCATAAAAGAACACTGCCAACTTTTTAGCTCCCAACAGCCACTCAGTTATTCAAGGGCAAATCTTTGAGGGATAAACCTTGCTGATTTATCCCTCACTCTGACTTGAGTAATTACTTTGACTGTTCCTCTGACTCCAGAAAAATGTATCTGAATTTTTTCTCTGCAATACATTTCAGTGCTCTTCTGCTAAAAGCTACAGTGAGACACTGAGTCAAGGCTGAAGCTGTTTGCTCTGCACAGGGTCAGCATGACCGGTGTTTTGGTTAACCTTCATCAGATATTAGGTGTTGTTGTGCCACCTCAAGGTTCTCAAGGATGTGGCAGACAGTTTCAGGCTGACAGCATGTATATTATGTATTTTGGGAGCGCACATTTATTTGATGAAAACTTGAGCGAAGGTGTTTTTTTTTTGTTTTTTTTGACAGGCTGTGATAATGTTGCCTGAGAAAAATGCCACATGCGTTCAGTAGTGCAAGCTAAGATGAACACGAGCCCTCAAATACCAACCGTGCACACGCAAACACACACACCCTGCAACCTTCACCCGCTCTGTACAACTGTATCAGAGGAGTCTGGGAACTCCCTGTTCCCTGGAGAAGGCCCAGCAGTCGCCTCACCGCCCACCTTATCTCCGAGTTCCCACCACCGGCGGAAAGGAAGGTCTTTCATATGACTCTTATCACTAGACTAGAAGGGAGAGGAGGAGGTGGGAGGAGGAGGAGGGGAAAGGTAGGAGGTGAGAGCCCCCGTCACGCAAGGCCACAGCCCTGCTTTCTCATACTCACGTCTGATCATCAGTCGCACCAGGGCGCAGAATACAGAGAGAGAGAGAGAGAGAGAGATCTCACCTCACTCGGGGTGAGACATTGACAGAGAGGAAGAGAGAGACGAAACAGGAGAAATGTCAAAAACTAGAGGCAGCATGACGACCCTCACATCTCCCCTCTGCAACCCCAGCACAGCACGAGCACCGCACGAGGTTAGATATAGAAAGGCAGAGCCAGAGCTCCACATTTCCATTTCCATCAGCAGCTCTGATGTGCTACTATTTGTGTCGGCTCATACCTTAGCGCGCACACCTAAAGTGAGCACATTCAGATGCTGTTAATTTAGCAGCACTAGAAGAAATATTATTTGTGTATGAGTGTGTGTGTGCATACAGTATGTGTCAGCATGTAAGAGGATGGTGTTTGAATAGAAGGGGGCTGGGAGGGAGTACCTCCCTCCTCCCCACACACACACACACACACACACACACACAAAAGAAAAAAAGAAATAATGTTGAACTTGAGGGTTTCAGTGATATTCCACTAAACAGAATTAGAATTTTCAGGTAATTACATGACCTAACTTTGACCTCTCATCCCAGTTTTCATCATGTTCAAAATGAAAAGTTCTGCCTAGAAAAGTTTGAAACATGCCTGCAGTTTTGTCAAGCAGTATAGGTGACTGTCATAAGTGTGGGCTTGGATCGCCACTCTTATTTGATTTTAAGTCTTGCTGTTAGTTTGCATAACAATTTTTAGACCCTTTAAAACGTGCAATTGAATCAAGCACGTTCCCTCATTCTAAATGAAATGATTCCAATTGTTAATATCCCTGGATTATGAATGAGAGTAAGCAAATACATTTGAATAGACTATGTTTTTATCAGTCAGATCTTCGTCACGTCAAAATGTGTAAAAATGGTTACCACAACCATATACTGTATATACCAATAACCTGATAGGCTGTGTGGTCAGTCACATGTGAGGTCAAACCAGCCGAGGGTGGTGAATATTCCACAGCAAATAACAATTCAAATAGTAGTTAATGCAAACTCTACACTAACATAAGTGTATGTTGTGTGGTCGAGACTAAAGCTGTAAACATGTCAGATATATTATAAGTCAGACTAAAAGAGGATCAGTCTGGTACTTGGATTACATCTGAAGGATTGCTAATGGGTCACATGGTACACAAGAAATTTTTTAAAAAATGAAAAAAGACTGGATTAGCAATTGGGCAAAGTGGACAAAAGCTCAGGGGTCTCCGACTCTTGGGGGACCAGAAGGCCCCACATTATTTTGTGGCAATTACTTTGTGCTAATTCAATTAAGACCTCTGTGCAGCAGCCGAGTCAAAGGCTCAGAGACCCAGAGAGGCAGGGTTGAATGATGTGCGAACACTAAATATTTCATAAAACAGCGCTTGATCTTTAATTGTCATATTAGTGCACCATTAACCACGATCAAACCAAACAGAGCCATTCAACAGCAGCACGCCACATTATGCACAGTGAGTCTGCGAGTGTCAGTCAACTCTAGACAATAGATCGCCTTCACTCTCTGTCAGCTCCCTGCCAAGCACTGTAATGTCTGCTGTACTCACTGCAAGCCTTATTACGATTCCTCCTACAATACAAGAGAAGCTGCACATGTGCTGAAAGAGGGATTGTCATCATTCATTTACCCAACAAAACAAAAACAACAGAACCGTTACTTAAGTCTCTGTTAACACAAGTTGATCTTCTCACTGTATTAAGGAAGCTAGTTCTTCACTTCATGTCTTTGTACTGCAGTTAAAAGCTCAAGTCATTTATATTGTATATCACATTTTAGGGTTTTAGCTAATGTCTTTATCCACGGTGACTTACAGTGAGGATTTTAGTGTACCTATTTCACACATGCAGCCTGGGAGTATTATGGCCTCAGGGTTCACCTTTAAGGGCTCATACACACAAATGTCTCGCTGAAGTGGGATTTTAATGCTTCAGATTTATGATGGAGGACAGTATGATGGCATGGACAGAAAGAAATATTCAACTCTGATCTCTCGTCTCAAAACCAACAAGAAAATGACATAACTGACACTGTTTGCAGTGTGTCAAATGTCTCTAGGCCACTAAATGGGCTACACAAAGTAAACACTCCACAGTGTAAATGGATAGCTGTATGTGATAAATAACAACTGCGAACATGAACTTGATCCATTGTGGGTGTTATTAGATTGAATGCCATTTAAAAGCTTTTGTCAGCTATAAAAGAGGTTTGACAATCAGCAGTTTGGCATGAGACAAGGAGAGCTCCAAAGAGTCAAAATTACAGGTTCATTAGTTAAAGAAATTGCAGAATTGTTCATTATGACATGATAATAGTCTTGAAAATGTTGGCAACAAATGACACAACCTCCACTGACAAAGAGACAAAGATCATTAGCACAAATTTACACTAAAAGAGAGGTGTGACAGACAGGTACAGTACATCAAGGGCGCAAAAAATGCTTCTAATTAGCCTGCAACCTAATTCAGTTCACTTTTGCAGCAGATCTTGCAATTCTGATGTCTTTACTTCTGTTTGTTTTGTCTACTCCAACACATCACTTTGCTAGTCTGCTTTGTTTGAAATAAGTAAGTATTAAGTATTACAAAAATAAGATAAGTAAAAAGTTAAAGGAATAGTTGGACCTTTTGGGAAAAATTATTTACTTTCTTGCTGAGAGTTAAATGAGAAGATTAATACCACTCTCATGTCTGTAGGCTAATTATAAAGCTAGAGCGAGCAAACACAGCTTAGCATTAGCATAAAGGCTGCAGGGCGAAACAGCTAGCCAAGCTCCGTCCAAAAGTAAGGCTAACACGTTATATCTCATTTGTTAATCTGTACAAAAATGTAAAAAAGACTCAGCTAGCTGTTTGCTAACTACCTGCATGCTCTAGCTTCATGTTTAGCATACAAACATGAGGGTTGTATCAATCTTCTCATCAAGAAAGCGAATACGCAAATCTCCCCAAAAGTCAAACTATTGCTTTAAAGTTAGATGCATCGAACTTCCTTAAATTTCGAACTCCTCTGACTCCTAGTGGTAGTATTGAAAATGACACCAAGACAAAAGATGTGGACTAGACCATGTTTCAGTGAGACTGTTTCATTTTTTCTACAAGCAAAACTTATACCATCAGGCTATAAAATAGTGGCTTTAAACACATGGCTGTTGATTGACCTAGGTTTAGCTGGAGTTGAACCTGTAAAGCCTTTTTGGTCACCTAGTAATTTGTAAAATTAAACTATTTAATGAAAATGGTATATCATTTACACAAAAATCTCTAAATTGGTGTGATGGATTGCTTTGCAGAACCCTCAAATTTAGCCTAAAAGTTTATGTGTCTTCTGTCAAAACTTCTAATAAATTCCATTCCACCTAACACGAATTATAGACATTACGCTGTTCATGCAGAATAATGAAGCATGCTCCCTATTCTCCTGAAGAGAGTTTTGTTTAGTGTGGAGAGACAAGCATGCTCTAGGGGGCCTGGGCCTCCATCAGCATTGCTGAGCAGCGGGGTGAGAGAGAGGGAGAGGGAGAGAGCGCACTGGGCCGACCCCACTGGGAGCGACCTGGGGACTCGCAGCCTTTTGAAGTGGTAATTTGCCCGAACCCGAGGGAGGGTCGCCAAATTGAAATGTCTTTTGACGACGACAGACAGCCACCGCCGTCGCCTGATTGAGACACCTTCAGGGAGAGAGAAAGAGAGGGAGACAGGGAGGAAGAGATTGAGACACAGGCAGAGAAAGTGAGAGAAACAAGGATAGAAAAACAGTAGCAACGCTGGATTTTTATTTATTTGATCTGACTGTAATTACTGTTTTTTACTGTCTGGAAGGCAACAATCTTAATTCTATCATGGCAGTAGGCCAAAGGTGCCCATATGGAGACATGAGCCCTTATCAGTTCTCCATTGAGTATTTCATGGATTTTACCCTGAGCTAAGTCTTTCAATGGTGTGATTTTCACATATGTAACCTTGAATAGTGATGTCTCCAGGGTGAATGGGAAAGAACAGCCTATCTATTGCTATTGAGAAAAGAGAAAAGAAAAATCCAGTAACATACAGCATTTTGCCTGCAATCATGGAACCAAAGCTCCTGCTGCTGTTGCTCTCTTTGTCAGTAACTCTGTGTCAGATACCGTAAACGCCTGGAGTCAAAGAGAAGGAGAGGAGATGGTTGCAGGCAGTGTGTTCTACAGCCTTGAATCATATGAGCACATGAATTAGAGTCATGAGAAAGCTTGAGGTCAAACACTGCCTGGCTCCCATTACAGCTGGCTGTAAACTACAAATGCATTCCTGCGCATTGCAGAGAGCAGAGAGAGACAATTTACAAACATACAAGCAAGTACAATTAAGCCAGAGGAATTTATTTAAATGCAAAATGAGGTTATGCACTCAAAATGTTCACGCCACACAAAAGTGATAAGGCCATATTGGCTTTTATTGGTTTGCATCTGTTCAGGTTTATCTTGCTCAGCTGTATTTCAGAAGCAGAGACTGATGTTGGGGTTCACAGATACATCTGGCCTCCTGTAATCATTGTTTTATTCAACTGCTTTTCATCAGGCTCTATCATTCTCTTCCTCCCATCCTCATCCTCCTCTCTCAGACATACACACGCGTATGCAGAACAGATGAAAGGAGCCATAATCGCTCAGAGGTGAGGAGAACTTTTAGTCTCTGCATGCTTGAGCTCAGGAGCGTACTATTGGGAGCCAGGTGGCCAAACTCCCCAGAGGACCTGGTTGAGGTGCTTGTCTCACCTCCCCATGGCCTTATCCTGTCAGACCCCCTGCCTGTTGCAGATTGGCCCCTACATGAGGGGCCCAGGGAGGCCCCCCACCCCCCGTCTCCATCTGTTTAACTGCATCTCCGGCATCCTGCACCAAAGCACAACACAACAAGGGAAATGGAGGGAGGGGAAGCTAAAATTTACTAACTGCTGAGAGAAGGAAAGGAAGAAGGAGACACAGAGATTCAGACTCTCAGCCTCCCAGAGGTGTACAATGAAGTAGCATTTTTAGATCGAAAAGAATGTTATAATAATAGCAAGCGCTAGCATTGGCTCAGCTATTGAAAGCATTCTTTGTATCTAAATAACCCTGGACCAGTGTGGTTCACACAGGAGATAAAGGCAGTCATATTGTTCAGTATACACACCACTGAATGCAACATTGTGTTATACTAAAGTTAATACATGTTCAAAATTCAGTATTTCATACTGTAACATTTTAAACTGTGGCTCCCAGGGCAGCTTTAACCAAATCAAAACACAAACAAGAGTCAACAGCCACTCTAGCAGAGTGGGGAGATGCTCATTGTAAAGAAGAAAACCAAACAGTTTGATACAAGTTCAGCTCCAAAATTTGTTTTCGATCTTTCGCAGTAAGTATCCTATTCCAGCGGGAAAGAAAAGTCACACATAAATAAATTGCAAAGAATGGAAAATGCTGTGCTGCCAATAGAAGCTCATGTGCTTCTACTCTTGAATAAGTTTTCAAAGATATACCCTTTTTTATTTTACCTCATAATACAGTCCTTGGTTTTAGTAGTGAAATGATATACTTACAGTTATTAGAGATGAGAAATGAAAACTTATTGTTCATTATTTGTCATTAAATTCGGTATTTCAGTGTGTTAACATTTGCTAACATGCAAAACAGCAACAGCTGAGGCTGATGGGAATGGCATTATTTTCAGATATCTGGCCCTAAACCAAAGTATTGAACAAACTGAAATCTTGACTAGGGGCCAGTGTCACAGAGGTATTTACACTGGTCTGTAGTGTTAGGCCCGATAGATTAGTCTAATGTTAGTTAGACGGCTCCACAAAAATAAAGACTGACTTATTTTAAGCCTAAGAAGTTAGCCTCCCCACCCCCGGTTTCCATGGTAACAATCAGTGACACCTGCTCACCACAAAAAAAGGTAAAAACATGACTCATAATTTGTGGTTTTATAACAATATTGTGGAGTGAGTAATGAGAGGGGGAAGCGGTTTTAGACAGCTCAATATCCCATTGGACATCATCAGTCGTTTTCATTTCATCCAAAGAAACTATCCTGAGCCTGACTGAGGAGTTAGCAGCATCTCAGCTCTGTTACAGCTCTGCACTGTGTTGAAATTTTATGCTACTGGAAGTTTTTTGAATTATTAGACTCCTTGCTGAATTTTCCCAGTAACTTGTTCTAGCCTAACTGTTGAATTCCTCCAGAAGGCAAACATTTTCTGCTGGAGTGAAAGGAGCTGAGTGATTTGAATGCTCGGTCAGCTGTGCTTTTTTAGTTTTTAAAAGAAAATCCTTAATTTACCCAGAATTCACAGCAAATCAGTCCTACCTGAGATAGTCAACAACTAGACAGCTTTGTGCAATGGATTAATTTAGACGTCTATCTGAAGTCTGACTGTTCTAAGCCATAGTCAGTCTTTGTGAAACCGGCCCTTGGTGATGATGCTGGATGAATTGTTACTGAGCTTCATCGTCTGGGGACCATGAACCTTGTACATGTTGAGATATTTTCGCTAGATAAGTGCATTTTTTGCCTGCTGGTGGCGCTAGATGAAAAGTCAGGGGATCACCAAAGTCATTCGGATTCATCCTCTGGAGATGCATCCGAATGCATCCAATAGTTGTTGAGACATTTCACTAAAAACCAAAAATGTTGACCTCATGGTGACATTAAAGGAAAAGCAGGGATCACCAAAGGCAAGGCAACGTTATTTATATAGCACATTTCACACACAGAGGCAATCCAAAGTGCTTTATATAGACAAAGAAAAGCATTAGAATGACATTCAAAACAATAAGAATAAATTCAATTAAGATAAAATAAAATTACATTTTAAAATGAGATTAAATAAAATAAAGTACATAAAATGAAATAAAGTTCAGTTACAGTGCAGTAATAAGTTATAAGTTGCCAATGCAACAAAAGAAATAAAAGTGCATTAGAGAAACCAGTCAAGCAAAGGCACAGGAGAACAGCAGAGTTTATCATTTAGATTTGAAAGTGGCTAAAGTTGTGGTGCTTTTGAGATCATCAGGAAGTTGGTTCCATCTGTGTGCAGCATGGTAGCTAAAAGCAGCTTCACCCTGTTTGGTTCTGACTCGAGGTACAACCAGCTGACTGCTTCCTAAAGATCTAAGGGCCCTACTGGGTTTATATTCTTCAAGGAGATCAGAGATGTGTTTTGGTCCAAGGCCCAAAGGTAGTCGGCTTTATGTACAACATTTCATGGCTCACTATAACTAGAGATATTTGACCAAAGTGGTGGACCAGCTGACAGACTGACTAGAGCTAAGCTGCTTGCATGGCCAATAATAACATCTTAACACACTGGCTTGCATTAGTATATATCTAGAAAGTCATTTGTACCTTATTCTTTCCTGCAAATATATAAAATTCCACAGCAGGTATTTTTGAGTCAAACATGTGGTGTTTACCGAGCACACTTGAACCTCCGTTTGTTGCTAATGAGCATAAAATTGCCCCCAAATTGCCAATTCAAGCCTGAAGACAACTACAGGTGTTTGTTGTGTTGCATTTCAGGAAATAATCATACCCTCATCCTTTCAAAGTGTCAAATCCTTAAACCACGTGTTTTGCCTCTGCTGTGTTGTGCTGAGTGAACTCGCTCCTGCTCCGTGGCAGATGCATGTGTTTAGATGAACAAGCAGCTTTTGTTGCCTTTTTTTTTTTTTTTTTTCTGCCGAGTGAGACGTTTCTGCTTAACTCTGCAAATTTTTCCCCTCTCAAATGAAACACTCTGCAAAAAAAAAAAAAAAAAAAAAATAAGACTGGATTTTAAAAGCTGCATGTTAAAGTGTACCCAATTAAAAGCAGTCCCTCGTGAGACGTGGAGGAAATGAGTCTGACATTTTGATGATAGGGGAAATGCTGCAATGGAGTACACTTGTTTGCCATTGTTGGTTTTTTCAGCTGTTTGTTTTGCAGATATGTGTCCAAAATGAGTACAGAGAGGAGGAGGATGTCAGTTGGATTTACTGTACAACTACAGTACATACTGATAAAAGCAAACACAACACAGGCTCTCTGACTGCTGCACACTCCTCCGTGCCACTGCTCATCAGCCCTTGATCAAATAGTTTTGTGTTTATCTCACCAAAAGGGGCACGGCTCACAGTATCACTCACATGCTGTCAGTATGGATATTTGCCTTCACTGCAGTCACTGTTTCTGCCACTCATATAGTGTCATACACTGTAGCCCTTACCTATATGTTATTCTACATTAAAACAAATGTCTACAATTACATTATACGGTATACAAATAGTGTTTGACCTCAGTCAGCTGCCAGTCAGGGCTGCCACCAAGTGGTGGTTTGGAGGATTTATATTTATGTCTGACTGGCTGGAAAAGGGTCTGAGCTTATTAGTCTGCATACTACAAGTAAAGCCCCTGTCTTTACACTCTTAAGGAGAATTCCTGTGTCATGCATACAGCCACTGAATGCCCAGCCCACACACATTAATAAAAGCCAAGTCCAGAATGCCACATATACATTTTCAAACCTACTACAAAGAAGCCAAATATAAAGGAAAGCAGTTCAAATAGATTTCTCAATCCGCTTTTCAGACCTTCACGTCTACAGCACAATGCATAAATCCCTAACAACAAATGTACTGTATAATTATAATAGTGGAGAAATTTGAATGAATGAATTGAATAGTCTTGCCTTCCTTTCCAGGCTTTAGAGACAAAGTCAACCACATCAAAATTAAACAACAATTTGCATTTTTTATCGTCTGTACTCCAGAATATTTCAGGGTTTTGTCGCACCATTTCATAGAAAATTGACCCTCTTAAATCAACAAGTACATACAACATAAAAGAAAATGGTGACTCACTTTCCATTTCTCCCAAAGCAGACAGCTCAATCTGAATCCCAACTGTGCAACTAAAGATCTTTGGTGTTTAGATAAGCGAGATGTGACCTGTGATTCAGGGCCATGCTTTTGTTTAATATGCATTATGCCATTCATTTTGGTTTTGCTGAGATACGTTTTCAAACCGTTTCTATTCAAACTGGAAGAAAAGCTTGCTTTTAATGGAGTCACAACAGAGATGAATGCTGTCGATATAGAGCACATCAGCCTCCAACATCACTGAGTTGGGGCAGTGCGCATTTATATTATCCTGATTTAACATATGCGATAACAAAGTAAAACATGTATGTAGTGACCACAACTCAACACCCAGATACAAAAGACGCTTGTAAAGATTTGAACATATGCAGCTCTCCTTGTGGTGCTCATCCTCAGTCAGAGTGTGGTGTGAGATGACCTCGACATGATCATCTAACATAGATCTTCCTTTACTAAACCCTGTGATATATGACTGCTGCTCTTAACGCTGCAAACTCAGAGGTTCAGAGAAAAGAGCATAGTTTCATCTTCGGCTGGTTGCACTGGCCTTGACATGCCATAACACTCCCCACACTACACGCTGCACACTGCACGGCCTGTGTGTGTGTGTGTATGTGTGTGTGTGTGTGTGTGTGTGTGTGTGTGTGTGTGTGCGTGTGTGTCAGTGTCTCACTTCAGCACACCCTGAGAGTCCTTGACTAGAGACCTTGAGTGCTAAAAAGCATGGGGGGGCCCCTCTTCTGGGAGTGAGCAAAAGGGAGCAAAAAAACCCTGAACAGATAAGAAACTTGTGCACTGGCAGGAACGAGCCGTCCTGAACGTCTCCCCTCTTCCACGCTCTGCCCCTGACGTCTGCAGCGGGCGCCAGATAGGAGATAATAACTGCAACAAGTTCACTGTTAACTAGGGTGGTTTGGGCATAACAGACAATGAACTGTGTGTAGGCATCTGAGCTCTGTGTATCAGCGTAGTGTAGTGAACAGCTTTTTTTTTTTTCTCCAGAGGCATCTGTGGTGTCCACAGGTGTGTCGCCATGGCTTGAAACCAAGAAGGGAGGGTAAGTGCTGAGTGAGCACAGACAACAGCTACTTTGTCTTTCTCAAACATCTTCAAGGTCCCTGTGGAGGGATAAATGGCCAAGAGGAGGTGCGTTCCCAGGAGAGACTCATCTGGAGCTTTACAGGGTAAGTCCTCTTTACGCCTCATTCATTTCATAAACTGATTCGTTTAGTTTTTCAAAAGTGGTTGGAAGCTAGAAATATGTCATCCAAACATTTCTTTTTAAAGAGAGAATATGCATTTTGTTTCATTTTCATATTCAACAACCAAAGCCTGCTGCCTCTAGATGTCAGACAGTGAAAGAGTTATTACTTCTGTTGTACATGCAGTCATGCAACTGACCAGCTTTTTTCATCCCTGTCCCTCCAGGCTCCAGCGTGCGGCGACAGGGCAGCATGGCTCTTTGCACTCGCTGTTCCTTTTTCCTATGCATATACCTCTTTCAGATGTAACTTTAAAGAGGCATAGGGCATGGGAAAATGGGGCTGCTGAGGTATTCCACTAGGCAGACAGCCATTTCATCATCCTCTCCGCATGACAGCTGACCTCAAAGGGCGCGCACACACACACACACACACAGACACACACACCCCGGGCTCCAACCTACCATGGATTTACTGTACTGAGGAAGACTGCAAAGCGCACTTCTTGACACACTGACCACGGGTGATTTTTGTGTCTCTGTGATTCGTTTTTTTGTAATATCATGACTCAAATTTCATCATATTCATCCATGATGACATTATGTGTGTATAGAGTGAGGTGTTATTGCATTTCTGTTACATTATTGTTCATTTAAAACACGTGTTTGCCTCTGAATCATTTGTTTGCTGTTGTTTTTGAATAAAGACGTCTTGGCATTAAATACTGGATTTGACATTTATGCATTCTGACTTTCTAGACTGTAAGTAACGGAGTCTTTAAATTGTGGAGGCTGAATCAGACATTTTAACCATTTTATTTATTATTTTTGCTTGCACCAAAATGACTTAGGGTGGTGATACACTAGGCAATTTTTTTGGGCAACTCTGATCGGCAACAGTGCCCAAGAAATTGCCTCAGTATTGCTGCTTTAACCACTCTCACTCTTAATGAAAAGATCAAACCAGAAGGCAGTGGTGAAAGAAGTACTCAGATACTTAAGTAAAAGTACAAACAATATAAAAATACTCCATTATGAGTAAAAATTCTGCATTTTAAAATCCTACTTCAGTAAAAGTACAAAAGTATTACCAGCAAAATGTAGTTAAAGTATCAAAAGTAAAAGTACTCATTCTGCAGGGAAATTGCCCCTGTGACTGATATATTATATATGACCTTATTAGATTGTTGATGCCTGAATAAGTAGCATTTTACTGCTGTAGCGGCTCGAGGTGGAGCTAGTTTGAACTACTTTATATAGTTTTATCCAGTGGTTCCTAGCCAAGGGGTCAGGACCCTTCCAAAGATACATCTGAGGGGGGGTTAGATGATTAATGGGCTAGGAAAGAATAAAAAAACAAAACGTTCTGACACACTTTGGACTGAATCTTTGCTTCCTTTGGTGAAATATTGGATTTGTGCCTCAAACTGTTATTTAAATGAAACCACCTGAGAAGTTTTAAGGGGAAATATATAATGGTGGAACTCATGAACATCTGAAATGTGACAAGGAGCCCAACTAGACACAGCTTTTGAGGGTCACAGGCCAAAAAGGTTTGGAACCTCTGGTTTAATCATTAGCAATGTATTTTATTATATAAACATATCATATGCTTTTTTTAATGTAATGTCTGTCACACAAGTGCAGCTGAGTAGAAAGTACAGTATTTTCCCTCTGAAATGTAGTGGAGTAGAAGTAGAAAGTGGCATGAAATTTAAATACTCAGTACATGTACCTCAAAATTGTACTTAATTACTTGAGTTAGTCTACCACTGACAAAAGGGGACCTGAATGATTAAACTAGTTTTCAGGGTGTAACTGTACAAACATTTTCAGAATTGAGCACACATTTCTTGAGTGACTTTTCATCCTAATCCAAAGGCTAATTTCACACTTAGAGCAGTTGAAATAATTTCCCTGAAAGCCATTGACTGTGAGCTTAATTCCATCACTTCACATCATCAGCTGATGTTGTAGATCTCACTAGCGGCTCTCTCGCTGAACTTGTAAACAACCTTTGGCCTCTCCCCATCATCCAGCCTTGGCTCCAGTCTGTCTGCTGCCGTCCAGCCGCAGCTTCACTGGGACTTGTTAGGCCTCTTCACCTAGCCACTCACCTGATTCAAAGGGATCAGTGAAACACTCACTGTCATTCAAGTCACCAACTCCTTGCCCCCCTCACAATGGATCATTTATTGATGCTCATGTTGCCATTAGTGCCAGGAACAATCCCAGTTAATGCTGTAGACTGAGGCCTTGCACTGTCTGGTGGTTTGTATAGAGGTGCTGCAAAATGGATGGTCCAGTAAGCCTCTAAATGAATAATGTTCTTCTCATTACAGTAGTTACTGATGCATGGAATTCTAATAGTCTCCTTTGATAATTGTGCCTCCTGGTGGGAGGTGTCAGTATTTATGTTCTTTTAAATGTACTTGTATATGCAGGGAGTAGGCCCTACCGAATAACCCCAAACCTCCTTGGAATCAGGTCTGTGACTGCCACAGGAGCCCAGATCTGAGTGACACAGCATAAGTCAGCTCCACCAGCAGGGATTTTCTATTCTGAATCCAAATCGCAAATCATAAGCGAACAAGGCAGAGCCCCTTTATGACAGTGACTCAATCAGTTACCTATTTAGCTGGTGCCACCTAATGACTTTAACGTGAGGCTATATACACCTTGGGCAGACTTGAGGGCGCCATCGCTCCGCGTCTCTCAAGTAAGTGCGAATTGTTCAATCGGGAGACAATAGAGCTCAATGGATCTCAATGATCTTGCAGTTACCTCCGCTTTGAAGTCCCTTTGAAGATGCAAATCTACAAGGAGCGGAGAGCGATCACAGCTTGGAGCCATGCCACCGGACGCCAAATGAAAATATTTGCCTGCAGCAGCTGGAGACTGCATCGTTTTATCTGTCTATACCCCCAAACTGATCCTGGGCCCTTTTTTGCGTGATATGTGCCTGTAGATATTGTAACAAATAAGCGACCTGAGTGGGAGAAAACTGGTCACTTGCTTGTCCATGATCTTCCATGGCCGCGATGAAGTTTTCTTTAAAGAAAAAGAGGGAGGAACATGGCTACATTAAGGAACACCAGGCTGCAGCGTTTGTTCCTTTCGTTACAGTCAACATCAGTGTTACAACAGCTGGCAACACACTCCTGAGTTAGTCATGGCTTTGATTATGTGGCCATGCTATTCACCAAGAGTCCACTGATACTTTTCATATTAGTTATTGTGGATGGATCAAATCAATCATCCTATTTTTAAATGTGTGCAAATGTGTTCGTTCGTGGTATTATTTCAAAGATGACCTACAAAAAGCCCGTCTGTATGTTACATGTCACAACCAAAATCTGCTTAGTACTTAGTTAGTTAATGTTATGATTGTTTAAATATGCATTTGTAATAAGCTATAAATATAATACTCTAATAACTGGAGAACATGTTGCCAATATTCCCAGCGATGTTGATTGGAGGAGAAAGACGTGAAGAGGCAGCTTGTAGTCTTTAACTCTGTTTTATTTGCGACATAAAACATAGAACATTTGCAGTAAATACATTTACATTATTTTAATGATACACACACGTTAAATCAATAGTGCTTCAGACATATTAAAAGCAATTATATTCTTAAAATAACTTTTAAACCTCTCTTTTAGAGAGAGCAGTGGGAATACATCTAGATTCTAGACAAACATTTTCGGGGGAAAGAATCGGCTTCGACAGAGTTCAGTAGAAGTGTGGAGGCATGATGGCAGGGTGTGAGCGGTGCTGGTGGTGCAGAGGGGCGGGCAGGGCCGTCCTGTGGAGCGGCTGCAGCTGCGGGTAGAAGCAGCTGCTGGCGGGGAACTGTCCACTCAGGCCGGGGTGCTGAAACAGCAGAGCGGCCGGGACCGACAGAAACTCGGGTCGCAGATCCTGGACCTCCCGCTTCAGCTTCATCCTCCTGTTCTGGAACCACGTTTTCACCTGGGAAATACAAGGCAGCCAATCACTATATGCTCAGTTATGAATTATATTATTTACTGAGTTTAAAAACACACACCAGGAGCCCCACACAGCTTTACATTGAGCTACACAACTATACAGGCTAACTAATGAGAATCATCTGTTGTGACTTTCTTAGAGACCTCTGTCACTGAAGGCCTCGAGACCCGCTTTAGCTGCTGCCTCAAACCCACCTGAGTTTCGGAGAGGTTCAGCTTCTCAGCTATCTTCCTCCTCTGTGCAGCGCCCAGGTATTTGTGTTTGCTGAAGGTGTTCTCCAGCTTGCTGATTTGCTCGGAGGTGAACTTGGTCCTCATCCTCCGTTGCTGGGTCACTTCCCCTTCGCTGTCATCGCCCACCTCGCTCTCAGACCCCGAAGTGTAACCGCAGCTATCTGGAAGGAAGAACAGAGCATTTAATTAATTTAGTCAAAATCAATACCTATACACAAAGCGCCGTCGTAAGACAAAGTTTATCAGTGAACTTACTGTTTGGCGAGGTCGGAGAGTATTGGCTTCTTGATTCCTTTGTAAATTCCTCCATTTCGCTATGGACTTTTGAATGACGCGCAGCATCCTCACCCCGCAGAGTCATCTCCTCATAATAACTTTTGGAAAGCCATTCAACAGAGAAGTTTGCCATGTTGTATCCAAGCAGTGGTCTCAAGGTGTGTGTGTTGCTGCCCCTTGGGTGACTCTTGGCCGCTATATAGGAGGGACACACGTCTTTATTTGCATATGCAAAGGGATCTCAACGGAACGATAGAAACTTGATGGTCGTTGTAATTGAGGTTAATAGAGGCTGGGCTGTGGTTTTTCTCACGTTCATGACTGGCTGGGATTCACTGGCGCCAGTAAGTCTGAGTATCAGTTACCTGGCATCTCAGATCTCTGCATAAAGTGATCCAGGGCGATATCCGCTACTGAATACAAAACCTAAATGCCAGATATGCAGCCCTATTAAAGACCCATGTCTAGTAAGCTTAATACATTCTTAATTTAAGTATTCCCTGTTCCATAAACTGACCCAGTGTATCAAATAATCGTAGATTTCAGCAATATGTTGGTGTTTTAAGACACCGAAATTTCGCAAATTTCGCATTTTTTAATCAAAATGTCTCAGTCCTGGCTGTCAAATCTGTGATTGATCTTTGCAGTTGCAGACAGAAGCGCCCAGCTGTCTGAGCATCGCGGTGATGATGGTGATGAAGCCTTTGTCATGGTGGGGCCGGGTGGGTGTGGCCACAGTGAGAAAGCACAGACGGAGAGTGAGAAAGTTCCCTTTGATCTCTGTTGACCTATTTTGAATTTTGACTGGAAATATTAAAATAACGCCCTGAGCCAAATAATCTAGAACTGAACTGTAAATGCAGACCTGCGACTTGCACATATGTGACCTTTTAATGATCTAAGTTCCAAGTTTGCTATCTCCAAATCTCATCACATAATCAGGTTTTAGGCTGGCCTCAGACTTCAAACCAGAGGTCAGATTTGTTGGCCATACAAAACCCCAGACTCTCTGGAGCCAGGCCGCAGGGCTCCTGTGTTAAGTGTAAACTCATCAATGAGAGACTTAATTAGGACTAATTGTTGACCATGATCTCCCCCGTTTGAAGTGCAAAGATGGGGACAAACAACTCATATGAAAGCACAGCATATGGCCAGTCTTTGTTGACAGGTAAGAGATAAAAACTCCAATGTCTGTATGAGGCTCTCATCAGGAATCTGATGTCTGCATGCTTTTGTTGTTTTTAACATGACTGTATACACAATGCTCAATCCTCCATGATTTAATTTAGTATGATTTGTTTATATGGATTGATTTGACTGGGCTTTGGCCTCATATCAGCTTCATATTATGAGAGAATCAAACCAGGAGATCCATACAATGAGAGGTGATAAGAGCCTTTAACCTTAATGGACAACTCCCATCTTTGTCAGTTCTTTTTTATCTAACCTCCTCCCGCCTTTAAGATAATAGAAAGGATGGCCTATTCATGTTGAGCTAATCCTGCAATAAGGATAATATCATCAGCTTCATCTTTAAGATATCCACTGTTGGCACCATAGTAGTCAGGCCAGTATCTAATAGCTTAAATGTTATGTATACAAAGCAGAAAAAACGCAGAGTCCAGTGCTGCAGTATAGAAGACATTTTATTCAATGATAAATAGACTTTTCTGAAAATTATATACAAATTTTATATTAAATAGAATAAAATGCACACATCAAATAAAACAACTCTGGATTGCACTTGTTTGGATTCTAAGTGTTTCAGTGGGAAACGTCTCTAGTTGACAGTTCTTCAGTAGAAATGTCGGTTGTGGATCATGTGATGGGGAGGGTGGTGAGGAGGCATATGCTGCTGGAGGACCAGCTGCGGGACGGGGAGCGGGTAAAAGGCCGGGCCGGTCGCGGGGTAGTGGGGTCGCTGTCCGGCCATGCTGTGGTACTGAACCGGGGGCAGAGGCTGGAACATCACCGGTGGGACTTGGGGAGCGAGATAGTCCTGCACCTCCCGTTTCAGCTTCATCCTCCTGTTCTGGAACCAGGTCCTCACCTGAGATAAAGCAAACATGAAGTTAGTATCCAGAATAATGCAGAATACTCAGTCATTAAATGTTATTCATCTGGTCTGTTTGCATTGAGAGTCTCGTCTTACCTGAGTTTCTGTGAGGTTGAGCTTCTGCGCTGTCTTCACTCTCTCTCCAGCGTCCAGGTATTTGTGCTTGTTGAAGATCTTTTCCAGCTTGCTGATCTGCTCCGGGGTGAACTTGGTGCGCGCACGGCGCTGCGGTCCGTCTTTCTCCATGTCGCTCCCCTCGTCCACAGAGAGACACTCAGAGGAAGCCGCTTCGCTCTCGTACCCGGAGGAATACCCGCTGATTTCTGAAACTGAAGAAATGAAAACTCTGGTTACAAACACTGCTTGTGCGTCAAGACTGAATTATTGGCTTACAGTTATGGGGTGTGGGCTACTTACTTGGCGAGGCGCAGCTTGTTGGATGAAAAGGTGAGCACAGGCTAGAGTCCTGATGCCCGCTGCTCTCCGCTGGCTCCATGTGTTTAACAGGCTTTGATGCTTTGGGTTTAGGCTGCAGGTAACTCTTGCCAAAAGTCGGCGGGCACGGCTGCACCATGCAGGGAATATGGGGTCTGGAGGTCGGCGCAGAATCCATGCCAGCTCCGTGGTCCTCAGTTGGCGCGGTGTTGCGATGGCTCTGGGCCAGCCAGTCCACAGAAAAGTATTTCACCATGTTCGCAGTGCTTCTCAGTGACCTGTAAATCCACCAAGTGTCAGAGGGAGTGTGTGGTAGCAGCCCCTGTCCAGGGTCAGGTTTTATAGGGCCCTGGCCCTTTCTGCAATTTGCATATGTAGAGGCCCTTGTTAACGCCTGATCGATCCCGATGATTAGGGGCTAATAGCTCGTTATTGAAGTCTTTACATATCCTGTGAGTGTGAGAAGACCTGGCGCCGCCGAGTCTGTGAGAACCCTCCTGAGCTCATACATTTGTCCGCCCCGACTGAAACTGGGAGCCCTGCAGAAACAGCTGTATCTCCTGCAGAGGTGGAGACTTTCATGTTGCTGCTGCTGGAGGAAAGGTGTCAAAATGACCTTTCTTGTTAGGCCTGGCTTAGTTAAGTTTCTCATTTTAAGCAATAAAACTTGATTTGCTCATGACTGATCTATCTCTCTTTATCAAATGTGTCTCAGCATCAGAATTAGCTTTACTGGCCAAGTATGTGCATACATACATGTCATTCTTACACCTATAGGACAATTGGTCAAGTATTTTTTCCAAAGCCTAAAAAACATTTCAGGAGCTAATATTGTGTAATTACTAGTTTTTACACACAAAACATGATCAGTTTATGGAATATGGTGCTTTGTTACAGATTAAACTACCCAAATATATATATATATATATAAATCAGATGTAATTTGCTTCACCTCAACCAACTACTACAGTACAGCAGTAAAGTACTGCTTACCTACAAGTGCATCAGTAATAATAATCAGTTTCAGTTTTGAAAGTGCATTTTGCTGCTAATACTTCTGTACTTTTACTTATAAAGTAACATTTTGAAAGCAGAACTTGTAGTGGAGTATTTTTACAGTGTGGTGTTGCTTTTACATAAGTAAATGATGTGAATGCTCCATGGATATTATGACATATAGGCCTATCTTTAGTCATTAAATAACCTATTTAATGAGCAGCTCCAAATTTTAGTACTTAATCCTAACGTGTATTAAAAATGCCTGTGGAAGCACATTGGACTTGATCTGTGGTAAAGGATATTTTCTGGTTCAGCGCAGATAAAACATGGAGACCAAAAAAATGATTCTTTCTAATTCAGGTTTAGTTTCTCATCACAGATTTGTCATGTGGCTTCTGGTTCTGGCTGATGCAGTGGGATCCCACTTGAAAGTCACGGTGTAGGATTTGGAGCTCCAGGCTTAATTAGCTGTCTATCATGATGAAAGCATAAACAATAGGCAGTGGTGGAGAAAGTATACAGATCCTTTACTGAAGTAAAAACACTAATACCACACTTTGGAAATACTCCACTACAAGTAAAAGTCCTGCATTCATACTTAAGTAAAAGTACGTAAGTATTATCAGCAAAATGTACTTAAAGTATCAAATGTAAAAGTACTCATTGTGCAGTAAAGTGGTCCCTGTCAGTGTTTTACTGTTATATCTGATGTTTCTGGATTCATATTACTGCTGCATTAATGTGTATGTTGCATTTTACTGCTGTAGATGTTTAACATTTAATTATATACTGTTGGGTAGTTTCATCTACAGCAATGCACCATATTCTATCTGTCCTGTGAAAACCACGTATCTCTAAAAAGTCCACTTTTCATGAGCTCAGAAAAACAGCCCTGTTTTCAGCTTTGTGATGGAGGAGTAGGAGAATTATCTCAGCCTATAAAGGAACACTTTATCAGTTTATCAGAAAAAAATCAAACTCAAAATCACCAAATCTGGAGATACATGGTTTTCACTGGACAGGAAGGGTATGAAAAATTGTAATCTGAAAAGTAACTAAAGCTGTCAGACAAATGTAGTGGAGTAAAAAGTACAATATTTGCCTCTTAGATGAAGTGGAGTATAAGTATAAAGTTGCATAAAATGGAAACCTTCAGCTCGCACTTCTGCTTCAGCAGTCAAATGGGGAAACACAAGCTAACCCGAATAGTTTCGTATTGACATGTCTTTGGTACCCTGTTGAGCGCCGGCGCCAGCTACCCAAAAGCCAGCATTTGGCACAGGCGCTTCAAACATTACGGATCAAAGGTATTACAGTAGCAACACAATTACGGTTGATTATCGGCCCGTTCAAATGTAAATATGCTAAAACAAGCTGCGATGAAGCTGGGAAAACCCTGTGAGCGCAAACAGGCCCATAGAAACATCAGGTAATCCTTAAACCGCTTCACATACCAAAGGCTACACATGTGTACATACCACATTAATAAGCACTTAGGTATAAAAAAGGTTAAATCGCTATAAACTCTCTGAGATTATCCAAAGTTAAATTATGAACATACGCTTTTCATTAGGATTGGCTTTAAATGTTCAGTCTTCTCCACTATTTGTGAACTGTTGACAGGGTGGAGGCAGCGCCTGACCTGAGGGATTTGCGGGCCCTCCTTTGAGAGCTCTCTGCATGCAGCAGCTCCGGGACAATGGCACTAAACTGATCGTTTAGTTATATGACAGCAGATAAGAGGCTGGGCCTAGTTGTCTCCTTTATCGGTGATCTGTCGCTGTGGAGGCAGGAGTCCCTTCAGCCTTTTGAGGCTCTTTATCTCTGAAGCTTTGAAGACATGCGCCCCGATCCCGTTAGATAACAATAAGAAGCGCCCGGGACGTCGCCTTCACACTGCGCCTATTTCCTCAGCTCTGTCTGCGTGGGCTCTGTCTGTCCCAGAAGAAAAGCTAGAAGAAGTGACTGTATTCTAATTTTTACAAAAACACTAGAGTCTGGATAGAGCAAATCAACCAATAGGTAATGTGTTTTGTGCTGTTTGGAAATGGCATAACAATCCTGCACCTTTTATAACTCACATAGTAAATCAAATCAACACTTTTAGGAATTTATAGTGTTTTTTATGAGCCCTTTCAGGTTATTCATGAAAATATTTATGGTCCTGGAGACCTCAGGCCAGTGGTGGAAGAAGTCAGTCCTTTACTTAAGTGAAAGTAGTAACACCACACTATAGAAACAATCCATTATAAGTCAAAGTCCTGCATTCATGAGTAAGTTTTATTAGCACAAGTATCGAAAGTAAAATGACTCATTGGGAGGTAGAATGGCCCTTGTCAGTGTTGTATTATTATATATCATTATTGGATTATAATTACTGATGCATAAACCTGTAAGCTGCAGTTTAATGTTGTAGCAGGTTGTCAAGGAGAAAATGTCAAGTACTTAATATACAGTTGGATAGAGTTATAACAGTGCATGTTTTATGACATGATTACAGGTTTTGTATGTCAAATCTAAATCTACAGAGTAACCACAGCTGTCAGACAAATGCAGTGGAGTAGAAAGTGCAATATTTCCCTCTTAAATGTAGTAAAAAAGAAGTATAAAGTAGCATGAAATGAAAATACTCAAGTACAAGTAACTCAAAAAGTACAGTATTTGAGTAAATGTGCATAGTTGCATTTCACCACAGCCCTCTAACAGCTCCAAAAACATGCTTTACATTGTTTTATCACTTTTTCTGATTTTATGAGCATTGCCTACAAACGTGATTTTAAAGAGATGACATGTTTAAGATGTCCGCCACAGAAAATGAGGCATTACTTCTGTTTGGGGTCTCAGAGACACCAGCTGTGAAACATGGTTACATGAAATGGATTTTTATCTGCTCTATATCTGTGATTGGAGTTACCAGTACAGTTTATGCAGCCCTACCCCTCCTGAATCGCAAATACGTCTATTTTGATTTATGTTATTGGAGTTTTATAACAGTTTGTTCACGAGAGGTCTAACTAATTGACCCCGAACATATGTAAGATCACTACGTATGACAAAATACTATACATTTCTCCCTGTAAATGACAATTTGGCAAAAAAAAAAAAATTCTTATTTGTTCATGCACATCCTGGATAACATACAAAACATGAAATATATTTTTGAGACTGTGTAAGCCCGTTTGTGCAAAGGGAAGGTACCAGAAGTATTTCAAGGAAAAAAACTTAGTTCATGTTGTAATTATTCTTATTATTTTTACACATACAGCTGTGGTGTCTGTGGGACCCCAAACATTGAGGAAGTAGAGCCAACGTCAACAAAATACAAGGGTTAAATTTGCTTGGATAATGCATATATTCAAATATTATGTCCTTGTGGTCAGGTTTTGTATCCTGGCTTAAAATGCGATGCAGCCATTATATCACAGCAAATCCTCCAGTGATAATTACGAGGAGGGAAGGCAAGAGAGCACACTAAGTTCACTGTGAAGTCATTTCCATACACATTAAATCCTTATAGGAGGAGAGGAAGACCAGCTTCAGCTCCTCCCACCACATTCCCTGACAGAGGTAACAGGGCTGTAACCTGCCACAGCCATTCTATCATGGATATTGTCTGACAATAATACGCTTTGGCAAGACAGGGCTTATAAAATCTAATTTATTTGGCTAAATTAAGCAAATCTTCATAGCACGTCACATTCCATCTCCACGGTGTATTTCACGGCAGAGGACTGCGGAAGAGAGAGAGCGGGCAGGAAATAGAAAAATAGACACTGAACATCACTCCTCAAATAACATTTTTCACACTGACACCTCATTATGTTTTATCATTTCTCTGTAATGGTAAGGTATTGTCATGACAGTAAGCCTCTAGCTTTTGCCCTTCACGACACGCTATTGATAATAAATGCAATTATTTCACATTGTGCTGTTGAAATGGGATTACAATTAGATATTAATTTACCAATTTAGTCATATAAATCTCATTTGGTAAACTCCTAATTGGTAAACAAACAGAAAGTATGTGTTGCAGGTTAAGCAAAATATATGATCAATAAACAGCTCAGTGAATCGAATACATTCTGCATTACTCTGTCTCGTTTCCTACAAGCTGAACACATTTCAGCGACATCAAATCGATTTTATTTGAATATTTGACATGGCTGGATTTACCTGCTAGGGGGCCCAGGGTAAAAATTAGCTGCTGGGCCCCTATTTACCCCCCTGTGCAATGTGCACAGTATTCCTCTGCTGTAATGTCACGTTCCCAGCTTCCTTGTGTGGTGATATTATTAAATATAATCTAATTTAGGAATATGCACCTTGTAAGCACAGTATCAGATTAAATAATGAGGGTGTTAAAATTAGATCTTGACACAAGACCCTTCTTCAAGACAGGGCCTCAAGATTAGGTAACAAGGGGCCAGTGTACTCCATCAGAACTGGGTGTCGGATGGTTGAACAGCTTCAGAACTGCTTCTGACAATCTCTGTAACTTTTACTAACTATTTCATGCTGCTAGCATGGCTAGAAAAGCAGGATTCCTCCCTAAAGGCCCTCACCATGTCAGCTGATATTGTGCTTCAGTGGTGCATATCCTCAAACAAAGTTACAATTGATCATATTACCACATTGCTACACAGTGAACCTGTGGCTTTTGGGGGTCTCGGGGCCCTGGTGCCGTTGCCCACTTTGCCATGCCGGTAATCCAGGCTTGATGTTGGACATGCATTCTGCATTGCTGCCATGTTCAGTCCACGTTTGATTATATAGAGGCCAGCTAAATGACAGGGTCAATCCACAAATAATGCTAAAAAATGTCAGTCTATGAGCTGAGCACGAATCATTGCAAATTACAAACATCGCCCATTACTTCTCTTTGTGGAAGAAAAATGCTAACATCAAAGCCAAACAGATCTGTGAGGGAAACTATGTGTGATCAACAGCTGCACCTGTGTAATCTTAAGGGTGTGAGTTATGAATGAAGTTTGTCTGGGAGTCTAAACTGATATTATGAACTTAAGTTAAGGGGCCTTTGACTAATAGTGTAACATATAACAGCAGAAACAGTTTTCCAGTCCACAAGGCTCAGTTGCCAGGACGACAAAGGCATCTGAGGGTCGTGGCTTAGGCATGGATTCTCAGTCTGGGCTTGGACATGGGGTGTCGACCCGGCGGTGGTGTCTCGCTCTGGGCTGTGAGATGTGACTGGGGCAGGGCTCACTGGAACGTGGCCCTAACCCTCCTCAGTGTGTCCTGGATCCTCCGTGTTTGTCGCTCGCTGGACTGCTGGAAGTTGGCATCGTTGTCTGCGGCCAAGAGGTGGATGTCAGAGGTGGCGAGCCGGGTGATGCGGCGCCGAAGGTAGGCCTGCAGCTCCCGGTCGGGGCTGTAGGGGCATACAGCCTCCTGGAAGGCGTGTACCTGACTCACAACCTTTGCTATGCTCCTTGAGCCAAGGACGGATGGATGAGAGGGCGGAGCAACATGAAATGGGAATACAGGACAAAAGGAAAAGTGAAAACATGAAAAGAATTTATATCTGGGTGCATATCATACCTGAGCTTTCTTCCTAGCAGCAGCATCAGCTTTGTCTGTGACCTGATTTGGAGAGAGCAGGGATAACCCTGGGTCCACAGTAACCAGCTGTGTCTCTGCCTTTCCCTGCTAGAACTCCTGACCCCAGCATCTGGTTACAGCCAGTCGCCTCTCAGCATCTGGCCAGAAAACCTCTTTTCCAATCAAACCCCATCCCACGGGCGCCATCTGGTGCAACACTGGCACCTCTACCAACAACCCAAATTCAACAGCTGTGCCATTACCATCCAACCGCCACTTGCTGTGACCTCAGCATCTGGTCGGCCATATTGGAGTGAAGGAGAAGGACACAGGAAAATGCGTCCTCATAGGGAGTTGGCCGACTTTGTCATAGATGGATACTTGGGATGTGGGGAGAGAGCTAATTTTCAGTTAACGACACTAACTGTTATTATTTTGTGTCGCTGCAAGGATAGGTATCAGGCTAATTTCACTGGCTGTATGCACGTTCCATCAATATCACACCTCTAACAAAATAAAATGAGTGCAAATTCCAGCATGCAGTACAATTATAGTTGTAATATTAGAGGAAGGGAGGGGATTGGACACTTCTCATCATGGATTTTTTGTTGAGAGGCCCAGAGCACACTGTATGTTTCTCAGCAACAAGGAAGTGCTCCGCAGAGATGTTTTCTCTTAACTTCCTGTCTACACCAGAAATGGGAATGTTTCGCGTTGTTTAGGCGAATATCTGATGCTTGTGATCTCCTTGCACCTACATTTTAACAAAGATTTGACCCGTTTCACAACATAAAGTACAGCGGTGAAGACTGCCACATCTGAAAGACAATAAGAGGCTTTTTTATAAACATATCGGTTGCTATTAGCAGCCGTAGAAGCGCTAATTAGATCAACTAGTTCTGTTATTAGTTAACAGTCATGGTGATTGGTCAGAATGCGTCGGCATTTGTGTTTTTCTAATGCGTATATATAAACATATATCATAACAGAAAATGTGTGTGGCAATAAAAACATAATGCTAATACAATATTTCTTCATCCAAAACAGGATTACACAGTGGAGACTTATTTGGTTTTTAATGTAGTTACACTGGATTTGCATATGGACTTTATTGTGGAGCTGAACAGTTTTGTGCTCCAATCAAACCTTTTCCATGCAATTACTACTAAAGAAACTACCAAATCCTAGTAATAATAATGAATATGTCATTAATAATATAATTTGACAATAATAAGACCAACAAAGCAAAAATGAGATGGTATCGTTTGTGAGAATGGCTCATGGATTTGATGCGTGAATCAACAATTATTTGTCTGCATTGGAGCTGTCTCATTTTTATTCCCTCTGTCAGTATAAAATTGAGCAAAGCCAGTTGAAGATAATGTCATTGGCAACTGCGCCAAAGATAGTCCTTTAATCCGATATCTGCGGTAGATGTGGTGCAGTCAGGACATATGAATGCCTCATAAATGTTACTATATAGACCGGAAGTTAAGAGACAAAAGCAAGAATGGAGCAGACAAAACCTTGGCCGGCCACATAAGGTCAATAGCGGCTCATTACAGATCTAAAAATGATCCGGATTCCCCCTCACCTGAGCTTGGTCCACTTGTAGGCCCCATTAGTGAGAGTGAAGGCTCCGATCTCCAGCTGCTGGATGTGCATGGCCAGGATGTGCACCGATGGCAGGGTGGGTCTCCTCCTCGTGTGCTCTCCCCCCATCAGACACAGGTCGTCACTCTTCAGAAACACCTGAGGAGAGAGCCATTTATCCGCAGAGTAAATAAATGAGTTCTTACTGGAATAGAAAATGTACAAAATTGCCAATTAAGCCAAAGTCTCAGGTGCTTGGCGCAGTAATAAGCATGTCCAATGTAGCGGTGTAATATGATTGAAAGACTCTTAAGAGGATTTTCAACAAATTTAACCTCTTTACATTTCCAAGCCAATGTGTGCTACATGTTTCTCTTAAATAGAGCTAAATAGCTGGATAGGAGAGTGATGCATAATGTTGGATGCGTCAGGTTCTTTTGAGGGTCACTTTCAGAAGCAGAGCCAGCTGTAAGCCCTCAGCACACAGGCGAGTTGCTTAAAGCTGTTTTTCTATTGATTTATTTGCCCTGCAGCCCAGTTTCACAATATGTGACCAGCCTAGCCTTCAGTTACAAACAACATACGTGTGTGCTTGCTCAAACACACCTACACACACACACACACACACCTGCACAGCTCGTAGCTCCTCCAGGATCTCACACACCTTGGAAGACAGATGTTTCCAAGCCTATTGGCAAGAGAGGAAGAAGTTTTATTTAGTAGCTTCAAAATGAGCACTAATTATACCCTGGCTTCAATGCAACACAAGAGTCAATGAATATAACCTGCCTTCAGATGGAAATTTCTTACATTTTCTCAACACTGCTGTCTTTTAATTGTGAGTTTTTTTTAAATGACTCCCATTCACGGACCACATTCCTCCTCACTGCGCTCACACTTTCTAAATCTTATTTGAATGCATTAATTCTAATTTCTCATTTGTGAAACTAATTAAAAACCAACCAGTTCTACCACAGCTGAAGAAAACATTTAGCTTGAGGGCATCCGACTTATTACAGAAACTCAGAATTTGTGTGAGGAGGAATTTATGAGATGTAGCCTTACTGGTAATTGCCTGACAATCACGTTCTCCAGGCCTCCCAGGACCTGCATGGCTGTGGCAAAGTTCCTTGATTCGTAGCAGTGTTTTCCTATCCACAGATACTTGGTCAGCAAAGCAACTTGTGTCTGCAACAGAGGAGAGCTTGCAATGAAAAAAAAAAGAGAAAAAAATGCTAAACAAGGCAACATGCAAAAACCTAGCAGGTCTTTACGGTGGTATGCTTTTCTTGGGAGAACAGGAGGCTGCACAATAAAGCATGTCCACTGGAAAAATAAGAAAAATACAATATGGAGTCAATGTTATCAATGCATTGTGCACTGTCCAATGCAAGTGTGCTCGGTTATGCAGAAAAACGCAGGTGCAAACACTGTGAACAGGATAAAATGTTAATTGCATCTGAGATGTTGAATGGGAGTTGCAGTTTAAGTTGACGCACTGAAAGTGGTTGAAGCTTCTTTTGAAGTGAAGACCCGAAAGCAGTTTAGAATCAGTCGGTTGAAGTGTAATCACTGAATTTTAATTTCTAGTTTAAGCCCTGAAACAGTTGAATTGGCATCTTGTATGTAAGAACTAGAAGTAGTTGAAGTGTGAAAGATGAAAGCAGTTGAAATTTAAGCTGAATTTGAAGCAGAGATAGTTAAAGTACAGTGTAAATAGTTGTAGTGTCTGTTGGAGTATTTGAGCTGTCATGTCAGTATGAAAGTATGAGGAAGTAGCTGAAGGATAAAAAGTGTCCATAATAATAATAATAATAATAATAATAATAATAATGTTATTTTCATTGAGTTTCTCATCTTTTTGTAAGGCACACTGACAGCCCATGAAGCCTAAAAAAGCATTTACTAAAGAAGTGTTTCAGGTTTTAGACCCTTAAGTTCTTGTTCCTAACTGTCTTTAAACCATTCAACCATGAGACTAGAGAAGCAACAGAAAGCACATATGGGGAAAGTCTGTGACTGACATGAGAGTCCATGTCTGATGAGAAATCAAAGCACAGGCTGTGACAGTAATGGCTGCCTTTTTGTTCCCCAGCTGACCCTGTTACTTTCACCAGTTATGTCTCCTCTCACCTTGACGGAGTCACAGATGACTATTTCAGCAGAGATCCAGTTAGTGACGCTGTCAGCATATGTGAGCAGCTGCTGGAGGTAGCCGTTTGAAGGCGTCCCCTCACATACAAGCAGACTGCTGCCCTCTGCTGGCGGGACATGCTGAGACACATTCCTGGTGGAGGGAAAACAAGAGATGTAGGAAAATCGATACCAGAAATTATTACTCAAACAATAATACATTGATTAGTTAATAATAATAATATTAATAATTAATTAATTGTGTCTTTGGGTTTTGAGCTGTTGGTTTCTTAATTAAATGACATATAAAAAAATATGACCATATTATTTAACAATAAAAATAATCGTTAGCTGCAGTCCTACCAAGACACAAAATTTTCACATTTTCATCTATGATACTGATTATATAATATAATAAAATATATATATATATATATATATATATATATAAAGTAAATAAATAATAAGTAAAGTAAACTGACCTTATGGTCAAACAGGCTAAAGCCATGGAATTAAAACAGTTTGAATTCAAGGGGTACTTGTACTCATGGATTATATTATTTTATATTCATCTATATATTTGTATAATTATTAGACTTCACCTCAGCACCTGGCACTGTTCTAACAGCCTGGTGCAGAACGAGGCACAGCAGCGTCAGTTTGCATTCCCCTCTCTTCACATGGAGCATCAGTTACTGTTAAATGTTTAAAAGATTTCTATGAGCCTTGTACTTAAATTGTTATCTACAGTAGATTTACTAAAAATCATGTAAAAATTTTGATGGAAACTAAAAGGGAAAACTTCATCTTTCATAAGGGGGTCAAATTGTTTTTGCTGAGGGCCAGATCTGGACCACAATCAGTCAGTGAAGAAACATAAAGAATCCAGGACACCAGGGCTCACTGGACAGAAATGATGTGAATCAAATGCTATGGCCTTCAGAGGCACCAGCTCTCAACCCAAGCAAACACCTATGGGAGATTTTGGAGTGACGTGTTAGGCAGCGCTCTTCAGCACCATCATTAAAATACCAAATAAGGGGAATATTTTCTGGAGGAATGGTGATCATCTCTCTAGTAGATTTCAGAGACTTGGGAAATCTATGATAAGGAGCACTGAAGCTGAACTTTCTGTTGTTTTTTCTTTTGATTTGTCACCTATTTGTATGCAACAGGAGCAAACACTGAGCAAAGCTGGAGCATTACACTCACTTGTTTGGGGTCAAGACTTTGTCCCTGACTCCTTGTATCCTGGAGTTGAGGAAATGAACTGGATGACATCCCTGGAACATTTCCTGCGTTACAAAAGATCACTATTAGATCAGGAGATGACTGCATTAATCAGGGTCTTACAATGAATTCATGAAGGTGCGTCTCCCTCTAGTGGTAAAAAGAGACAACAACAACGACTTGAGCGCAAGGTGGGGGAGTCGACTGTACAGTGTGTGCGTGTGTGTGTGTGTGTGTGTGTACCTGCTGCAGGAGGGTGAGCTGTTGGGCTATGTGCTGTGGGCTGTATTCATTCTGGCTGAAGGGGAGTCGCTCCTCGCTGTGCAGGCAGGCGCTGGAGAGGTCGTCCACCATGGAGCCGTAGCAGGGCATAGGCAGGGCTGCGGCAATGGAGAAGGCCTTCTCTTTAGGCAGGGATGCAGAGGGCTCCACTACTCTTGAGAATCTCCACTGAAGGGTTGAGAAATGAGATTTGACAAGAGAGGATCCATGCTCAGAATTATGTAAACACACCGTACTGTAACAATTCAGTAATAGGGGAAGGAATGCTGTGTTGTATTTCATGCAGAGTGCTTTTGTTCAACAGCAGCGAGACAAGAGAATCAATAAATTAGATTTATATTTAAAATACAGGTTTTATCACCCAAAAGTCAGGATGCAAAAGATCTTATCTAAAGATGCTCTTGCATATTTGCCCAGATTAAATCTAGCTGTCAGGTATGGATTTTGGTAAGGAAGTGTTTGCATGTTTGTTGTCCCCAACACAAGTAAAAGTTCAGTCCAGAAAATCTTGGACTAATAAACAAGAGCTGAACCTGCTGGTACTCAGTAGCGTCAAACTGCAAAGTTAATGCAGTTTCTATTGTATTGTATTGTAGATGACCACTATAGGACAGGATATCCAAACATAGCATAGCATAACTATTATTATATTATACTGACCTTTCTCCCAAGATCCTCAGTAGATGAATGCACACACATAGACTCATCATCTTCCTCAAAGCTGATCAGGCTTCCTCTTCGCTGGCTCCAAGTCGTATATGGAGGGCTGTGGAGAGCAGCAAGAATGGCCTCCCCTCGGCCGTCTACAGGAATCACCTGAGGGGAAAAAAAAGAAGAGGAAATTACAGAACGTAGGCTTTGTATATTTCATAAAGAAACAAAAAGGTGAGGGGATAAATTTCATTAACCAGCTCAAACTGCATCTTATTGCAAAAAAAACATACTTTTGCTATGCTCTGTCATATAATAACACGCCGCACTGGTGATTTGAGGCAGAAACCTTCAGGAACTCAAATTTTAGGCAGAAAATTTCAGGGTAAAATACTGTATGTCACAGAACAGCCATGTGACTGACAAGTCATCTCTGTAAAGTGCAGAGCAAAGTGTATTCTTATGTGGTTACCTCAGTATTAAGGAAGTTTTCTAAAGTATCCACAAGGCTGGACTTAGGTGTGAAGTCCACCTGTCTACAGTCTGTTATCCAGAACTGGAGCAGGTCCAAACTGCGATGGAAGATCTTTTCATTGTCTCCTGACATGTATGGACCTTGTCTGGCAGGGAAAACAAACGTAATCGCCATGCAGTCAGTGCAAGAAGTTTCATACTGTGTGCTGATTGTGTGTTATGTTTTGATGTTTACAGGAGAGGCTGGACTGGAGATTCTCATGGGTTTTCTTGGCATACTGTACTGCACTGTACATAACTGTTTCTCTCTGTTATCATGAGCTAGTGGATATACAGTACCTCGCAGCACTGATGAATTTATCCATTATGAACTGCAGTAACTGCTCAGGAGTGCAGAGGAACCGATAGGTATACAGGAACTGCTGGATGTAGCCCTCCACAGCAGCGTTTCTATGATGAGAAGGAACAGAGCGACACTGAATAGTTCAGAAACCAACACAGTTTAATAATTCAATGAAATGTATTATTAACCCGTGGCAACACATGATTAACAGAGAGTCAGTGTGTGAGTGTGTGTGTGTGTGTGTGTGTGTGTGTGTGTGTTGGGGGGGGGGGGGTCTTCAACAACAACAAAAAACCCAAGTACATACACAAGTAATATATATGTTATTTTCTTCATTTATATAGATCATCTAGCAAATAATACATTTTAATTCAATTGGTTATCATGCTTTCTGTAATAATGTTAAAAAAAGCCACATAAATCGCTGCATTATAATGCACTAACCCAATAATCACCTATCATTTCCTAAGAGACCTGATACTTTTTGATAAATATTGTCATTCTGTTATATAAAAAATGTTGGACAACAATTTCAAACTACCATTTCCAATGTCAACAATGAACTCAATAAATAATGTTTTAATTTCTATCTTTCTGTCTTTTACTGCATTATCTTTGATTGGCGATCAGCGTTATTATGTGTAAATAAAAACAGCTAAATGATTTTTTTACACAAAAATGCAGAGGAGTGGACTTTTTTCAACCCTGAGTTGTATCTGCAGTCTTCCCCACAAGCTAACCCACAAAGACAGTAGAGCAGCTTGTATGTAGTTTGACTGAAATGCAATGTAATGTAATACATTTACTAAGCTGTTGAGGACATAAACTGAAAACAAGCCTTATCAATTCCTTTTAGAAGTAAAAAACACTTATTGTGTCCCTGTTTCCCTGATTGTTGATGCTGTTTCCCATGACTACACGGCTGGTATAAACAGAGAGAGCATGAGAGAAAGAGAATGCCAGTGGGAGAGACAAATTAAAACTTAAATGTATTTGGTGATGTATTTGGAGGAATAAGGTTTACGAATAAGGTGAACAACAATGCGTTTACTGTACATGCACTGTTAAGGTTAATAGTAACGGTATGGAGAGTATCTCTAACCACAGTAAATGTGCAGCTTTGAGTATTTTACCACACTCAGATGGAGATGGATATATGTTAAAGAATAAGGAAGGTGATATTCTGTATTAATCCTATTACGACCAAATTATACCAAAAGATGAAAACCAACAATTAATTGATCCTATTTAAAAGTATTATCTGTGTAGCCAAAGCCTGATATATCTTCTTCCTCTGTGCCACAGAGCTCCATTGTCGTCAAAAAACTATTAAAAACACATCAGTGAGCTTATTTAGTCAATCCCCTTTGTTGGATGTATCAAATGCAGCAGGAAGGGTAAATAATAGAACACAGAAAATGAATCACACGGGCTGCACAACACTTATGACATTATCACAATTCATACGACCTCATGACTTGACTAAAGAAAAGCAATGGTTAGCACATTTCTAATTTAAACCCTCATCAATAATACCTGGCGTAGAGGTAAGCCATGAGGCCCAGAGGAGACCCAGCCTGCAGAGTGCTCTTCCCTTTGCTGGTACTATAGCTCAGAACAGACGGGTCCTCAGAGGATTGAAGGTCCAAAGAGCCAGGTCCACAGAGAGCCAAAGAAGGCAGTAATGAAACCTCCAAACCCCACTGGTCCACACTCAGAATCTGGAGAAATCATCAAAAGGATAGACGTTGTTAGAAATGAATGAGAAACAGCAGTGTTGGGAATTGTAGAGCTTTATCAGTACCTCAAGATATTTCTTCACACAGTCCAAGAAGACCACTTTGGATCTGAGTTCTTCAAACTGGGACTTGAGTTTGGACAGCATCAGTTTGCTCTCAGAACCTTTGGAATACATACACTGTTTTATAGATCCTACTGAAAGCTACGCACGCCATTTTATTATACTAGCAGTGTTATGAAATGGGTACCCAACCTTTGTTTTTCCGCTCTTGTTGAATCAACTTCTGGTAGAAATTTCTCGTTTTCTTTAGATTCCTTGTTTCAATTATCAGCTGCTGCTGCAGTTCCTGTTCAAAGGGAATCACACAAAATCATACAAAAGGCCCTAAAATAACACCACATGCCTTACACTGAAAGAAGCCTTCGGGTGTTTCCAGTGTGTATGAGGCAGCGTTTTTATATTTCTTCCCCCTCTCTTCGCCGTGGCAACAGAAAGCAACAGCTCTTTTGAAGTGAAATGAGTAAGAAGTCGCAGCAGCACGGCTCTTAAGGTGTGTTATTAGCTGCTGCGCAAACCTTCTGAACGAGCAGTGGTGCCATCAAAGTGTGCAAACACAAAGACTATTCATTAATATTCTTTTGCAAATGATAATAACTTCCTCTGCCAAGGGCAAGTTCAACACATTAATATTCAGATCCAGTTTGGAGAGAATAATATGCCAATTATCTTAAAGTCCCCCCACATGTTCTTGTCCTATTTACCCCAAAGCCTGACCGTGCCCCACTTCATTACAGACAGGAGAATAATTCCTGCACTTAATCATAAAACCCGAGCAGGTGAAGGGCTGAATGAAACTGGGAAGTGAAACTGTGTTCAGTAAGCTTGGATGTAACATAATACATGGATAAGATGCATAAAGAATAGAAATGGAAATACTGAATCAAATCACAGCATAGCATTTTCAATCTGCAGTTTATAAAACATAAAGTAATAAAATACTTGTGGGTATATTTCTTTGTATATGGAAATATACCAAGAAAACCTGTCTTTCTTTTTAAAAAGCATCCATGATAGAATATGAGCTTTTGCATTAATAGACAGAACTCTCCTTCCTATCACTGCAACATGCATTATATAAAAAACACATACTATATGATATACATTTCATCGTGTTAGTGTAGCAGAATCTGATAAATAAATCAGCCGCTTCATGCAGTCTGCTGTTTGTTCAAACACATAGGGTTAAGGTCAGATATGACTCACAGGCAGTAAGCTTCACAGGTTTACCCACCTGTGTTTTCACATCCAGACATGGTGATTCTGTGTACCGCCCCAAATTCACTGCGTACTGGATCACCTCTGGACTAAAACAATCTTCTCCGAAGAAGGCCAAGGCCCAGGCTGGGCTGAAGCTGAGGCCCGGTCCCTCCGCTCTGGATCCAGGCGAGAGGAGACGCTCCGACAGCAGAGAGTCACTGTCCTCCATGTCCTCCGAGCAGTCTGGGCTCATCTGCTCGTCGTGGGCTCCCATCAGGCATTCCTCTCTCCCCGACAGAAACTCAGCTTCAGAGGGGCTTTCATCGCTGCCCCCCGCTGGATGATCTCCTCCCTCCATGACCCCTGCGTCCGAACCGTCAGTGCTCACGCCTCGACCAGTAAACAGGGACAGTGGAGAGATAGGGGGGGGGGAGAAGACAAAGAGAGAGGGACTGAATCACATGGAGAGCAAAAAAACAAACTGGATTTGTGAAGAAAAAACAGAGAGAGATCCAAGTGTGGCGCTGTGGGTAATTGTTGCTAACCCTGTAATGGCTGCACAATGCATCCACTGTGTGACAGATGAGCTTAAAGGCAAGTCAAGCTCAACTTCTTCTATCGCTATCTTTGTATCTCAAGCACTTTGTAAGAGCCTGTTTGTAATCAAGACCCCCATTGTCTAGCATATTTTAATGGCACAACAGACGCAGATGCAAGAGTGTGCGTGTGTGTTCGTGAATGTCATTGGTCATGAATGAGTTCCCGAGGAGAAAAAAAATCTTTAGAGTTTGCTAGCATGCCTTGGACTCTTATGAATGCGCTTCAGTCTTAAGAGCAGCGTCCAACAGCCAGTCACAGCTCCCGTGACTTCAGTCAGCAGCCAAATAAAGTGAAATACATCAAAACATCACAGATGGGTTGGAGCTCAGTGGTATTTTTTCAAATCTGAAACCAGTATTAAATCTACTTGTCCAATGCAAATCCTAAAAAAATCCTAAATGAAGAAGGTTGCCTGAGGAGTAGACAATTTCTTAGTAAAAAATAAAACAAGTATATTCACTGTAAGTATAAATTTGTGGTACTTGAGTAGAAGTATAAATGAGCATGAAATGGAAATACTCCACTGTATTTTGAGTACGTTTTACTAAAAATACTGACATAGTTTTACCAATGGACTTTTACTTGTAATGAAGTATTTTTATATTGCACTATTGCTACTTCTACTTAAGTAAAATATCTAAAATACCTCCACCACTGCAGTGCAGTTACAAAACTGCTTTCAATAATTTTGTTACAAAGGATATAAATAAAGTAATCTTTGGTTTTAGCTCTTAAATATTAGCATTATATTAGCAGAACTAAAACTCAAGTTTTGCCATAGATGCATATTTTGTATTTATCTGACTACCTGCTCTACACTGCTAAATGAACAAATTTGTGTATTTTATAAATTCAACCCAACAGATGTATTTCCCCATGACCAAGATTATTTACATCATTATTACACACTGTACATTTAAATTGGTTTGATCTTTGTCTCTGTCTCCTACCTTGACAGATGCAGCGTTGACTCTCTTCCGATCTTAATTCAAAATCTTCAAGCGCAGCCTCATTTTCTCCATGACAGGATCGGGCCTCGGATCCTTCCCAAGAATCCACAGCAGCAGGACTGGACGTGTGAATGTTCCCATTCAGGTCGAGACAATCATGCAGGCAAACGTCCTTCTTCCCTTCCCAGACAGTGGCTATCAAGGGTGGGGTTAGGACTGCCCTTTTCACAGCCTTTGATGGAGGCTGCTCATTAGAGCCGCTGCAGGAGGCGCATTAGGAGAGAGAAAACACACACAGTGTGTTCAAAGCTAGTGACAATTAGCACTTATGTAAAGAATGATGCAAATCATGGATGTTTAAGTATGTAATAAAAAGATAATTGGAAGGAAACAGCCAAAACAAAATAGTCGACTAACTTCACAGATGAGCAAGGATCCAGAATACAGCAGTGGGGATTTACTAATTTAATGTGAACACAGTCGCTAATAGCAACAATCACTGAGAACCAAACAAGAAAGCCATCAAAGACTCATTTCAAACATTATGCAGCTTGTTGCTCACATCTTGCAGATCAGATGTACTTGCAAATCACACCAATCGATCCATAAAATATAATTGCGCCTGAACAGGACACTGTCCAGTCCAGTCCATGTCAGAGGTAGAATGGACCATCTCTCAATAGAGAGGCTACAGTCCTCCCTCTGTCCCCTCAGAGAAACTGGAACAGTGGAAAGAATAACCCTCCACAGCTGAGCCTTGGAGGAAGAGTGTCTATCTCTCTGCAAAGCTGTGATGTCTCCCTACCACAGCAGATTAAAGGGTCTCTCCACATATTGCCCTCAGCATAAGAGCATGGCAACGCCTGGATAAAAAGATGTCTGCAAGAACTGACAGGCTCGTCCCTCTACTCGTCTCTAGCTTAGATTTAAATGAAGAGAGAAGTGCATCTTCAATGTTGCCAGACATTCTCCCCAGAACTAACACACATGTTGCAAAGCTGTTACCATTGGGACCATTCCAGCTGCAGCCTGAAGTTTCTGTGTGAAGTGCATATTGTATTATTGCTCATTTGAATGCTGTGTATGGGTGTGCACAAGCATTTGTAAGTGTGCAGAGGAGGAGAGGTTATGTTCAGTGAGGACTGGATTATTCTGTGTGCCTATTCTTCAGAACCAACATAAGAATAAATTAACTACAAGCAGCCATATTTGGGCATCTCACTGTTCAGATGGAAGCACTGGCTGTTTTACTGAGATATCCTTTTTCAGTTTTGGGGTAATTATTCTGACACCCAAGACAATCTCTTTAACTCATTATGTAGGCTAATTGTGCTGCTGATTCGATTCATTCGACACCCCCTGAAAAACAGTCATTTATTTTAAGGATTAAACACATAATAAAAAAACTTATTTCAGAATCTGAACTGTGCTGTGGATGATGCTGTCATTAAACCTGAAATACATATTTAACTTTCCACATGCTGTAATATGTCAGGAGATGATACTGTAACCACAGCAAAAATGCTGTTGTGGTGTGTTGTAAAGAAGCTTATCTCTATTTAAATCACTCGCTGCAAAACTGAACTGCTAATGTACCAGGGAAGTGTGCTCCGACTGAGCTTATGTAATTGATTTTGATGTGTGATGTGAATATGGTGTGAAAGATGTCATTTCCAGTGCACTGGTGCTGTTTTAAAAGGACTGTACTGGCATTATCAGTAACAGGTAGCCTGATAATCAGAGTGGATTGCCATTTCATCTTCTCTTCATTATTATTTTAAATCTCTGAAAAATTGAGATTTTGGGCAGCGATTCATGTCTGCAACCAGGCAGCCACTTATCAGGTGCTACTTATGTGCATATATGAATCAGGGCTATAACTATCAATTATCAATCAGTTGATCTGCTGATCATTTTTCCAGTTCTTGGAGTAATGGTCTAGTCTTTGAAATGCCCAATTGTCAAAATAGTAAAAAAATATATAAATAGAGGAAATCATCAGATTTTCACATTTGAGAAGCTGGAACCAGAAAATGTTTAGCATCTTTGTTTGATAAATGACTTAAACAATTAATTGATTTCAGATCTGTGATAAGAGATATTAGTTTTTTAGGCTAAATTTGGGCCTATTTGTAACTTTTAGCCTATTTTACATTTTGTGGTTTACCTAGTATTGATGCTTTATTATAACAGCAACATATTAGTCTATTTTAAATTTTGTTGTCTATTTAGTATTGACGTGTTATTGCAACAGCAAAATAATTCAGTGATTTTAATGACAATTGTCTTTATAAACCTGTGATAATGCTGAAAGGTCAATAAACTATAAACTATAACTTGATTACTTAATTGTTGTTGAATAATCGCTTAATCAACCAATCATTTTAGTGTTCACTTTATAATAAAGGTACGAAACACATGCCTAAGTAATGCATAACTAATGCATGACTCACAGTGATTTAATGCATGGAACTGGGAATCAGATGCAAACATCTACATGTTGCTGCATGAGTCAACGGTCTGAAGAGAGCAGTGGACCAAAGAAACAACATCTCCTTTGTGTGGTCCAAAGAAATATTTGTTTTCTGACTCCATCTCAGTCAGTTTAAAGGGAAAGACAGACACACGTGTTTTAAGTCCTACTCACAGTGTGGACCGGCTGTAGTTAACCAGGCAGTGCAATACACCCAGCAAGTCGTCTTCCCAGTACAGATCACTGAACCTCTCCTTCACAACGCTGGCAAACGTGTGGTACTGGAGGTCCTTCAAAGAGAAGATGTACTCCCCTCGGAAAAGAGAAAAAGTCAATTTTTATATGAATATGTCTGGAAAAAAAAGACAGGATTATGGAGTGGGTAATTATTTTGTTGTTTCATTCAAGAAATTAAGCAGTGAGTGGAGGAGCTATCTGGTGTTAAAAGAACAATGTGCAGATTTTCTACTTTCTTAGACAAAGGGGTGTCTGTTCTGTACAACACTGCAGCTGTCTAGTTTACTTCTGCCATCCTGATGTCAATGGAAGTGATCTTTTCTCTCCACCTTGGGGCATCCCGACAGCTCAGTCTGCTATCAGAGAGGAGGACTGTATGTTGGGGAGCCAAATAACCTCCCAGTGTATACAATATGTGCAGTGGACATTAGAACATAAGTAGTGTAACAAGCCCACACCATCAGCCAGATATGCAGAACATTTATAATTTATTATAGTGGAACCTTCAAGGAACATTCTCTAGATGTTCTGGTATATAGGTATGTTAAAAACAACTTTGGAGGAACATTAGACAACTTTCTCTTAGGGCATAATCATAGGGTTGTGTGAAGATATTCTTCTTAGAACTAGTGAACCACATTTCAAAATTCCCTGAAAATGATTTTAAGTTTAGAAGAAATATTACCAAACAGGAAACTTGGGAAAGGAAAATGGAAAGGAAATGGGAATGTTACAGGTTTGCTCAGTACACGTAGGTCTGTGGTACTGATGCACATCACCACATATAATTTATTTTTCATACAAATATATCATTTAATACAGAGACTATATTGTACGGATGTGGAGATATAGATCTACACATACATATAATGGAGCGGTTGCAACCTCTTCTGTCTGTCATAGCCCCGCAGTTCCTTTCCGATAAACTCAAGTACCCCTTTATTGACTCCACCCACCATGTTCCAAATGTGTTAATTTGAATTGATTTTAAACTGGATGTTTTTTAACATTGTTAATTATGTAAAAGTATATATTGTTAGAATATTTTTTTCATACAATTGAACTGTCAATGTTTAGGTCAAGTTTACATTTGTGATGCTACCGCTTCTGGACATTTCAACCTTTTATCCATTACTTTTAGCTAGCTCTTTGAAAAATGTACCCATTACTATTTTGACCCTTTATCCATTAGTTTTAGCTAAGTATTGTGACCTTTATTACATCACTTTTAGCTAATTATTTTAAAAATGTACCCATTACTTTTAGCTAACTATTTGAAAAATGTATCCATTGCTTTAGCTAACTATTTCAACCCTTTATCCATCACTTTTAGCTAAATATTTCAACCTTGTATCCATTACTTTTAGCTAACTATTTGAATTGTTTATTCATTACTTTTAACTAACTGTTTCGCTAACTAGTTTTCACACACTCAATTGCAACATGTGGTGTTGAGGTGTTACAGCTGACTCAATATGTGGATATATATTTGTTTAGCCAACCCACAATATTTCCACGTACTCCCTGACAACTGCAGAAGTACCCTCTGGTATACAAGTACCCCTGGTACAGATATAGATGAAGTAGGTTTTTCACCATTACTCTGTAAAGCAAATGCAGTAATAATAAAATCGCAGTCATCTAAAGATACATACCCATGACGATGTCCTCATGTCCATTGTCCAAATATCCATCAAGTGAAAACTCTCCCTTGAGCAGGTCAATCACTTCCTGTAGGGCAGGGTGGACTTTAGGGGAGATGGACTCTGAAGGAGACTGGCTCTCACCTTGTGTTTCTGGATTTGTTTGTCCATTGTAAGCTCTGGGCACACTGTGCTCCAGGGGGATGTCAGAAATGATGGAGCTACCATTAAAATAAGATGATGGTGGGCTATAATCCTGGGGTTCAGGCCTCACAGGCACATTCAGACAGTTAATAAATGGACCATCAGTGCTCTCTGGAGCTGTGATTAGTCCCTGCAAATGCTGTGGCACCAGGGAGAGATTTATATCCAACCCGAGGAGAGACTCGGGGGCCCTAACCTGCACAGGCACTAAGGAAAGATGTCCTGTTGTGGGGTCCTGACGGAAGAGGTAATTGTTGAAAACACCACAACCATTGAGGTTACTGGATAATGGTGGAGGAAGAGAGACTTCAAGACAGGAAATATCAGGGAGAGTAGATGTAGAGTTGACCAGCATCTTGTCACTGGAAGTTGTAGAAGTTGTAGTCACGACTGCCTGATTAACAGGCAACTCCTGTGTATGTAGATTTGGGTCAGTCTGTGTAGGATATGGGTACTCAGAGTGTGATGTGAAATCGAGGCCCCTTTCCTCGACGTGTTCACTGCTTTTTGTGAATTCATCCACAGTCCTGTAAAATAAACAATCCCTAATAAGCGTTCTCCTTTTAAAGCTGTGCAGCATTTTGTGTGGGTATTAGTTTTACTGTTTTCTCTTCTTTTAATATCTTCTTTTCAATTTTAATTCTGTTATTTAAAGAAATAGTTCAGCATTTCGGGAAATACGCTTATTCCCTTTCTTGCTGAGATGAGAAGATTGATAACACTCTCATATCTGTCAGTTAAATATGACGTTACAGTGAGCAGCCACGTAGCTTAGCATAAAGACTGGAAGCAGAGGAAAACAGCTAGCCTGATTCTGTACAAAGGTTACAAAATCTGACTACCAGCCCCTCTAAAGCTAAACCTGGATCCTTGTCGTGACCGTGAAGTTGCCAGGCAACCAGCGGAGACTTCAGGAAGTCACTGCACCCAGAATATTACCTTGAAAATTGTTTTTTAAAACAGATGCATCACTGTTATTCAAAAAAATATATAGTGATAATACATATCATTTTCGGGAACATCCTACCCAGCAATGGCAGCTCCAAGGTGTTTTCTCTCCTCCTCTGAGTCCCCTTCATTGGTCAGGATGATGGGGGTGAAGTGTGTGGCAGTGGAAGTAAAGGCTTCTGGGAGTTGGAGTTCCTTGTTGACTGGATAGCTGTGGGGAATAGGGCCAGGCACAGGAGCCAGTCGGCTCTCAGTGGCCATGGGCACAAAGCCTACACACAGTTACAACAATGCCAGTTACAATATCAGTGATATTGTCTCATGCAATGCACATCAGTAAATTACACAAAATGTGTAAAATATTAGGGAGATCAGTTACAGTGGATTGAGCCCAGTTAAAAGCCATGCTCCCGTCTTTACTGAATCTTCTTCTGTCATGAATGTTAGATGTAAAAGAAGAGACATGTTTAAGACAAAAACAAATTTGCAGTGCCTCTTGATAGCACAATTCAAAGGGTCTTCCTTGTGTTTGGCACATTTAGTGTATAATGTACTGTATATTTCAAGGTAAACTATTGCATGAGGGTCATCCATACTAAAGTGAAGTTGTCCTACCGCTGTTGTTTTGTGCGTCTTGTGAGTCTTCAAATGAGTTTTGATGAGTTTCAGTCGAACTCAAATCATCTGCATCACTGGATTTTGAGGCTGGCTGAAAGAAAATAGAATTGGTTCATTACAATAGAGAGAGATCCTATTTTTCAATGAGACAAAACAGGAGAGCCATTAAGAGACCAAAAATAAAAACGGACTCTGACATTGAGAATGAATAATATACGATAAATAAATAAATAGATGAAAATACAAAGGTGTAAATGTATCAGTGGTGAAAAACAAAGGAAAGTTTACCGGGTGAACTCTGCTGATGAGGTTGTTCCAGACAGTCTCAGCATTTGTCCCTTGACATGATAAGTAGTCACGACAGCTCTGGAACAGATCAACATGAAAACAAATGTGATAACAATACAGGACACTTCACACACAATCACACACAGACAACAATAATCGGAATTAATTAACCCTAAAATAACTGGAGTATTTGATTAAAAATCAAACATCCAGTATTTGGAAAACTAACCGCTACTTTTACAAAATGACTGACAGCGCAACAATAAAAGCAAATTATATTTTACAGGAGAGTCCTTCGTTGACAAAATGACAAAGCACTTTTACAAATTGGATTCTCTCTGTTTAAATTTCTTTCAAAAGGGATATGTCTATTTGGAAAGGTGCTCCTCTCTGAAGTTGCGATATCTGCACATTGATATGTAAAATTAAATCAGGCTTTATTTATAGAAAACCTTTCATACAAGGAAATGCAATTCAAAGTGCTTTCCAGAGCGAGACAAAAAAGACAGAAGGACCAAATAAAATAAGTCAGCATTACAAAATAAAACAGAATGTAAAAGTAAAAAATAAATGAACAGAAATAAAAAGAAAAGTAAAATGATTAGGAATCCAAATTCTAAAAGGTACTTTACTTCCAATGTGAAAGCCAAATCATAGATAATTATTAATAAACAGGACCTTCCTCATAATTAACAAGACAAAGTGTCTACAATCATGCTAGCAGCTCTGTGAGGCTACGAAATGTGGACATCAACATGCTAACATGCTCACAATGACAATGCTAACATGCTGTTCTTTAGCAGGTAATGTTTACCGTGTTCACTGTCTTAGTTAAATATGTTAGCATACATTGTGAGTATGTTAACATGCTGATGTCAGCATTTAGCTCAAAGCTAAGTATCTCACAGAGCTGCTAGCTAAACATTTGCTAATTAGTACTAAACACAAAGTAGCCTACAGCTAAGGCTAATGGGAGAGTTATTAGTTCTGCAGGTATTGGACAAATTAGAACTTTGACCTGCTGATGGCACTCGAGGAAAAGTCAGGGGATCACCAAAGTCAGTAGGGTTCATCCTCTGGGGATTTGAATGTCTGTACCAAACATCTATGCCAATTCATCTTGTAGACATTGAGATATGTTACAAGAATTATTGACCTAGTGACTAGCAGCTGCTAGTGTTGCTACAGGAAATGTCAGGGGATCACCAGAGTCAGTAAGGTTCATCCTCTGGGCGCCAAAGATATCAATAGTCATTCAGACATTTCACTAAAAACTGAAAAAGGTAACCTCATCATTGTGCTACCAAAATGGTGGACCGACTGCCCGGATGACAGACTATCGCTCGAGCCATGTCGTGAGCGTGGCAAAATATTGTTTTCAAAAATGTGGTGGGAGTGGGACCAAGAACACAAATAGGGGGCTTCAGTTTGCTACCTAAGAATTTCCTATTTCATCACAATGTGCTGTATATATAGTGCAGGGTTGTTCAGAAATGCCCTATAGTGGGCATGAATTAGTGATAGTAAATCTGTGTCAGACAAGAGGTAATTGGAGGCTTGTTAAATGTAACTGTAGTAAGTGAAGTATTGAACAGCACTCAAAAGAGCTTAAAAAAAAACAGGTAAATATCCCTTTGCTTCAGCATCCCTGTATAAATACCAGCAGTTCCCCCACCTCTACCTCAAACACTGAGTACAGAGTATGAACAATAACTGGGAGGGGAGGCAGCTGTCAGCCTGTTTGTTCTCAACAAGGTTTCAGTTCAAAATACACAACCCAGTTTATGTTTTGCAATACAACCACCAATAAAGAAAGCAGAAATCTTCAAAGCCATTCTTAAGTCAAACTGTCATTTGTCTTTTGTAATTTGTTTGTAAAATTACTATTTTTTAGCAAATTTACATCGAGCCAACTGCTATGTCTGTGTTGTAACAGGGAGCTGAAAACAGAAATACTGTTGAGTACTGAAAAAGAAAAGTTATGGGATCGTCGAAACGTTGCAATGGAAGACACAAGATCAATGTCAGGCCAATGCAGTAGAGATTTGCAAATTGTAGTAGCTTTGTGCTTAGTAAAAGAAGAAAAGTGCGTAACAGGCGGCCTCGTATGAAGCATGAGCTTTCTTGTCTGCCAGTGTCAGGCAGACAGCCTTGCCGATAATTTGTCTGATGATTACATAAGGTCTGTGTTAAGAAAAAAAAAGAGTTGGAAGGAACAATGCATGCTTTTTAAGAAAATGTTTAAAATAAAAATAATAATACTTTTTTAGCCATGATGATGGTGGGTCTCTCAATGGGTGTCCTCTTTGCCATCTCCAGGAGCAGTCTCTTCAGTTTGCGAGGCATTGCCAGTTTTTGATTGGGTGATAAACTGAACTTGGCTGTTGCCCAGAGGATAGCTGCAACCCCATACACACAAACCTGAGCCAAGACAGAGAAGAATACAAGAGGGGAAAGGCTACAACCAAAGCAAATGATTAGTGAAAGTTAAATTAAAGCAGTTCAGACAGACAGACCTTCTCAGTCACAATTCCATGTTCTTGATATTCAGGAGCAAGATAAAATTCATCTCGGGGTCCTGCAAACAACACTGAAAGTCAGTTATTGAAGTCAACAAAAGCCTCCAGACACTGTTGCCTAATATAGTTTGGTAAAGAATGCATTTTGAAAATCCATTTTGTAAGTAAACAACTAAAAATAAAAAAAATGAAAGAATGTTAGACTGCTGGGCTTCATTGCTCTATAGCAGCACAGAGACTACAGCACAGGACTAAAGTCAACCTACCTATGTTTTTAGGTTTCAAGAAAAGTACTTCTCCCTCGCAGCCCACGTACACTGTGTCCAGGCATAAATAGGCTAATGGAAAAGAGAGAAATCAGTTGCACAGAACAATTGTGGACAACAAAATGCAAGTCATGTAACATAATTTGCATAATCTTTGCATTCCCAACATTAATTGTAAGAGCTGGAACAGAGAAAAATAAAACAGAAATAAATGAATACTAAAAAATATATATACATAGATATAAAATAAGATGTGTGCTCTGACAAAATATGTTGGGATGTCAATTGTTCTTGCAAGATCAGTTCATTCTAAGTACTTAAGTACTGGATTCATGCATGAAGTGGTTAAAATCACCTGGAAAGTCAATGTAGGTCTGCAGTGAAGACAGACAGGTGTAACACAGAGTCCATAGCTCATTAACTGTCAGCCTCCGTCCACACCGAGTAAGTAACTCTCTTAGAGAGATCCACTGGGTAGAAAATAAAGAACAAACCCTGTTTAAAACAGGAATAAGTTACAGACTCTCTCGGTAGGCCTAATTAACTCAAACTGAAGTAATCCCTGACTCGACTTTCTCAAAATCTATTTTTGAACGTTTCAAATTTCAGCAATGATTTGTCTTATGAAGTGTTCACTCGTCCACTTTTGCAGATTGCTTTGGCCTATTACTGCTGAGTACCTATGTGATTACTCTGTCTCTTTGAGACTGAACACTTGCCTCTGAAAATGTTACATAACTCAGTAAATTCATTCATACAGAAGACTAATAAAACAAGTTCTGAGCAAACAGATATTACTGAGTATGTTAGAAAGTTTCACCACAGACTATAACAACAGATGTTTATGGGCATAGTTCATTTTTGTTCATTAAAAAGCTACGCAGACCTCAGCATCATGTCTCATGGCAAACTTATTTTGCACTAAGAAGGTGTAATGTATCCCGAATAAAATTATCTTCACTTATTGATTGATATTAGCAATATTTTCCTTGTCTAGTGTTAGCTACTTAGCTTGCTCACTACATAGTTAGCTATAAAGGTAAAAAAACAGCTTTGAGTGAAAGCTCACTTTGGAAATAGTAGCAAAAAATAGTAGACACAACTTAATCTTAACACAAGGTCCACTTACTAGCTTTTATCCAGAGATAAGTAAGTAAGTAAGTAAGAAAGAGCTAAGCGTGCGACTAGCTGTTATCACATAACCAATGTTTTATACTTAGGTCACATGATGACAATGCAGAAAAACCTCCATGTCAGCTGAGCAAACTCCATCTGCTGATGACGACCATGAGATGTGGTTGAAAACATGGACCTTAAGTTAAGATAACTGTGTCAGTTTAACAACTGTTTACTTAACTAAACTCAGCTTTCTCTCAAGCTACGATTCATAGCATTTAAGAGAAGATACCATATTAAAAAAATCTAGTTAATCCAACTGTTCCCAGCTGTTCCTGTTTCTATCTTTCTCTTTCTCTTATTTACAGACAGCCAACTTGTTAGTGGACTTCCATAACAGCACCAGACATGACTGTGAGAAACGATCAGTCAGAGATTTGAGAGCCATCTGGCACCGGCTAACCTCATCCTGAGATTCTTCATTGAGGCACAGCATGCTTTTGGTCATGTGGTTATTAGGAATGTAGAGGCTGTGGTTCAATGAGCTCTGCTCCCCAGAAGAGTCCTGTTCCATTTCCAGCTCCTGGCAGGAAGTACAGGAAGATGCTGAATCCTGGGTGCTGTTATTAGATTCACATTCATGGCACCCGATCTTTGTTTCTCCACTGCACGATGTCTCTGCAGCATCCTCATTTCCTTGTGACATCTGACTGTCCACAACTGAGTTCACACAATCCTCAGTGCTACTGCGTGGGTAAGACTCACAGGACTTGCCCCGGTTGAGTCTCTGAAGTCTGTTACTCCACACAGATTTGCAGCTCAAGTGTTCATCCACTCCTATCTCAGTGAGGTCGGATACAGGTATACTGATATCTCCGTGAGTTGGAGGGGAAAGACAAGGGGGGTTGTTGGAGTCCGGGACAGAGCAGGAGCGGTTAAGAGCCCCCCTCACCCTGTTCAGCCTCTGCTGGGCTCTCCTCCTCACTGGGGAGCTGTTGTGAGACCTGCAGTCCAACTCATCTGCTAAGATCATGCCGTCCCCTTCACTGCTGTCCATATCCTCCGCCCAGAGAGAGGAGTCCCAGCCCCCGCACACCTGCAGAGTGAGTTTTTAGTATACAGTCATTTATTCCAGCTGTTCTGAATGCAGAAATAATCTTAATTATACATTTATGTGTGGTTTTGGATTTAATAACTTAATAATTAACTTTGCATATATGTCACAAATACTTCACTTTCATTATGTATTTTGTGGATACTTTGTACTCCATCACCCAGAGACTAGCTAACGTTAGAGGAGAGGAGCACCGAACTCCAGCACCAACAAACGAGACCAGCTGACGTTGATGCTGGTCAGTAAATTACACCTTTTTTTCAATATTCTCATACAGGCTTAAGTCTGTAACATGCTTCCAAATTAACGCAGTTAACTTTTTTAAATAAAAAAAAGCTGCACTCATACTTTCTTTCTATTTTCCTGTTCTTTCAGAAAGTGACCTTCATCGTGACCAGTTAGCTTAACTGCCAGTTATGTTTCATATTGCATTACAGTGGTGTAAGAGCCTGAAAATATTCATTCAATCGAGAATCGTTTTTGAATTGAATTGTGACACCAGGAATCAGAATCCAATCAAATCGTAGGATTTCCAAAGGTTCCCACTCCTAGTGGCCAAATGACTTTGGATGGAAAATGCATCACATTCTTATGCTTATAATATTGCTGCACGTTCTGGTGTACTTAAATTCTTTCTTCCTCCAGAGCAGCAGCTTCCTGAAAGTATTTGCAGCTACACTCTGTCACATACCTGCTGCCTGGACAGACCATTTGCTTTAACAGAACTGTCAACACACAGGTCGTTGCTATTATCATCCGAGCTCAGTCTTTTAAGCAGACATCTGGGTTTGGGATGCTGCCATCTTGCCTCCCAGGAGCCTTCCTGTCCATCTGCGGACATACAAAGAGAGCAATTAGTACCAGGAGAAATCCCTGCAGAGACCACACAGTGACATGTGTAAATTGAGATCATAAAATGACCTTGAAAGGTTGACACTGATTCGATGGAGAGCTGCCGTCGCCCAATAGAAGACAGTTTCCGGCACACAGCTGCAGAGAAGGTATGGGACAGCCTTGCTTCAGCCAGGGAGAGGATGTCCTGTGGGAGTATTAAATTTGCAGGTTTGTAATACTCAAAATAAAACACATATAAAAATGATGTTCTACTTTTGTAGATACTTTTAGACAACTATGTCTTGTTCTAAGAAAAGGCAGAACACAATAGGACGCTAACTACAGCATATTTCTGTCAAAGTCACTTATAATTTGGAATTAGTGATTTTGATTGTACATTTGAAAGGCCATGTCTCTATCAAGTACATTTTGTCAAGCATTTCATTATATATTGTACTGCATTGTATTATGGTTGTTCACTGGATTATTGACCTATTTATTGTCATTATGAGAATTATTATTTTCTCCAGATATTGTTTGTGTTCAAGTGGATGATTTCACTTCACACATATTTTATGTTATTTATATATTTATGGAGTTTTCTACACTGTTGCCCATAAAGTTGTAATAATTTTGTTTTCAGACACATTCCTCTTTTTATTCCTATTTATACACATCAGTAATCACCTTTGACCAGGTGCAATGATTACATACTGAGTCCCAGTTACCCAGGTGAAACGAATTCATGCTTAACAATTGTTTGGCGCTATAAAAGGCAAGACATTTGCTGTGTTGTCCTTTTCCTGCTTAAAGTCTGTATGCAGCAAGTCCACGTTTTCAGAATTGGCTGTATAATTTTCAACCAAATTTGACACAGAAGTTCCCTAGGCTATGCCTCGTCCGACGCCACTGGCAATATGCCAAAGAGTGCTTGCACTCCGACAGGACACAAACAAGCCAACATTGCTGATTTCCTTGGAATATCGGTCTGTAAAATCCTCAAACATCATCGAGAGGAGGGTCATTTGAGGCCACGAAAATCTCCAGGACGACTACGACTAACTACCAGACGAGATGATCAGCAACTGCTTAATCTGTGCCGTAGAAATCGGAAAATGCCAGCGAGCCGCCTTCGTCATTTGTGGAGAAGACACCATGGAATCAACATTTCCCGCCAAACTGTAAATCGAAGATTGCTTCAGCATGGTTACCGAGCAAGACGAATGACCAAGTGTCCACGCCTAACTGTTCAACACAGAGTTGCTTGACTTCGCAGGGCTAGGGAGCACAGAAGATTACAGCTTGGGTACTGGCGACATGTTGTCTTTATGGATGAGAGCCGCTATATCCTTGACCGTATAGATGGAAGACAAAGGGTGCGGCGATTACGTGGTGAGAACCTCCGCGATGACTGCATCCAGGAAACCACTCAAAGAGGTGGCGGCTCAGTGATGGTATGGGCCGGTATTCATTATGGAGGAAAAACGCCATTGGTGGTGCTGGATGGAAACGTAAATGCCGTCGTGTACCAGGACATCCTGGAGAACCATTGCCTCCCACACGCAAGAAGGGTCTATGGGAACAACTTTAGTCTGCAAGACGACAACGCAAGAGCACATAGGGCAGCTGCAGTGAGAGAATATCTTGATGCAGAGGGGGTGCAGCAGATGCCATGGCCTGCTTGCTCCCCTGATACGAACCTTATCGAGCATGCCTGGGATGCCTTAGGCCGAGCCCTTAATGAGAGGGACAATATTCCTCAGAGTCTACAGGAATTAGCCCGGGATCTGACCGAAGAGTGGGACGCCCTGCCCATTGACGGCATCAACAAGCTTGTGGACAGTATGCCACGACGTCTTAACGCATTGATCCGTGTCAGGGGTGGCCATACTCAATATTAGTGACTGAGTGACATTTGAAAGAGTAATATTGGACATTCTTATGCATGAAATCCCCTCGAATATGTGTTTCCTGTTAAATTGACCAAGGTTGAAAAATTGAAACAAAGCCCTTAATCCTATTGTTCAATACCCCCAATTTTGTTTAAGCCTGAATACACAGTTTGCAAAGGTTAATTGTGGTTTAATTTTCACTGTGATATGTTTGGAAGAGATTGATCAATAAAGTTTTGAGAAGATATTCACTTTATCTATCAAGAATAAATCACATTGTCACAATCATTTCATGAGAAGAGGTAAAAAATATTTTATTCCAACTTTATGGGCAACAGTGTATTTCTATTGAGGTAAATTATGTACGACATTAATGCCACAAATTTGATTTCTTTTTGAGTTACATATTTTCATGTACCGTTACAATCGATCATATAATTTAATACATAATAATATATGACCATTATTATTATTATTATTATTATTATTAACATTATTACATTAACTGTCACTTTTTTGTTTTGTATTTTACTTTGCCCTGTTAAAGTTTATCTTGTGACAGAGTGACAGTGAAGGGACTTCTGACAGCAACAGAGTGCAGGACACAAACACTGTGCGTGTGATTTGCACTGACACAGCACTTCCACTTGATGGTGCTCAAGAGCACTGACTCACTATTTGCAGTGCCAAGTAGTTCATCTAATAGTCATACAGCCACAATTTCTGTAAACACAGTTTACAGACCCATGTGATACTTGTGACTGTGAAGGAATGGTGATGCAGTGCTGTACTGGGATATGTTTTATGATCTTGTTGTATAAGAAAATGATCAGGGCTGACCACACACATGCCGCAGTGCAATTACCATCCATCTCCTTGCATCATTATGACTCTAAAATTACATTAATTTATTTCTCTATGGCTTTATCTCAGTATTCTTTTTTAGGTTTTTTAGGTATTGTACATTTCCTATGTGGTGGCTAAAAGAATGTGAGAATTGATCTGAAACTGCAATAATCACTAATACAAGTATAACTTACTGATCACATTATCATTTACTTAATTTTCTATGCCTTACTTTTTAATTTAACTTCCAAGTTGTTGTTTTTTATCATTAAATATAAAAAAAATGCAGTTGCACTGAAATGAACCTAATTCACTAACCTGACCTAACCTAATGACTTTATTTCAGACATTTTACTTCTTCTCATCTGGATACCATGACAACACAATTGCTCAAGTGAGATCTCTAATTATTCCACACCTGTCTCATGATGTTAAAACCACGCAGCTGTCTCAAAATCATTCGAGCAGTAAAGAAGGCTGATCATACCTGCAGGAGAGGCCTGTCCTCAGGCTTCTCCTCCTGCATCTGCTCCAGCAGCCTCTGGATTTCTTCTCCCAGCTCTGCCTCCAGCTCTGGCTCGATGACAAAGCTCAGTGCAGCAGAAAGCGTAGAGCCCAGAGAGTAAACATGGCCCTGCAGCCGGGGATAAAGGAGGAGGACACACTATCATCAGGGACCAGCTGCAGCTGTGAATTTACATTAAGTACAGAGATCTGAATTTGTGAATGGCTACAGAAAAGGCAAATAAATATACAGGATCTTCTACCCTTTTGGCCAGTAATTGTCATGTATTGTACATATTTATGACAGAGCTTTTGTTTTGCTTTGCTACACTGACGGTGGATATTATGGTCAGCTCTAAGGCAGCAGCGGATTTGAACCAGGTGCTTCTGAGTTCACATCGCAGACGTTACGATCACTCCCAACAATTGAAGTGGACTGTACCCATACTTATGTGGTAAACACATGTGCAAGGCGGATCCCAGTGTGGGTCACCAAAATAGAAGAGTAAATACTCAGCTGAAGGCCTTAACTCTTGTTTAGCTTGAGCTATTACTTTGGTGCGTGCGTAATATCTCCCTCGAGAAAAACACAGTGGAGAAAAACACCGGAGGAGTGAAGAAGAAGAGGTTCGTTTTTTTGTCAGAAATGTTGTGTATTTTAACAGACAGCAAAATTAGAATGCACAGTTTATTTTGAAATTCGGTTACATAAGTCTACTGTGAATTTATTCATGCTATGGTGAGAACAGTGACAGCACTCAATGGCAGCGTGTGAGCTTCACATTTATATTCTGTATTTTACCACAGAGGAAGCCAAAAGCTTTTGAATCCAGTCACATAAGAGGCATTTTTCTATTTCACAACTTATTTCAAGACTGCACCTATAGCACAATAGACACAGACGTATGGTAAAGTATCTAAAGATGAATATAAAGGTTACAGAGATCCACTCAGTAATACTGAGAGTAAATAAAAATACTGAAAAATACAAAAAAGAAAAAAAGAAATCATACAAAAAAGACCCAGTGGAAGAATGGCAGCAGAAAAGACGATTCATATACACAGTAGAGTACACAGACATATTCATACCTGGAGCTGCAAGCATATTCTGCTTTATGATGCATGTCAATACACAGCTCCACTAAAGGAGTTCATGTTTAAGTGCCTCACTCCAAAGGTACAACCAGATGTTACCAGTCTGTCACAACATTCAAATGGGGGACCATTAAAGGATCATTCTGGTTTCTTTTAACTGGGGTCTTATTTTTGTAGCTGTAGCCATCATGGCCTAACACTGGTTAGGTCAGATCACATTGTACTGATCTACTTAATTGATGAGATTGCCCAATTGATCGATTGCTCTAAGACAAGAAGGAGGGCAAGAAACATAAGAAGTCAGGTGATCATACAGGTTGTAAACAAAAGAAAAAACTGTGGTATTGCTAATTTAAGTAACAATACCACAGTGTAGAAATATTCTGTTACAAGTACAAATCATGCATTCAAAATTATACTTAAAAGTACATAAGGAGTTGCATCAAAATACACAAAAAGTACCAAAAATTATGCAGAACGGCCCATTTCAGAATGAGTATGTGTATACATGATCATATATCCACTGTATTTGTTTCATGTATTTACATGTTTTTCTTGTGAGACATGAACATGTGCAGACTGTGAAGGCAAATTCCCCTCCTGGAACAATAAATACTATCGATCTTTAATGTTGCGGCTGGTAAAGGTGGGACTAATTTTAATTACTTTATATACCGCTGGGTAGCTTCATCTATATCAAGACATCATAATGTGTCTGTTGATTATATTTTGTATTAATAATCTCAATCTGCAAAGTAACTAGTAACTAAACCTGTCAAATAAATAAGTATAAAGTAAAGTATACGTACAGTACTTGAGTAAATGCACTTAATTACTTTCCTCCACTGTCCAAAATGTGGTCGATCAAAATAGAGATAAGAGTGGAAAGTTACTGGAAAGTTCCAGTAGCACCAAGACGAACTGTTTCTGTGGAAAATTAGGAAGAATCTAACCACAGAGGTCAAGTTCATAACAATATGGGACTGCAAGAAGACTTCTCATTTCACATCCACTTAAGATCCTACACCTGAAGTATTCAAAAGTTTGGTTTTATATCACTTTAAATGTCCTGGTTGAGATCCTCAGGCAGAGGTTTTTTGTCTGTTCCAGAGGCCCGACTGAAAAAAGGGGACAGAGCGTTTGCAGTCAGGGCCCCGAGGCTCTGGAACAATCTGCCTGAGGAAATCAGGTCAGCTGAGTCAGTGATCTCCTTCAAGTCCCTTCTTAAAATATACTTTTATCGGAGAGCCTATCCTGATGTTACTTTCATTTTCTTTGAACTGTCTTTTATTTCCTTTAAAAATGTTTTTATTTTGTATTGGTATCTGTTTTCTTTTCATTTAACACCTGATGATTTTATGACTTGACTGTTTTATTTTGCTGTCTTTGTGAAGCACTTTGTAACATGGATTTTGAAAAGTGCTCTATAGATAAAGATTATTATATATTATTATCTCTGGACAACAAAACAAAGAAAGAATATTTCTTAAAGAAGCATTTGCCAGTAGCAGATATAAACCCTCCTTGAACAGAGGTCTAAAAGCTGATGTTGATACATGTTGTTCTATCTTACAAGTTGTGTAAGCCTGTGACGCCATCAGCCTGATTGCTGCAACCAACTGGCACACCTGATATTAACTAGCTGTTGTTTCCTGACACCAAACTGCTCCTGATGATGGGTTTGAAGTGAGACCGAAAGCCTCTGTCCTTTTTTAAGTAACTACTCTTATATGGACCTCTAACTTTTAGGTCAAAGTTGAATCAGGATAGTTTGGGGAATAATTCTATCATTTACATTTGTTTTCTCTTCCAAATAAGTTGGAGAACCTGTGGGCCCGTTTACAACCTCTATGATCGTCTCACTGCTAGTGTTTCTTGTCCCAGCATTACAAAAATCTCATTATCTTTGTGAGTAGAGTGTTATTCTTACCAATAGGACTGATTTCCACAACCACAAAAATAAGATCCAAGTTGAAATAAACCATCATTCTCCTTTAAGTCACAACCTTACTGTTAAGAGTACTGCCCCCTCCCTATTTCACATAATCAGATAGAGGTGACAGAGGTGAGCTTGTAGCTGAATGATTGCTGGCTGGTGTGGGGAATTTTAGGTGAGGAAAGAAAACGAGCAAGGCTCTCCTCTCCCTCAGCAAACATCACCAAGGTGCCCGTGATCGCGTGGTGTACTGAGAAACTCCCAAGGGGTGACTGTGTGCAACTGTGACCAGACTCAAATCTATAAAGAAGTTTCGGCATCTCTCACCTCAAACGTGCTGCCTGTGTTGTCAAACTCAGGAGGCACAAAGGAGCCCTCTGGATCATCTGCAGGATGAAAACATACCAATTAACTGCACCATTAAGCGCGCCTGAAAAGCATACAGTATATTATAATGTCATCAAAAGGGGACAAACAGTGCATTTGTCGTTTGATGTGAACACTCTGATGTATAGCCATGTCACTTCTGTACTGTAACCTACTTGCTAAGCATCCACCGTAATGAGATGCAAATCAGAGGAATATGTATCCCGCATGCTAAACCACAACAGTCCAGCGAGCTATAGCGTAGCCATTTCCTTTCATTTGCATAATGCATGTGTCAGAGATAATCCCTGACAAACAAGACAGGAGCTATCTGCAGATCAGAAGATGAAGCAGCCACTGAGGAGCAGCGCTGCATCCTCGTCTTCCTCCTCCTGAAATAGGCCACAGCTCAGACTGGCTACAAGCAGGACACACAGATACATGAAAACATCACCACAAACATGCACTCCCTCAACTGGACTAGACTTAGGATAGAGGCACGTGGAGACAGAGGGAGAGAGAGGTTGTACCCAGAGTTAGAGGAGGGGAAGGAGACAAGGAAGAAGAAGGAGGGGAGTAAAGTGGGTCATGACAGATCTGGGTTTGTCTTCTGGAGTTATGATATCCCCTCCCAGGTGTAGCGAGGCCAATCTCCATTTCTCCTCTCCTCTCCTCCTTAGCCCTTTTCATCTCATCTCCTCTTCTTTGTCCTTTCCTTCCCAGTCCTCTTCTCTCCTCACCCCTCTTTCCCTTCCTTTTCTTTCCTCTCTTTATCTTTCCTCGCCTCTTTTCTTTCCTCTCTCCTTGACTTTCTTTTACTCTCCACTTTTCTTTTCATTCTATTCCTCTCCTCACATCTTTCCTTTCATTCCTTTTTTCCTCCCCTCTCTTTTCCTTTCCTGACCTCTTTTCTTTCTTGTCTCCTTCCCTTTCTTTAAGTCTTTCCTTTCCTTTCCTCTCCTCTTTTTCATTTCCTTTCCATACCTTTTTTTTACTTTCCTCTCCTGTCCTCCTTGGCCTTTTTCATCTTGTCTCCTCTCCTTTTCCTTTGCTCTCCTCTCCTTTCCTTCCATTGCTTTTCTTTCTTCTCCTCTCCTCTCATCTTTTTCTATCTTTTCATCACCTCTTTTCCTTCCTCTCTCCTTTCCTTTCCATTCTCCTTCCTTTCCTTTCCTCCCCTCTTTTGATTTTTTCATCTCCTCTTGTCTCCTCTATTTTTCCATCTCCTCCCCTCTCTAAGATGTTGGCTGTTCAAACAAACAAGAAGGAGAGAAGGACAGACAGGAGTAGAAAAGGAGGACAAGATATTTAAACCCTTTGTAGTCAGGAAGGTCTGTAACACAGTGAAATAGGCAGTAAATAAGAGAGAAAAAAAAGACAGTCAGTGACGCAGTTGCCTCCAGAGTGATGGTGGGAGCTTGGTGAGTCATGTATGCCTAAAGCACAACAGGTAGTAAGAGCTGAGCAATATTACTGATTCAACACACTTTCCAAATGGGAAGCTGATCAGATTTCCCACAGAGCACAGCCAGTCCCGATTTATCAGAAATGGAACAGCTTGCTAAATCTCGAGGGAAAATTAGCACTTTTTCTTGGTCATCATTGTATGAAAACCATTAGAGAACATTTTGTTACTCTGGTTGGGTACTGTGGTGATGCCAGCGCTACCACATCACCCACAGTCACCGACGGCTACTTTCCTGTTATTACTGCAGTAATTGATTAGCTGAAATGAACCCTATTGATGAGTCGTTGTGGCAACAGCTATTTTCACTGAGATTCATCACCACAGCCCTCAAGGTCACTCTATTGTACAGCCTTACAGGGAGAGCGTGTTTGTGTGTGAGCACGGGATTGGCCGTTCAAGAGTGCGCCAGCTTGAAATTTCATCACTATCGCACAAAGAGTTCAATTAAATGGAATCAATAGGAAACTGTGCAGCGAGCAGAGGGCGTAGCTTTATGATTAATGATATAGATGCACTGCGTTCGGCATGAACAAGTAACACAAGAAGGGTAATGTGGGCACTGCGGTTTCTTTCTCTATCCACAGGATGAATCACAGCCAAAAGGACTGAAACACAATCCAATAAAGCATGACAACAAATGAGGCTGCGAAGGATTTTATCTGACAGAGTAATCAAAACATCCCCTCAAAGTGTCTCTATTACTGACTGAAGATTTGTGCGGAGATAAATGGATGCAACACTTTAGAGGATGCCATGCTGGCTCTGTAATGTGTGTGAGTATGTGTGTGTGTGTGAGCACAGGTTGACTGCTGATAGGCTAACCAAGCTGTTACCACAACAACGATCCCCCTGGCAACTCTAACACTGTTGATCTAATCAATGCTTATCAATTTCTGACATTTGGCATCAGGGCATGGAATAAAGGCACGCTATGGTGTGTGTGTGTGTGTATGCACACGTGCACAAATGCTAGTGTCAGTGATAAGATAGAGAACGATAAAGAAAAATGGGGAATGAGAAAGAAAAGGAACAACAAAAGGAGAAGACAGAAGAAGAGAAGAGGCGAGGGATAATAACTCCTGATAGGATGTTTTTCATTCGATGTCACTGGGGTCTTACAGCTCTGTGAAGGAGAAAGATGTCGTCTGTGCAAATCAGAGTGGACCTGCAGACCTTGGCAAAGCCTGACAGATCCAGTGAGACACTGACAGAGTGTTTTCAAGCAGGAATTTGCAAATTGAAAGTGATACAGATCAGGGCAACAAATCAGTGAGGAGAAAGCGGCGCCTGCCTTCTCTCTGAGTCAAACAGAGCTTAAACTGCAGCTAAGGGACAACCTCACATTTAAACTTTGCAGTGCAGTTCTGATCTAATCTGTTATGTCTTCTGGTTTCTAAATGTTCAGGCATGAGAAGATTTGTGGCAAAAAATATGAATAACACTAAAAATATGGTTAAGCGTTACCAGTAAGCTTGCACGTAAGATGGCCATTGGTTATATGATCAGCCAAACCCAGGATCAGACTATGATAAGCCAAATACCATGCAAAAAAAAAGCTGAAAAAGTGTCTATAAATAAGGTAAGTGCAAATAAAGGGGTATAAAATGTCCTGAAAGTGGGTGCATTATGGTACAAATGTATAAATGACAGTGTGTCCGTGCTGTAGACTCACCACTGAGCTGCTCCATGAAGCACACATTCCCGTGGGCGTTGAAGGCCAGAGTGTCTGGTGTTATACACAGGGTGTGGAAGAGGTGGGAGGGTCTGATGCTCTGCAGTGCCAGAACGCACTCTGCACACACCGCCCACACCTCCTCCTCAGACAGACAGCTGTCCCGCAGAGAAAGGATGTCCGCCAGAGACACATTCTCCTGTGGACACACACATACAGGTATGTCCAGGTAAGCATACACACACACATATATACACACTATGTTAGTTTCATGCTTACACTGTGATAGATTAAAAAAACAATTGAGGTTGTTTGAATTTTTTGAACCCTGTAAAATTTGAAGGGGCAGGCCTTATCTGCGTCAGTGCTCTGGTTCCATACAGTGCTTAAGTGAGGACAAATGTTAATTAACTCTCTTTGCGTTTTCTAATTGCATGCCACAACTGAGCCTTTTGGGTTTTTTTTAATCCAAATCTTACCTTATCATTATGAATATTTCACAGATAAACCTAATGCCCCCAACAACAAAAGAACAATTCTTTTTTTAATGGAAGGGCTGTACCATACATTAAGTCTGGCTGGCAAGTTTAATATAATGATTAGGCTACTTTAGGAAGGTCTCTTTGCAGAGCATATGATACACGCTAATGTCAAGCAACCTCTCCATGAGCACCTAAACGCACCATCAAAGAAGAGTTTTCAAAACAGCTCCTGCTCTCACCAGCATTTCAGTCAGCTAACCCATGTGGAACGGCTTTATTAAAATGTAAATACAGAGCGTGCAAAGTTACAGTTTGGTGTTAGGGCTCTGACCTCATCACTCTCTGCAGCACAGAGGGACACTGGAGTGCGACAACAAAGTTCTACCTCAACCATGGAGAAACTATTGATGTGTTTACAGTCAGTGTGTGTGTATCCTTGAAGTCTAACAAACGTGTTGAACGTATTCCTCATATTTGCAAAGCCCATTTTTTAAAGCATTTTAAATCCAGCATTGTTTACATCCACATTTCCACATTAGCAAGCATCTTCTTTCCTGCCTTTGCTGGTGCATTTCTGCTTATCTTGGCACATTACCACCACCTGTAGATCAGTGGAACAGCGCGACACCATTGGCAGGACTGCGTATCGTGCCACCCGCGTGCCTTGTGCGCAAGACAAACAAAGCGGGATCCGATCATAGAAAAACTGCTCTATAGCACTACTTACTCCCCCCTTACTGAACTCCACAGGTTACCTTTGAATATCAAGAGATTTCTTCATTATTTTGGTGTTTACAGATAGTGTAAGCAGCACTGCTCAATGATTTACAGCACTGTATGCAATGGTCAAATACAGGGGATCCCAAACTCAAATTAGCTGGCAGCTACTGGCCAGGTTGTCCTCTAATAGGGGGACCGCTTGGACGCTTGTTTTTGTTCAGCAATAAATCTGAAGTGTATACACTCTAAGGCTGAGAAATTCATCTTTCCCTCCTCACTGTGCCTGTCTGTATGATTAGTAATGCTGTTACTTTTAGGTTTACAAAGAGACAGTATGATGTCAGCTGCACTGCGCTAAATCAGTGTTGTTGAAAGTTGCGCAGTTTAGCCGCAGCTCGCTAAATATTATATGTGAAATAAAGAGCCTATTTGTTTGCTCTGATTTTGCAGCCCTGCTAGAAAATTAAATCAACATAAAAAAGTGGGGGGGGGAACAAAATGAATAAAATTTAAAAACAAATAAAAAGTCAATTTGCAGGCTGTATTTTAACAATTCATTCTAAACATGTTGGAGGCCTAATTTGTGTCACAGACTGGTAGAGATCCCAAAGCAGAGTTATTAAAGAGAGTATAGTTTCCAATGAATTAAGTGTTAGCTTGATGCTCTAACTATTCCCCTCGTCCTAATCCACATCAAAAAAATCCACAGGACCACTCTGTAAAGTTTAACTGTTTACTTCAACACAAGAAATAATTGGTACAGAACAATTGTCAATTTCCAAAGTTATCAAAATATCAAGCGAGAATTGTTTTTGAGTCAAAAAACTGTGTGCCTCCACTCTCCTCTTGCCTGACTGACCAACATTACCACCCAACTCTCTTCTCATGAGAGTATAAAAAACACCTATTCCCAAATATTATAAATGTAATATACGTAAATGAGATATTGTACATTTTAAGTTATCCACGCACATTTTAAGTGCAAGGAATCTAACAATTAACTTACTGCATTACTGTAAATATGAACTGTAAATACATCAACCTGTAAATACTGTAAATATTCCTTCTAATTCCTTCTAAATAAATGAACCATGTAAATCACTCTTGTTTTACATATGAACTTAAATTATTGCATGCTAATCAGTCAAACACCAATAAACTGCATGGCTCCTACAGAGATCTACTTCTGTATGACCCAGGTTGTTTGCCTGAACTTGCTCGCAGGCTTCACTCCAATATCAGACACGTTGACTAAGCCCGACTTTCTTTTTTTTTTTTTATATATAATAATTAAGATTGAAAACGTGAATGCAAATAGGCTTAAAATTAAACTTAAAGCCAACAGCTCAAGATCACTGGTAGAGATCTTAGCTTGGTGGAAATGATCTCTCTACCGGAAGATAATAGCTAGCATTATTTAGGATATAAAGTATGGTCTTAATTATGAGAAACTGCATACCCCTGCCACAGGAGGCTGCACCATCTCAAGAATAGTCCTTGTCTACAGTAATTACTTGAAGACATCACAAGATATGTTTAATTAGTATTAAATACATCACCTTGAACAGTGCCCTAATTTTGACACTAGCAGCAGAAAATCCTGCATTTTCTTCAGTAGCAAGGCCATTCTGTACACGTGACATGTGTACATGACATCCTGCACACACACACACACACACACACCCTTTTTATGCCATGTAGTGACTGTACACACCCACATGAACACACTACATCATCTGTGATCCGCTGTCACCAAATGGCCCTGTTCATCCTGGTAAACGCAGTGATCTCAGAGATTCTGTGCAGGCGCCCAGCATAATGCTGCCGTCTGATTATTACAGGATCTTCTGTTCCCTTTGCAAGTGAACACAAAAGCTGCCCTTAACTCAGATAGAGGGGTGGACGTGGGGGGGTGTGGGGTATCACAAAGCAGCAACTGTCAAACACTATATCCAGTACTTCCATTACCATGAACTTCCATGACATTATTTATACCACACCAGAGTATCCCTCAGTGGAACTTATTTTGACTCTCACTGTGAGAGCAACAAAGTCTCAATGCCTGTAATCTCTTTGATATCCAACATGACAATCACTGCATTATCTCGGACTGACTGCAGGAGACCTGTCTGTCTGTTTTGCTTTACGACGCTCTTGTAGGTGCAGCAGATTGTGAACAAAGCATATCGATGTGATCTAGTAGGGTAGAGCACAATTACAGGGCAGAAAAGTGCCACTTCAAGCAGCAGCAGCAGCAGCAGCAACACCAGCCCCAGAAATAGACAGTTTCCCTTGAGAACAGTGCAGAGGAAAGCTAGAAGTCTCTCTCACCCCCCTCAAGTTAAATATGCTGTCCTACATAAGTTTGCCTCTGAGCTGCAGGGTTCTGATGAGACTGGTGGTGTGCACGCTGGGACTGAGAGGAACAGTGAAAGAAAGTGCCAGTAATCAATGTATTTATGTTTGAAGTTCCCTACACGTTCCAAAGAGAGACTATTTTGTCAATAGGATATTTACTGACAATGCATTGTATTGTCTAATCCTTGATCCCTTGGGACATTTCTGCCAGAAATGTCTATGAAGACCCTAACAACTACAGCCAGTGGGGGAATGTAACTAAGTACATTCACTCAAGTACAGTTTTGAGGTACTTGTAATGGAGTATTTCCATTTTATGCTACTTTCTACTTCTACTCCACTACATTTCAGAGGGAAATGCTGTACATTTTACTGCACTACATTTATTTGACAGCTATAGTTACTTTTCAGATTAGGATTTAACATATCTTATATCTTTTAAAACACAATACATTTGGCTTTTGGCTTTTGGAGTGTGACACCTTACAAAAAAAGAGATGTCTGTTTGGGGCCACTTGGCACATTTCACATGTCTCTGAGTTGTTAGCAGTTACACCAAAGAGTGGTTTACCCTATAAACTTCTCAGATGGTTTCATGTAAATAGCTGTTCAAGGCTAAAATAGGTAAAAATGTTAAATAGTTCCCAAGAAAAAGCAAAGATGCAGTCCAGAGACTAAAGAATGAATACAAATGTATGTAGCAGAACTTTGTTTTTTCTTCTTTTCTAACACAATAATCATCTCAGGGCCACCTAGATTTAGGGGCCCGACCCTTATTAAGAACAAGTAGACTACAGAACTTAACTGAAATACTTACTGAAGTAGTTTAAATACATTTATGCTTATTTTTCTGTGCTTAAACTTAAGTTAAATTTCAAATGCAGGACTTTGACTTATTTTTAGATTCCGGGCACTTGTACTTAAGTAAAGGATCTGAATACTGGATATAACAAGAAGTTACAGCTGTCAGTCACAGTCAATGGGTCACACGTAATAATACATATATTTGAAGAGGAATGCAGCATCAGTTTCATTGCCCTCTCCCGCAGACCTTTGACATGAACTGACAAATTCTAAGTCTTGATGCAGCTGAGGTGCAAATCAAATATTCTAATAATCCAACACCTTCAGAAAGCCTAGCTGTAACTGACTTAAACCTATTCGCGTTATGGTTTTTGAAGAAAAAAACCTCCTGGGTCTTGTAGCCTATTTATGAAAAGCATGTAATCTAACTTGAACTCAATGTGACCGCTTGGAAGGATACAAGAACATGGAGACATGAGGCTATCTACAAGCTGTTTTGTGATGAAACACGTTTCTTTTAATGCAAATACCTAATGAGTAATTTGCCCGTTTTCTTTTAAATAAATCACAAAATAACTTCTTCACATAGCACCCTCGCTCTCACCTCATCCTCCAGCAGTGGAGGCAGATGGTCCAGTTCATAACATCCGTCTCTTTCCTCAGCTTTCTCCAAGTATGTGACCGCTGCATCACTCCCCGAAGTCTCCATTGCAGCAACTTTGATTCCCTTAAGTAGTACGGCGAATTTCGGCCCAGACAACAGCGCTTCCAGTCGAGACAGATGGCATGCCCGAGCCCTCCGGGTGCACCGAGCACGACTACTTGCTGCAGTCCAGCAGCCAGACGATGGTCACTGCGGGACACTCGGGTCCAAAAACAACGCCGGAGAAAACGGGGAAAGCACGGCAATGCGCCTGAATCGACCGTCCACGGCGTGCTGGGGGAGGAGGCGGCGGTGGGGGTTGCTGGCCAGTGTTTGAGGCTGCCATGGCTACTACACCTCCACAGAAACAGGCGACACACTGAAGGCGATCATGAGCTGCAGTTTTCTGAGTCCTCCCCTCCCCGTGGAGTGGAGGAGCCGGTGCTGGCAGAGCGGAGTGCTGCTGCCTGCATGCTACAGTTGGCTCCACGCCTCCGTCCACAGAGTGACTCATATTCATCACTTACTCCTCATTATCTCCCTTATTCCTGTGATCTGGCTTTGACTGAGGTGTTGTGCCATTAATATGTGCTTTCATTACTCCACTAGACTGTAGCCTAACAGTGGTGGAATGTAACTATTTACTCAAGTACTGTATAAGGACACATTGTACTTTACTTTAGTCTTTTCTTTAGTTTCTTTTAAGAAAATTACAAATTAAGATTTTTGCATACAAAGAGCTTATAAAATATGATGTTTTGTTATAATTTAAACTACCCAACAGCATGTACAATTACAGCTGAAATTAGTCGATTAATCAATTGACAGAAAATTAACTGGCAACTATTTTCGGTAATCGTTTAAGTCACTTTTCATGCAAAAAACATTTCACGGTTCCAGCTTCTCTGCTTTTCCTTTTTAATTATTTTAATTTATTTTGAGGTTTGGACTGTTGGTTAGACAAAGCAATCATTGTGAAGGTGTCACTTTGGGCTATGAGATCTTGTGACAGGCATTTCTCACTATTTTCAGATTTTTTACAAACCAAACAATCAATCGATTAATTGAGGAAATAATCATTAGCAGTCAGATACAAAATAGTTCAAAATCAGCTCCACCTCAAACAACAACAGCAGTAAAATCCTGCTTTTACATGAATGCATGAGTAATAATAATCTAATAATCTAATATATAATAGTATAACAGTCACAGGGGTCATTTTTCTGCATTGAGCACTTTCACTTTTAATATTTAAGTTAACACTTTACAGTGTGGTATTAGTACTTTTACTTAAGTAAAGGAGTGTCTACTATTTGCAAATGGTCTGTGCTAAGCCTATACTAACTAAACTATAAGTATGCCAAAATTAAAAATACTACAAGATGTTGGGGCAAAGAAGTGACTGATGTCCACAGCTTCTTCTGTGGATTATCCAGAGTGACAGGGATATTGTTTGTGTTTTATTATAAAATTATTATTGATAAACTGTCATACGAACAAAAACCTACTTAACTCCACTGCACTGTATTGTTGTTAAAGCAGGACTGTGTGTATGGCTTGATAGCAGAGATAATTTGGGTGAACTGAGCCTTTAATAACTGTTAATCTTTCTCACCTACTCTGTCACACATTGATCTATTAAACTTTGCCCAGTCCTCTTTACCTCACTGATATTTGAAGACTTCCTCAGTCTTGTTATATGCCAGGCTTAAACCGCAGCCCTTGGCGACCTACTTTGGAGGCAAAGTCTTGACTTTCAGGAAAGCAGCTGGTCCATAGCGGGAGAACATAGTACCACAATCCTACTGGCATGGTGTGAAGCATGTCAACTCTCCCGAGGAACGTGAGATCCTCGGCCATGCAACCCTTCCTGATTTCATATTACTAATGCGGTCACACTCTTGCACACTTGTAGATCAATACTATTTGTACACACTCTGATCCATCTTAATTGCCCACTCTGTTTGAATATCATCTTGTGCTGCGTGCTAGTGATGATGGAGAGCCTGTCTGGGTGCCAGCTGAGCCCAGGGTGGCAGGGAATGAGATTGCTATTATGCCGGCGGTGCCCTGTGGCTGCTGAGCAGTGATAGAGGGGCCACTCTGGCCAGGCAGAGGGGAGCCACTATTAGATTTGTTGACTGCTCAGCATTCTGGCGTGTCGAGATAATAGAGGGAAATACTTTTACTTCAGCAGCCAGGCAATTAATGTGATCATACATATTCTGGCATATCCCCTCAATGGCTTATTACTTGAGAACAAGGCAGTCTATTTGATCCTTGTTGGCATTGTACAGTAGCCAAGTGAGAGATACATTCAGAAGGTATTTCATCTTCAAAAGGATTAGCTCCTAATGTGGAAATACTGCACAGCTCCCCGCCGCTGGGAACGGCTGAATCATTTACAGCGAGGCAGCACTTGGCGGGGATGAGCTTGACATTGAAATCATCTGATAGTATTATGACTGCTCCGTTCTGTTTATTCTCATATTTTAGACACTTTTTCTTTCTTTCTAATTCAAAATTAATTTTTTAACTCAGCTACATTTCCCAGAATGAAAAAGAAGGGTTATCTTTAAACTCTTTTCAGTTTGATTATGGCAACTCCAAACAGACACATTTGAAGTGTAAGTAAACACGCAGTGACAAATGCTCCATTCACTTTTTGGGTTAAAACATTCAAGCAATGTTGCACTTTATGCCACACGCCAATCAAGGATGTCACAGCAGCTTTTATGTCTTTTACAGCTGGTTCCACGATGCGATAAAAAATGTAAAAACATAGAGAGCAGTGTCCTTTGAGATCATTCCCAGAGTCTCCTTTGATTCGTTGTTGTCTCTTTCTTACAGTGCCTACAGTTGCCCTCAGTGTTTTCCTGCCAGTCCCAGCCACCTGATCCCAGTTGCCCACCTAGTACCCGCTCATTTCCACCTACACCTTTTTCAGATTGTCTACTGAGCCATCCAAAGCATAGCGTTTTGCCTGTTTTCTGCCTGCTCTGTTGATGACCCCTGCCTGCTAGTTTCTGCTCATTTGGACTTGGTTGCCTGTTGCAGGTGTTTGCCTGCCACATCAAACGAGAGCACTTTTTGTTTTGTTTTTCTTTACTCCATCGGCCATCTGTGAGTCATGCTGTTGGGTCCAAACAGTCGCAACAGAAATGTAAGTTAAAGTATGTGATTGTGATAATAACGGAGTTCATTTTGTTGTTTTTGTCTTTTTTGTATGGGTGTGAAAATTAAGCTGTTTGTCCCTACAGTTAATCTCGGAGTCAAGGAAGAATCTACCAATGAATTTTCAAAACCTTTCCATAATATTTTACCCCATTTCCACAACTTTATTTAAGTAGTTTAAAATAGGTAGGCCTATATAACGATCATAGGGCGCAGGCTGGGGTCTGTACTCTCTCTGGAGCCATGTATTAATGTATTATATTTGTCATTCGAAAGCCAAACATTATTAAACACGCACTTCCCAGGCATTTGTGGATAAGCAAGCTGCTAGCGCTTGCTAACTTCAGACATTCCCACCGCCAACTAGCTGCATACGCCAATGTATCACGTGATACTAGTGATGTTTCAATGGTCACGCAGCGCAGCACTAGATTTGAAATTAGTAATACAAGGAACATATTTTGCGTAACGTCATGTTTTGGGATTTATATGAACATATTTTAAACAATAGCCAAAACAATGTATATTCAAAGCTTTTCAAAACATTTTGACAGTTTTTCTAATTTCTTAACTTTTCCAGGAATTTCATGATCGTGGGAACCCTGATGTTCTGAAATGCTATAAAATTCTACTTTAACAAAGGTTTTTTTTTTTAGAGGTAGGATAAAGGTCTTACACATAAAACAATGGCTTTAGTTCTGTGACTCACATCAATGTAAAATAAAAGTCTTAGTTGTAAAAACAAAACAAAACACAATTACAGTTACATATGAGACATTTATGGGACTGGGTCAGTTCAGAGACGAGTAAATTCAATCAGAGTTTTCAAAGTTATCCAAGAGGGTGATGTAAGTGAGACATTATGCAGCAGAAACCTCATTCACAGAGCCAAAATGTCTTGGACCAACAGTGGCCTTATCACTGGCTTATGCTAGACTTGATGAAATACCTCCCAATGACTGACACAAGCACAGTGATCCAAGTCCAGCTGCCAAAACTGGCCCAAAAAGCTGGCATAAGTGCTGCTAACTGGAGCTGATTCTAAGCCCAAACCTGTCTGCACCTCCACAATCTGACCAAGTCACAGAATACATGGATCACAGTCGGCTCACATTTGGTCTTATGTTTCCAGAAAATAGATGAATGCACCGACACTGAGCCACAATGTCTTCATTATGGAGGTGCAGATGGCTCAAACACATTAAAAGATTAAAAAAAAAATATCCGCACAGTCAAGATTTTATGGGACAAGATCATTTCACTTTTTTCTTAATAGATTTTGTATGTCATGTGCAAACAAAAACCTAATTTTTAAAAATATTTATGACAATAAATATCCTGTTTGATACAACATAGAGTAGCAAATAAAGACTGCTTAAAAGCTAACTAGCTTACTAGACTAGTAAAAGTGTTATCCTCCTTTAAATACTCATATAAAAACTAAATGTACAACAGAGAATACTCACAGACACATAAATTGTCACACAAATAGAAAAAGAGGGCTGTGACCCATAATTGGGATCCTGTGTGTATCCCAGGCTGGCTGACCTATGCAGTCTGGACAGTATTGTTACAGAGCAGAACCATGACGAGGCTGCAAGGTCAAGCCTGCGGACAGTTGTCAGCCCTTGGGGGAATGGTGAATACCTGGCAGATGTGCCCCAGAAAAAAAAGGCGAGGTGTCAAAAGTTCCTCGAGTCGACAGTTGCAGTGTGATGCTTTAAAAGTGTAGCGCGGGTTTTGTCTCAGCGGGGAAGCTCCTGTGAGAATATCTGACTTAGCAAAGCAGAAAGGCTTTGAGGTGTTGAGGTATGCAAGGAGTCTACTGAAGCGTTGTGTTTAAATGAGCAAGAGCAATGTGTGGAACCAGATGGAACCACATTTAGTAGCATGTAGTATTGATTTTTACGCAAATGTTGAATCCCTATAGTCTGTTACATCACTTTTCAGATTTATACCAGAGGCAGCAAAATCATAGAAGGAGCTGGACTGTCACTGAACCTCACCTGCTGGGGGAATGAGGTTAAAGTTCTTTTGTAATGTTGGCTGGTGTACCCTACAACTAGGCACTTTAATTGTCAGTTCACCCAAATTACAAAAAATAAAATAAAATCTCACTTACCTCTAGTGGCATATCTAGCCATGCAGATAGTTTTGGATCTTGTTTAACACAAAGTGCTTTTCCATCCACCTGTTTTTATGCACATTTTCAAGTATTATCAGGAAAAAAGCAAGCATGCAACATCGTTTTCCCCTTGATAGCTAAAGGATAATACCAGTTTATCAAATAAACTCTTAGTTTTGAATTGCTCCTCCATTCCCCCCGTGTGTAGCTGTAGAGCACGGCGGCACACGCATCAACATTTGAAGCACGTTGTACATCACAGTTGTCCTGGCAGGATTTGTTGTAGTGAGCAGTGTCTTGGAAGCTGTAGCTTTACCACAAGTTCCTTTGGCACTCCCAAAGGTCTGTCCTACTCTCACCTTTACTCTCATCTCGTCTCCTTGAAAACATGTGTTCAGGGTTTAGGCGTACCACAAAGAGACATGTATCTGACAAAAGCAATGGTGACATTTCTTTTTTATCGGGACCTTAAAAAGTAGGGGAAAAAGGGAACCTATTTGGCCCCTTCAGCCAGAAGGACTACGCAAAACCTGTGAACAGAAACAGCACACACACACACGGAGACACAGAGGCGCACAGTAAAACACTTGCTTCCAGTTTCATTTAGCGTGACAAGCTTTCTTTGGGAAGACCTACAATAATATCTGTGGGATTACAGAATCAAACACTGGCAAAAGAAAATAAATGGAAACAGTCTTGATTGACTAAAGCTATTCCCCTGGACAGGAGGACCTGTGGAGGACGTGCTTTAGGTCTCTGTCACCTCTGAGACAGCTGGTGGAGCTGAAGGCAGCACCACAGTTTAAAGCAAAATCTTCAAACACACATTTTAGCTGCAGTGAATCAGATCGCAATGACTCAAGTTAAGCTTTAACCCTTAAATGCGTGGGTGTTTTGCCAAACGTACCTCGGATCTTTAGAGACTTGTTACTGAAGTGACACAGACTGAGCTACAGATTAAAACAGCAGTGCTTTAAAACTCACAACATAGCATTTACAATAAGAAACCCTTCAAAACATATTTTAGCAATGTTCATTTTTTCCCAAAAATGCCATTTTCAAAACTAATTGATATCTTTATATTTTATGTTTATTTACACATATAGGCTTCTGTGTAGGCTCAGCACTTATCAAACACAAATTAGTCAGTACAACAAATCAATCACTGTCTTGTCCTCATTGCAACATGGCTGTGTGCACTGGGCGTCCTAGCTATCGATGTAATAAGAGAGTTCTTAGAATAAGTCAGTTAATAATAATAATAGTTAAACTCATTTCTTCTGAGCTTGTTATACTCATGCTCCAATTCTCTCTCTTCATTTTCTGATTGATCATTTGGTCCAAAGATCCTCATCATCAATAGCTTCAGACCCATTTTCAGAGTTAAGTTACTGTCAATAGAACTCTCAAATATCAAAGAAGTGCTTGTCAGTGACACAAAATGAGGCCAAACAGGAAAACACAACATTTCCTACTACTACTACTACTACTACTACTACCTAAAGACCCTATAACCTTTTAGAGAAACACATTAGAAAAATAAAATAGAAAGACACTGTGTGAGGTGAAAGAGACAGGTGCATGTTGGGAAGTTAGGTAGCCTAGTTATTGTAGTCGGGCCCACTGATTTGGTCGAAATCTTTTATTTGCGTCAAAAATTGCCTTCGTAGTCATCAGTCAAATGTGAACACAGACATGATACACATATTTTTAGATTCAGTGTGACTTACACTTTTCGAGGATACAATTACAGTTGTGGTCAAAAGTTTACATACACTTGTAAAGAACATAATGTCATGGCTCTCTTGAGTTTCCAGTTATTTCTACAACTCTGATTTTTCTCTGATAGAGTGATTGGAACAGATACTCCTTTGTCACAAAAAACATTCATGAAGTTTGGTTCTTTTATGACTTTATTATGGGTTAACAGAAAAAGTGACCAAATCTGCTGGGTCAAAAATATACATACAGCAATGCTAATATTTGGTTACATGTCCCTTGGCCATTTCCACTTCAATTAGGCGCTTTTGGTAGCCATCCACAAGCTTCTGGCAAGCTTCTGGTTGAATCTTTGACCACTCCTCTTGACAGAATTGGTACAATTCAGTTAAATTTGTTGGCTTTCTGACATGGACTTGTTTCTTCAGCATTGTCCACATGTTCTCAATGGGGTTTAAGTCAGGACTTTGGGAATGCCATTCTAAAACCTTAATTCTAGCCTGATTTAGCCATTCCATTACCACTTTTGATGTGTGTTTGGGGTCATTGTCCTGTTGGAACACCCAACTGCGCCCAAGACCCAACCTTCGGGCTGATGATTTTAGGTTATCTTGAAGAATTTGAAGGTAATCCTCCTTCTTCATTATCCCATTTACTCTCTGTAAAGCACCAGTTCCATTGGCAGCAAAACAGCCCCACAGCATAATACTACCACCACCGTGCTTGACGGTAGGCATGGTGTTCTTGGGGTTAAAGGCCTCACCCTTTCTCCTCCAAACATATTGCTGGGCATTGTGGCCAAACAGCTCGATTTTTGTTTCGTCTGACCACAGAACTTTCCTCCAGAAGATCTTATCTTTGTCCATGTGATCAGCAGCAAACCTCAGTCGAGCCTTAAGGTGCCGCTTTTGGAGCAAGGGCTTCCTTCTTGCACGGCAGCCTCTCAGTCCATGGCGATGCAAAACACGCTTGACTGTGGACACTGACACCTGTGTTCCAGCAGCTTCTAATTCTTGGCAGATCTGCTTTTTGGTGGTTCTCGGTTGACTCTTCACCCTCCTGACCAATTTTCTCTCAGCAGCAGGTGATAGCTTGCATTTTCTTCCTGATCGTGGCAGTGACAACACAGTGCCATGCACTTTAGACTTACAAACAATTGTTAGCACTGTTGCTCTTGGGACCTGCAGCTGCTTTGAAATGGCTCCAAGTGTCGCTTTTTCAGATCCGTGCTGAGCTCCTTTGACTTTTCCATTGTAGCGTTTGTGGGCGTTTGTATCCAATGAGCCCTATTTAAATGGCCTCAGAGAAGTCACCAGCTGTAGTCACTCATAATCACTCACAAGAAGTTAAGAGGCCATGCTATGAAGCTCATTTCATTGACACAACTTTCCAAGTCACCAAAATTGCTAATTCATGTTGCTGTATGTATATTTTTGACCCAGCAGATTTGGTCACATTTTCAGTTGACCCATAATAAAGTCATAAAAGAACCAAACTTCATGAATGTTTTTTGTGACAAAGGAGTATCTGTTCCAATCACTCTATCAGAGAAAAATCAGAGTTGTAGAAATAACTGGAAACTCAAGAGAGCCATGACATTATGTTCTTTACAAGTGTATGTAAACTTTTGACCACAACTGTATCTCCCATGTTCATCACGAATAAACGTCCATAAATCTGTTTAGAAACCCTAAGGGAAAAAAGCTCCTTATGATCCCAGAACTTGCCTAAAAATCATCACGTTTTTGAGTTTTTTTCAGTATCAAAGTAATCCGGTGACAGCTGTCTGCATATCTACTGGTACATTGCAAACAGGAACTGCCAATGTCTAATTCGGCATACTTTTAATGGTGCCAATTTGCCAAAATGTAAAGAAATGAAGTTGAAGCTCACTGACTCCACATGGCAACATTATACTTCCTGTTGACAAGGAGGAGGTATTACAATGTAGGGGGTGTCAAACTTTGAAAACACCTGGCCTAAAGTATGTGTTTAAGGAGTAGGCTACTGTAGTTTGCTTTCTTTAATTCTACCCTATTACAGTATGTAATTCCTTTGCTTTTTTCTGTGTTCTCTTAGTGATCTTTGTCATTTCAACAGTATGTGATGCTTTTAGTTTGCAGTCTTGAGGGTATCATGCTAAAGTTAGTTTCAGGGTCAATATTACAATTATAATTACAATATTTTCATCATCAACAAAAATCTTACATGATCATCACAAACTTGTTAAAGAGCAAGTTAATTAGTTTATCAGCCATAATGATAATAGTGCAATACATAGCAATAAATATCTAAAGTAATGAAAAATATATCTCCAGTGAGGTGGATTACTGAATGCATTACAATTCTGACTTGTAGCTTTATGTAAACAGCATTGTATGCGTGTGTGTCTGTGCTTGTGTGAGGGTGAGGAAGCACTCGGGCATGAAAGTCGGAGAGGGAAGAAAATGCATATTCATCAGGCCTCGCAGACAAAACAATGTAGCGGCATAATCTCTGCGACGAGTGTGGGTTAAATAGCTGCAGTAAGACTTGATATGTTACAGTAGAACAGACATTTATGAACTTGGCTCATGGACTTTGCACATGATAATGCTTCACAGGAAGACAGAAAGGGAGGAGTTAGAATGTATCCCTGCATACATTTGCATTTGGCTGGTGGCTGGAGTTCAGCAGGGGCTGCCATTTTTCACCTCCATCTGAACACTTAATTACTTCAGCTGGCTAATCTCTCACTTAATAAAAATCTATTAAATAGGCCTGTCTGGGTATAAGCAGGACGCGATTTAGAGAGCCCGGATCAATGCCCCAGTGTTTCTGCTAGGCTACACTTGGACAAGACAATATTTTGTGATCCATCTTGCAATTACATTTCCATGTGGAAGTTCTGAATTGACTCATGTCTTGACCTCATCCATTTGCATAATCTTTGTTTTGGGTTGTTTTTCTTGCCTGACAATTGCAGTAGCAGGGATCATCTCTCTTCTGGTTTATGATGAGTTTCTCTTTCTGTCTCTGTAGAAAAGCCTTCTCCAACCACAAAGAGGAACGCAGCTCATGCATTAACCTGCCTGTTGACCTCTGTCTCAACCTCACTGTTGCTGTAACTAAAGGCTATTCACTGACATTTGTGTCCCTTAACCACTAGATGGCATTCCTGTATAGAGAGCAGAAAGGAGCAGAAAGCTGACAACTGAAGCCACCACCAGCTACCTTACATCTTGAAACCCCTGAGGAGCTCTCTGAACGCTTCTCCATCTTAGAGCTCACATTTGGCCACATGCTTAAAGCCTTTAAGAGAGTCAAGTGCACATTTACAGTCTGAGATTCCCAGAACTCATCTGCTGAAAACAAATGAAACTGATGACAGATTGACTTTCTGGAGCAAACAGTTGGTGCTATGAATCCTTGGTGAGGGAATGTAGAGTCTAAGATGAAAAAAAGCCAGGATTTTAGAAATGCTGAGGACGTACGTGTCCCCTGCAATGCATCCGCCACCACTCACACAATTAAGACTATAAACCATTTTTTCTACTTTCGTTTTTCCTTTGGAATGAGAGGAGAGAGAGAGAGATGGGTAATGGCAAGCAACAAAGACCCTGGCTGGCCGCAAACTGGGGATGTTGCAGTTCATGATCGGTGCCTTAACCCCTAAGCCACCGGGGCGCCCCCCCCACCCATTATTTATATTTTACTTATTCAGTGAACTGTTAAATGATACTTTCTGTTAATTTGATTTTCCCAAAATGAGGGTCTAAATGGTTTTTCAACATGGAGCCCTGAAACCGACAAAAGGCAGTAAAAGCTTTTATACTGTCTATTAACATGCCCTGCATTGTCTGGTGTAGCTGTATGATGAATGCTATAGCTGCAGCTGGGCAGCATCACCACTGATGTTGCACACTCACGCCCTAGACTTGCCCTTGCCCTGGACATACATAGACCGCCCATCTCATTATCATGTAAGCATAAGGTAAATTGTAGATGTGGTGAAGAAAATGGAAAATGTTGTTTTGGGGAAAATAAGGAATAGAAAATGATTAAATGTGTGTGAGACAACAAATAAATAAAGAAAAATGAAAAATATTAAAAGAAAAATGATGGAGTTGAAAATGAAATGAGCTAGTAATAGATCGATAGAAGAGCAAAATAAATTAAATTTTCATTTTTATTAATTTCACCAACTGATTTAAATGAAAAGTATAAAGCTTTATAATTCTTTTTACAATACATTTTATTTATTCATGTATTCAGTTATATTTTTGACTTGTCTGATAAACTTTCACTGCCTTTTCCTGCTTTGGGGCTCCATATTACTTCACCACAATGACACAAAATCTTGAAATCTTTATTTATGTATTATTTTGTTGGCACAAAAGTAGTCTTATTTGAACATATTGGGTCTAAAAACATTGGATACCGATACCGTTTATGTGCAGTGTTTTACTTCTAGGAAGTAAAGTCTCGCCAGGCTTGGAAAAAAAACCCCTGAATGTACAAAAACACCTTACTGTAAGCAAAGCACTATACTGTATGTCATGTTTGATTTCATGTAGCGCCCCTTTGCAGAGCTGTTAGTGTTTTTTATGAGATACAGGATAACTGATATCACTGTATTTCCTTTTATAAACTTTGTCAAATGATTGGGATAAACCTTCATTTTCTGGAGGAGGACACCGGTTCCTGGCAGCTGTGTAGGATTTAACGCACCCGTAACAAACAGCTACTGTAGCGTAATCTCCTGGCTTCACTCCTCCCTCTCCATCCCCTCAATTCTCCTCCCTGCTCCCTGGTCCTCTGCCCACCATGCCGTCCCCAGCTGTCCTGATCTCTCTCCACTGAAGGAGGGAGGAAGAGGGAGGGAGGAAGAGAGGAGGGAGGAGGGGAGGGAGCTGGCCGGTTTCAGCCCTGCCTGCCTGCCTGGCTGTGGTGTTGGAGCCTTGATGTTGCAGACTGCAGTAGCAGCCTCTTAGGCCCCCATAATCCACTGGATTGTTGCATTAAAACCATCACATGATTTTTTTGCTCCCTTCCAGTTGTACCATGTTGCGTCACCATTAGAGGAAGCTATAAATAACAAAGAGGGGCTGCGGGGGAGGGAGGGGAGATACAGGACTATCAAACACATAGAACAACAACAGATTGGCAGCTACCGGTGCCCTGCGAACCCAACGCACAGCTTTGAGTTAGAGAGCGCAGTAATATTCACACTTACCTGACTTAGTCTTTGGCGTGCATCACAATGCTCACAAAGGATTTGATGCATAAAGAAATTCAGCGGCGCAGCAGGGGCCAATGACTGTGACGAGAAAACAAGTTACGGGGAATATTCAGACGTGTCACTCACAGAGACGTCAAAGTCTTTTTTCTTCAGAATGAGAAGCTACCTCAGATTGTCACATCATAGATTGAAAATCAGGTGCGGCTGTGTTGACAGTAAGCCACTGCGAAATAGCAGAATGGGGCTGAGCTTGGTAAAATAGGTTGGGGTTTTTGTTCATTACTTTCATGTGCTCTGACAAGTGATGTAAGTCTTCAGAGGTCTTCTTGGGGGAAGCAGAGAGATAGCGATTGGCTGGAAGGCAACCTCTGCACAGGGAGACATATACTGAGGCGAAACACAGCTATGACAAGCAAATAAACCAATAGAGCTGTTTTTGTTTTCCCATGTCTGGAGCCCCTGTGCACTGCATTAGCATACATCCTATCCTTTGCCTGCCAGGCAAACAACTACAGTACAAGTCTGCATGAGGAAAAGCAGGCTGTTTCTTCCCAGTGAATAATGTAGGATGACAGAGCAACATGCTTCATAGGCGTATACGTCACTATCAATTGCTGCGTCGCTTTGAGCACTAACGCTACCATGCAGTGGAGTGGTGGAAGTGTTCAGATCTTTACTTATATTTGCATTAATCAATATTTCTTATATTAAAGTGTAACTCCACCCTCAAATTCTGCTACAACCCTCACTTTCTCAAATTTGAAAAACTGTAGTGTATGGGTCAGGAGACATGGGGGAGACTGACTGACACTGATTAGAGTGTTTCTTTATATAAATGTCATGACATAGACAGGTCCCAACCAGGTGACTCTATGTCAGCATTGGCCTCGCAGGTTCAGGGCTGATTTAAAACTGTAGATGGCGTGTTGAGCCATTTTCAACCCATGAAATGTTTGTAGATTTGGTAAGAAATGTCATATTAACACCAGCATTGATGTGTTTCATCACAGTACAGTCACATCATTTAGTTTACAGCTCAAAAAACACGTTTAAGTGTGCAGAACCTCTTTAACTGATGGATTCAATTACAAGGTAGTGGAGTAAAAAGTGCAATATTTCCCCCTGAAATGTAGTGAAGTAGAATAATAAAGCAGCATAAAATAAAATAAGTAAGTATCTAAAAATTGTCCAGGGAGTTAGTATTATAATTCTGCAAAGTTTAAGGACTTAAAAAGTGGTCAGACTTGGTGCAGAGGAGCTGAGATATCCTGACCTTTAGTCCCTAGTATGGGTCAAGCTTCAAAAAAGATGGATCCTGTTTCCCACAATGCAATTCAGTTGCATTTTTCATTAGACCTCCCTGCCTTGCAAATGCCCACGTCTCTTAAACTCCATGCCCCCAGTTTGTAACACAGGCTTTATGTTAAAATTCTTAGTGTTAAAAAGTCCAAGTCGAGATAACCCTGATGACATCATCATGACATCATTAGGGTTATTTTGTCAGACTTGTCAAAGGTCCTCCGGAGCCATAGAAGACATTGTATAACAGTTTTCACAGGCTGAGTAGTACTATGAGTGGATATTCATGTGTAAACTCTGTCTCATGTACAGTACTTGAGTGTGTACGTAGATACTTTCCACCACTGCAGTAGCCTCAAACACATTCAGCCCTACACACACATCCCAACACACATGGAGAAAGTTCATGGACACACACACACCCCTCATTAGAAATGTAGCTTCCAAGAAACCAAGTGATGATATCTAATAAGAAGTTTTGCCCACCTCTTTCTGTCTTCTCTTCCTCTTTGATCTCTCCACCTCACTCCTTCTGTCTCTCTCTTCCCCTAAGCCTCGAACTATCCACCCAAATCCCCCCCTCTCTGTCTCTCTCCATTCACTCACTGCAGCTCTGCCTCGCTCTCTCACGCCCTGCGAGTCTCGAGCATGTTATTTAAGTCAAGGGCGGCATTAGCATGACGATCACAGCCTTTTCTATCACGAGTCTTGTCTGCCAAGGCTGGAGCTGGAGGAGCAGGCTTTGTTATTAGGGTGGAGAGAGGACTACTAAACATGCGAGGAGTAAAAAGAGAGAGAGGGAGCCGAGGAAGGCATGTAGAGACAGGATAACACGGCCTGTAAGAAATTGAAGATGATTTATGATTACGTAAGATAAAGCATACATGTGTCTACATTAAAGACAAACAATCCATTTGCGTGCCATACGTTGTCCGACTGATCTACATATCTGAAGAATCCCCTCTCCTCTCTGTCAATCAACGACAAAAGCTTTTTCCTCAAGTGTCGAGGGGAAGACCTACAAAGAGACTCAAAAATCATGCCCCCCTGACCACATGTACCCTACAGCTCCTTCTTCATCATATGAAACCCTCAATGAAATCAGATCAGACTGTCAAGTATGTATGCATTCCTGCTTGTTATTCCAGATCTGATTACTCATGTGTGCCCACAGGGGGAAAAAAAACATACATGCAACATATTGTCTCAGAGGTACATGCATTTTAACAGGCACACTCTCACTTAGTCCCCCCCCCCCCACTCTTTGCTCGTTCTATTTACAAACGTATTTATTACAACAGGAAATTAAAACACAGTTAATTGTATCATAAACACGCATCTGTGTTACTAAAACCAGATTAATTTTTAATGAAACAGATGCCATCCTGGGCCAATTTCTCCCTCCGCCAGCCACCGCGGTCCAACCTAGCGCGGCCTGCAGTCTTAAAAACCACATGGTGAAGCATCCCTTTGTTTTACTGACTCTTGGCGGTAGAAGCTGAAAGCTGACAGCGACAGCACTTTCTGGAAAAACACACTTATTGGTTCAAAGACACCCCTGGTAATTAAAGCCATCATAGCCTTAACACTAATTATCTATAATCACCACTGCAGCTCATTTGGCACTGCAGCACACAAAATAATTCAGTTTTTCTTTTTTTTTTTTTTTTTGGAAAGATGCTGGCTTCAGACGACCATGACTCACCTTTCATGGACACCCCGCAGTACTCATGTTCAGTCTGGGTCTTCACGGCAGACAGAGAAGGAGAGATGGGGTCTGACATTTCACATGGCTTTCAGTCAGACGAATAATCTGATGATGGGGTGGGGGGGCCTTGGAAAAGAAAAGAAAAAAAAACTCCAGCTGCATATTAAATGTGCTCAGGCGTTTCATGGCCTGTCAAACCTGGGTGTGATTTGTGATGCACGGAAGACACACTGTCTCATTTCCTGGGTGGCGTGTGCACATGTGGACGCCCGTGCATGTATGTGTACAAGGTCTGGGCATGCACACACACACACACACACACACACACACACACACAAACACACAGCGGCAGTCAAGCCTGCTATCATTTGAATTCCTCCCCTGTGGCGGCTCCGTAAGGCATCTCAATCGCCATCACGCTGTCAGAAGAAATAAACACATTACGGCGAGAATTGAGAAGAAAAAAAACAAAAAAAAAACTGGCTTTTTCTTTTGCTCGCATTCCTCGTCATAAAAGTTAAATGCTCATACACACACGTGGCGGACACACAAACACAAGGCAAAGATGCTCTCATCCGTTGCATGGTGAAAAAATACATTTATTGGAATCTGTGTCAATGTAGAAAAAAGTGAAAACTGGCTTTAGGTTTTGTCACAGTACCACAGGTGAATGTTCCAGCAGCCGTCTGGTGAGCCGAAACTAAGTCAGCAAGCTCGTTTAGGGCAGTACATCTGCTACTGACGACAACAGAGAAGTTGGCCTACGGTGGCCTATGATACCACGCACATTGTCTCACAGACACTGAAAAGCTCCGGCTGCTCCTAAGATAACACCACCAGCAAATACACATGTTGTACAGCAATTAACCTAGACCAATGTTCCCTCAGTTTAATGTGGGTTTAGCAGGAGAGGCTGATTTCAAATGGTTTGTTGTGATACTGTTACAAATCCCTTTCCAATAACTGTAAAGCCAGGGCCACTGACTGCCAGCAACTAAGGTGGCTCAAAGGAGCCCGTATTATGTGATCAATTGTGGGCCTTTTTTTACAACTCATAAGCTGGGCCCATAATATCCCATTTTGTCCCAGACCCTGGAAATAACTCCAGTGGCCCTGTGCAAAGCTATGAGGTTCATGCATCATCTTTGATGTCTACCAGGGCCCTACTTTCACTTTTCAAAGCCTGCCATCCAAATAAAGGGAGTTTCACGTTAATATTTCTCTTTCCTTTTCTGCAGAAGTCACTTTTTTCATTCAAATATTTCTGTCTGAACAAACATTTCTATAATAAACGTACTGTAAGTGACAAATTCTATTCTGGCAGGCCAAACGTTATTATGGGTAGTGCATTTCTATTTCTGATATGACAGGATAAGTCTCACAACACATGGCGAGTCTGCATACTTTATGAAGTCAACTGAAACTGCAACAGAAAAAGGCATTTGAAAACGACATTTCTAAACTCAGATACTGAGCATTAACATTGAGAGGTCAGTTTTTTTTTTCCCCATACAACTTTCTTTACATATAGACTTATTTTATTCTTAAATATCTTAAATCTCATATAAAATAATTCATCAGAAACTGATTCTATATACACAGACAAGAGTGCACAAGATGGATGACGAGATGGTGTGCATGCTGAGGTGGTTTGGCGAGAGCAGGGTTTGCTGTGAGATTATATGCGCTGCTTGGGTTACAAGTTTGGCTTTTCTGACGAAATGTATGAAGGGTTTTGTCTGGAGAATTCAACATCATCATTCATAAAACAAACAAGTGCTTCTAAATCAATACAGAGCCTCTTTTGCCGTCTCTTTTGAGTGGCAATTCTTCAAAGAGAATGTGACCTTCATGGTACCAAAAAAAAAAAAAAAAAAGGTCCATACTTCAACCTTGGCCTCTCCTGACACAAGTTATCTACCAGAAGCAGAACCAAGAGCATTACGATTTTCTGGACTGGATTCTAGGATGAACCTAAGCTGGTTAAATGGAGATCACCAATGGGAAACAATACAGTATTTGTGGGGAACTAGGCTTAATCCAAGAGTGTGGCAAAAAATGATACATACAAGCTGCAGCAATCATATCGGGTCGAGGCAAATATGTTCATGGATGGGCGTTCATTTACACTGTTAAAACATAGCACACAGCTACACACAACAGGGCATGCATGCTTCAGGTTTTTATCAGAGAAATAATAAATAAAGGGATTGCATTTGGACTCATTTCTGCCATGTGTCATTTTGTGGCTTTAGCTAATAGTTGGCTGAAATGTTTTAGTAGCTTTTATTAAGAGGGAAAATAATAGGACTTTGGTCACAGGCAGGTTTCCCAAAGCAGCTTGTTGTTTCTTCTATAATCACATTCACACTCTTTTTTTCCCCTCAAATGTTTGAGTGTTCGATTTGACAAAGAATCATAAGCTGATTTTATAATGGTGGATAGCATGTGCAAGCTGAGCTGAAGAGAAAAAAAACAAAACAACCCTGCACACTAGTTTGGCAATGAACTCGCTGTGAGGAACCCGGCTCTATGTGGCACAGTGTTAATAAAAATCGCACTGGATCCAATGACTCATCAATGACACCGACTCTCTATTCACAATGGCCACGCTGTTGCTGTTGATGCTGCCGTTATTTACTTCTCGCCAGAAAAAAAAAAAAAAGAAACACAAACAGTGAAGACATCGTACAGACAGCACGATCAATACCAACCTGGAAGAGGACGCTTAATTTCACTTCTCTTTTTCTGTTGCTTTGAATTTTCACGACTTAACTGGCATCCACACGTCTCTGGCAAGCGACAGTATCTTTGTATATTATTTAGAAAATCTCTTGCAGATATTCACAGTTGCTTGACTGAATGGCAAAAATACCCATGAAGTCTAAAATTGCTGGTTTAGTCGTCTAAAACATGGATGCCAAGAGTTCTTTAAAGTACTGGAGGTTCACTGTCATCGTAGACTATTTGATGGATTCAGATTCAAAGTGTAAAAAAATCTTGCAGCGTGTTGCCTTTGAGCACTAACACACACACATATTCATACATACAACCATTCATTTTCTTGTATATATATATAGAGAGAGAGATCTGTAGTAATATGGAACAGTGGCAATACCTTCAATTACATCTGATGGTGATGTGACACACGTTTCACAAATTCTTCTCGGTGGAAGAGATTCTGTTCTGTGTATGGACGCTCTTCAGGGAGCATTTACATGATATCAGATTTCTGTACAGTAAAACAGCACACATAAAAACATGAGGACATTAAAATAAAAATATCCCACGCTGATTGTGATGTTTAAAATGTTGTTCAATTCATTTTTTTTTTAATTCTAGAAAGGGAGGCGAGGGTTTATTTTTGGCGGGGCTAGGCAGGGGTGCTACCTATCTCCCCTGTTTTTCCTTCCCACACTACACAGTAGTTTCATTCTTCCAGGGTCCAGTGCGTATATTCCCTGTGCTGTCCGAGGTGTACAGGAGTCCTTCGTGCAGCCCCCCCTTTAGAATCCCATTCTGATTGGGCGGGTTCTGGGGGTAAGATTGTCTGCGCGGGGCGTGCATCTCCAGATGGTGATGTGTAGCCGTCGGGTCCTGCTCGGCCACTTTGCCGCAGCCACACAGGAAGACGCCTGTGTCGCCTGCCTCTGCCGGGCACAGAGAAGGGAAAAGGTCTGCCTTGGCACAGCAGATATGCCTGTGGCAGGGATTATGGCATGCCAGGGCCTCATGCGTGGTGGCTGCAGCGGCGTGGCATGCGTGGTGCCCATCATGGTGGCCTTCGTGGGCCAGATGTGGACAGACGTGGGCGTGGCGCTCATGTGTGCTGTGGGGGCTGTCAGTGTGTGAGCTGTGCACGCTGCCTCCATCCACGCTGGAGGGGATGTGATAGGCGTACTCCCTCTCACTCCCTGCTCCGCAAGCACTGCCCCCGGCCCGGCGGCTGAAGTGGCGGCTTTTAGTCCTGGTGCTGCTCTTTAGGCAGGGGTGCAACTGGATCCCTGGCCGGTAACCCTCTGGGTCAGCATGTAGCAGCACGTGTGTAGCCGCAGGCTCCTCTTCCATCAGCTGCTGGCTATGCAGGGCGGCGCAGCACGGCGTCACCGGTGCCAGACACGTCACGTGATTTTGCGAGGACGGAAGGGCGGCGTGTTTACAGTGACCTAAACTGCCATGACTGCAGCTCATCAGGGCTTTACCCTGACATGGTGAGTCATGGTGGCAGTGGCTGTGACCGTGGCCATGCCCGGGGGTATCTCCATTCACGTTGACCTTGGGTCGCGCTTGAGCAGGCCCGTGGGCGCCAGAGCAGGCATTGGCGTGTCGTCCGGGACAACAGGAACACCAGCAATGCCAGACATCATCACGCTTGGCACAGTGATGGATGAGGATGAAGAGGCCAAGGGTGACGGAGAAGGCACCGTAAAGGCAGCTGAAGATCATGTCCAGGAAGTGGCCCTGTGACACAGCCAGCGCCCCGAAAGTCCAGGTGGCCAGGAACAGGAAAAGGGTGAAGGCCGCTGTTCGTAACTGTGCCTTGAAGGAGTGCTCATTGGCCAGCAGCGCGGGGTTGATGGGAATGCCTGGGCAGCCAGCAGGGCAGTGGCTCCCACTGGGTGGGGCTGCCAGAGCCCCAGGCTCGGCTCCCTGGTGGCAGTGGGTCGGCACGTCGACGGCGGCCAGCCTCTGCTGCTCCTCCGTCAGCTGCTTGAGCTCGTACTTCTTTTCGGGGTGTCGCTGCAGCTGGATGAAGGTACAGAGGAAGTAGATGCATGTCACCAGGACGATGAAGGCCACGGGGCCAAAGAAGGCTCCCAGGCTGGGCTCCCATGCCATCCAGCAGCTGCAACACACGAATGAATGAATGAATACCAGTGCATTTTAATACTTTGATTTAAGTTCACATTTCTAAAAAATCAGCAGAACTGAAATAATGAATGATACAAACTCTATTGCTGTGTCTCAATTGGGATACTTCCTTTAGTACACTTCCATGTAGTACACTGTGTACACTATGTACTTACTTGCGTAGTGCGTGAATTTTGAGTGTGTGTGTGTGTGTGTCAAATTGAACATGGCCATTGTGCACGTTGTGTGGAAATGATGATCGCAACATTTGACCGCTTCTTCTTCTTCTTCTTCTTTTTAATGGCGAATTGCAAACGAGCAGAGCGTTATCGCTTGACCGAGTTTGTCACCCGCCAAAATATCTGCCGGCTCACTTGACTTCAATTCAATTTTATTAAAAATGAATAAAAATGAAAGTGTTTTTTCTTTTAGTGTGGCATTCACTGTAACCATGGCTGCCATTTTCATAGGTTGGTGGTAACTCCCCTTCCGCTACGTAGCCAACATGGCAACCATTGAGGGTGAGAAGTGTGCAGCGTTCCACACTCAACTTTCGGACCATTATGAGTACACCATCCGGATACTCAGTGCACTGTATGTGCCATAACAGTCAGTGTGAACGCACTTATGCACTTAAAATAGCAAGTGTAAGTAGGAAAGAACGTGAATTGAGACACAGCTTAGGACTTGTTTAAACATGCTTCCAATTAAACCTTTAGCTTCAACATCACATATACTTTACACAAACAGCATTAATATAAGCACGTTATATGTATACACACATGCAACCTTGTTTTAAAAAAAATCTAATAGATTCCTAATGAGGAAAACACTTTGTTCAGGTGTATAAAATGATGCAAAACATCAACACAGAGTGTAATTCAACCTTGAGAGCAGAAGCAAATCGAAGACTTACTACGGCGCTTGCTCCTTGCTGCCATAGTTGTCTATATTGACGGCTGCTGTGACCCCGCAGATGATGAGGGGCACTCCACCACTGACTAAATAAAATCTGTGAGGTGATAGAGGGACAAACAGAGGGACAGAGAATAAGAAAGTATGAGAAAGTTTGGCGTGAAAAGGCATTTACAAATCCTACATCCCACATCTGGATTACAACAGCGCACTGTCAAAAGAGAGAGAAAGATAATAACTAAAAGATCCAGACAATAAGTTTATAGACTTGTGCAGTGAGTGAAGCGCTTGGCTAACCCCAAACTATAACTAACAAATAACTCAGCATTTATTTTCTCATCTTGAAGAACAAACAATGACACTGAGGAACAGGCATGAGAACATATTTGTCAGCTATCCTTTCCCCACTTTCCTCAAATCCCCCAAAAATCAGAAGACCGATGTGTAACTTTTGAGCTTGTCAGTTTGTTTGTGATCACACTCTACGGGTGCTATCACACCAACAGTTTGTTTTCTTTGCTACAAACCAAAAGTGTAAATGTTAGTGTGAAAACAAATCTGTTTCCTGTCGATGTAAGCAAGATTAACTTGTCAGCACTCATTGCTGCAATTTACGGCATCTGCTGTTCATCACAGCTCAGGAGACGTGAAGAGAAACCTGGATTTGAGCAGAAGGGGACAATTTAAATTCATTTCTGACAGTCAGATGTCAATTTTGGATTATTTTCTCATTCCATACAGACTACAGTTATCTTGATTGACAAACCAAACAACAACATTTTCAAGTTAGTAGGTGTGGTTTCAATAGCAATGCTCTCCTCTTCCCATACAGCCCATACTTAACACTTCATAAGTTGTTGCAATCATGCTGGTAATTCTGGGAATTCCCATCACACGTGAAAAGTCAGTGATGCATAAGCGCTGCAACGTGTCCATCCTTTCAAACAAAACTGACTGGCGCAGCAGTAGAGTGCAGCTCGGGCCGCATACTTCTGTCCGAGTCCCAGAGGGTAGTAACCGAGCCTTACCCGAACCCGAGAGGCATTCTGTTTTTTATGTCTGAACCAGACCCGAGCAGTTATTGTAAGCTGAAGCAAATTGAAATGCCTCCATACCATCAATTTCCCCTTTGACAAATTTAGTTTGACGTCTTCCATCCTTACCCAGGCTACATGAATATTTACCACCTGTGTGTTGCGTTCATGCGTTGTCACGTAAATAACAAACCCCAGCAGTCAAGAATGACATGACCGAACCCGACCTGAACCTGAAAATAATTTCAAATTTTTTGTCGGAACCCGGCCCGACCCGTTGGCAGCAGCACAGCTCCTGATGAGCTGACGGGAGTATTATTTAGCTTCAGGGAAAATGAGCAGTGGCGCTACATCACACAGAAAAGGCCAAGTATTTTATGAGTGAGGCGATTGTTTATCTAAAGTTTATCTTAGATGTGTGAGGATATGTCTGATCCAGCTCAGCAGGTGAATGATGGACCGATCACCTTGTATGTTTGCTGTGTAGTAATAAATCAAAAGGCCTTTATAGTTTTTAGAAGGTAGGAAAACTCACTGCTGCACTGCAGGTCACACACTAAGCTGAAGTTAGTTTGATAACCACCAGTTACATTTGATACTTTGGAAGCTTATCTGTGTGTGTGTGTGTGTGTGTGTGTGTGACTGACATCTAAAATGCTTCAAAAAACCGCAGACGCAGTGGATTGCCCTTACAGTTTAACCACACATTTGTGTGAGCATCACTGCTGCTCAGCATGTTATATGTCTCTTCGGAGCGTTGGTTGCGAGCATCCTCAGAAATTAACAATGCACGACTGCAAGATGCAATTAATCACATGAACAGTAACGGCAGTGAATCAGAATGTGAAGTGAGGTCAGCAGCAGACTCTGAACAAATGACAATAACAATGGCAGAGAGTTTTGAAGAGTAAGTTGCTGTTGCCGCTTTCTCTGCCATGTTCCTAATATTAACACTATTGTAACCGGGTACTGCCATGTTTAGTTATGCTTACGTAGGGCAAAATCGAACGTTTTCAAGGAAGGTATTCTGACGTCAGCTTGGGATGATTCAGCCCTCATCTGCCGCCTAGTGAACATATACTTTTTAATTCTTCAGGTACACACAAGTATGCAGGCAACAATGCACTTCACGTCACAGCAAGTAAACATATCATGAGCCTTAAGAATTCACTGCAGAAACAAAGCTAATAAGCAGCATCTCCCTCTCTGCACTGTCCTTGTCCTCTCTCTCTGCACCGTCATCCACTTTCCTATATAACACTATGCCGTTTCCTCTTCCTTCCTGTTCAATCTCAACCTCTGTCACCGCTCTAACCTTTCCACTGCTCCGTCTTCCTCCATCTTCATCCTCAGTTTCTTCCCTTCCATCCCTTCTCTCTCTCTCTCTCTCTCTCTCCCAATCTGTCCTCCGTCACGCAGCACCCGTCCCAAAAATTCAATTACAATCAAGATGTTTGTCTGGGCTGGTTGGCGAAGGGTGGTTGGGTGGTTGGAGGGGAGGTGGAGAGGGGGTGGGGGGGTTGGTGGTGGCATTACCGGCCTGTCACTGTCTCTGAGTGGAACGGTTCCCCCGGGGGACTCTCCTTCAACAGAAAGCCATTTACACACCCGTCAGCCAGATAAGCATAAATGAGAAGAACTAGTGGATGTTAAAGCACCCTGCGCTTTATAACCCTCATTCCCCTTTTATCCCCTCTAGGAAAGCCTGCTTATGTTTTTCCTGCAGACCTGTGCCCAAGCAAACACATGTAGCGTACATGCAAAAAAAATGTATAGCATGTGTGATCAAATTATAGTCTACATGCTGCTCTGTTTTTATGCAAAAAAGTGCTCCTTCACATTCAAATTCTTGCCAATGCACTCACTCTTGTGTGAACACACACACAGTTTTTTTGGTGACCATTCTATTAAAGAAGGCCTTCAAACTCTAACAAAATGGCTGTGTATGCAGAGTTGTGCTTTTGAGTGAGTTTAGGAACAGCAATCATCTGATATAAATAGACCCTGAAGTGCCTTTTACCCAGCAGCAACACAGCGACTCCCCTCCCATCCTTGTTCCTCTGCTTATGCACCGTCCTCTGTTTTGTGGCTGTGAACTGTCCTCTCTCTGGACCTGGTCCAGGATATACATAGCACAGCTGGGGACAACTGATGGTCATATAGCTCCAGCACAGGGCAAAGGCTTATGGGTAAAGCTGGACTATGCAACGGTAATGTATGCACTCACCTTAAACAAAAACCCTGCATGTCTCAGTGCCCTTTAATGAACAAAGTGAGCTTTCTTTAAAGCAATAGTTTAACGTTTTGGGAATATACGCTTATTCGCTTACATGCTGAGAGCTAAATGAAAAGATCGATACCACAGACGTTAGCTAAGCTTAGCATAAAGACAAGAAGCAGGTAAAAAAGCTACCCCAGCTCTGTCTGAAGGTAACAAAAATTAACAAAAATTGCACTTCTAAAGCTCACTAATTAACACTTTATATTGCATTTAATCCGTAAATCTGTAATCTGTGGTTTAATGGGGAGTTATGTGCCCCCATCTCCAGTCATTGAGCTAAGCTAAGCTAACAGGCTGCTAGCTGTAGCCTTATATTAAACAAACATATATGAGAGTGGTGTCAGTCTTCTCATCTGACTCGGCAGGAAAGTGAATAAGCGGATTTCGGAACATGTAGAACTATTGCTTTAAAATGGCAACACGTAACAGTCTAGTCATTTCATGTTCTTTTCAGTAGTGATGGGTCATTTCATGATTTTAGAGGGATGTTTTACCTCACTAGACCATTTCCTTTCTGAATACACATATCTCATAGTTCATTCATCGCCAGCCATTAATTGTAGCCATTTCCTTTTCAAAAGCTTAGTCTAAAAATAGCTCTTCCAAAACATCCACAACCAGGGAAAAGCAGATCTATGTACTGTAACACTATTTTATTCTGTGTCTCAGACTGTGCTTTTTAAGAAGTGGATTTGCCTGTTTGCAATTATAAATATTGACAGCTGGGAAGAGATGCTGGTGGTGACATTCAACAGATGTTTGAGAAGCTATACTAGAAGGGAAAATATTCTCTCTAAGTGAAGTGTTGCTTTAGAGGAATGATTTGCACTCATCACACCAGATGACTGTCAGTTACTAGCATGAACAGAGGCGTTTAAGGTGTGTGGTCCAACACAGTGCAGCAGATTTCTGACAAAGGTCAGCGTGATGGTCTGCTGGATATGCCATCAGATGCTGTCAGGAGTGGAGGGACAGGCAAAGAGTTAGGTGAGGAGGAATAGGTTGGTTGTTGGGAGGGGGGATGCAAGGAGGAGAAATTGATTTGTCTCCAGCTGCTAAGTCTCATTGCATGAGCCTGTCTGACAGGGAGCATTACAGTCAATCACTGTGGATCAACTCGACTGCCGCGCCACACGATCCCCTCGCCTTCCCCCAGACAAATTATCTCATTCACAAGCGGTGCATGATGGGAGAGCCTCGAGAACGTTCCATATTAAAACCTCCCCAATCACGCGGGCGTCTGAGCATCGGTGTCAACATCAGGCTTCCGGGGCTTTAGCCGGGAATGTTTTTTGACTAACCCTGAATCTTTCTGAGAGAGGAAAAAAAATATATAATCATCACGAAATGTAAATAATTTAATTCCCGACCACCCCCACCACTTGCTGCTGCGGTGCGGGGCTGGGTAACGTCCTCCTGTATACAAGCTCAGTCAGTCCATCTGCAGCCCTCCTTTGGCATGGACATATGCCGTGCAATGCTGCTTCTGCTCGGCTGTCGGGCTCACACAGCAGCAGTAACAACAAATGTAGCTAAGCAAACCCTAACTACATATCTGTGATATCTGCTGCTGGTGCATTCTGACATTTTTGCTGGAGAAGTAAAGTAGCGATTAAACACTGGTGCCATAGGTTTGAAAACCCTCCACTGCCCTGCAGATGCTCATTTTGTCCAGAGCAATGGTCTTAACATCTCTATTAAAAATGACATCTCAAATGAAATGTAATGTTTGCAGTAGTCATACAATGCAGTAAAATTCAATGAAATGTAAACAGTAGTGTTCCAGGCAGAACAGCAGGGACCACCCAAAATAAATTTGCCCAATTCGCACACCCTGACCTCAGCCCCAGATGGTCTGGGCTTAGCCTTGTCAACTCCTAGAAACACCCCTGTGTCTGAGGATTTGCTTTGCAAGGAAAGTGCTGCTTATAGGCTGAGGGGATCCTTATCTGGTGGGGTCCTTATCCTCAAGTGAATACATTATTGAGCAGATTCCAGTTTTAATGATGTCAGACATTTCATACTGCTCCTTTATATATTTTTATAGATATTAGTTTCTAGTGGTATGGGTGATAAATGTCCACGTGAGTGCTACATGTGTCACAATAATCCTCTAAAACACCCCACAGAGAGCAAGTCTAAAAGCAAGCAAATAAGGAATTCCAGTAGGGTTCATACCCAGTGCAACTCATGTTTAAATCATTTTTTTGTGTGCGGTCATCCGCTATGTTTTCTCCAAAATATTTCATAAAGTTCAAGTAAATTCAGGCAACTGAAATGGCACTTGATATTTTCCAACAGCTTTAAGAAAATGACATTCTAAAACTGAAAACAAGATTAAATGACAAACAGGCATTTGTTATGGTCCACCCTCTGTTTGCCTCCGTATCTCTGCTCTCAAACCTTCCCTTAAAAGGATTTCTCGTTGAAGCTTCTGGAGTTCAGCTCTGCAACACAGATGCAATGTGGAGAAGAGCTCACACAGCTCCCTTCTCGCCGCAGAGGAAGAGCACCGTATGTGTCCATAAGCTGATCCTCTTAAACATGCCAAATGTCGTGAGTAAGCAGAAAAGGAATGAAATGGAGAATGAGTGGGGGAAAAAAGCAGAAATTCAATCTGATGTGTACATCTAAGTGAATAGGAATTAAATGGTCAAAAGGCTAAATACATCTAGATTTGTGACAAATCTCTTGTCTCAGCAGCCTCCTGGGTGATTGAAGTCATTAGTTATAGCATTGAGGTGATGCCATAGTAACAGGTTGTTTTAAGTCATTCTCTTTTTCGGCCTTCCTTCCTCCTCCTCCTCCTCCTCCTCCTCCTCCTCCTCCTGACATTCATCTGCCCTCCATTCTTTTTACCTTACAGGGTAGTAAGAAGCCTCAAACAGAATAACTGAGCCAAAACATTTACTACACACCCAGTTCAGCTATTCCAGACACTTTCCTCTAACAAATGCCTGCAAGAATGTGTGTCTATACCTATGGGAAAACTGCAGAATCGGAGCTTTCAAAAATTCAAAATATTTTAAAACTACAAAAAATATACATCATTGTCAGGTTAGAGCAGTGGTTCCTAACCTTTTCTGTCTGATATACCCTCACATCCCTATCAGATGAGCTCAAGTACCCCTTCATCAACATTTGTTTTTCATTATTACTCTTTATATTATACATTTTTAATCCATGATGGATTTTTATATGTAAATCTTGGCCGAGCCAAAAAAGGCAAGACGTCATCCCACTGTAAAATCTGAGCCGAGTGGGAACACGCCGGAGGAGCCTGCGGGAACTAAACACTAACGCACATATGCAGTGGGCCGCACAACGTGGAAGCAAACACACAAGCTAGAAGACTTTTTTGGTATATGTGCTGGGCGAGCGATGTTCACTCAAGTGACTGGGAGCCATCTTTGAGTTCAGTATCCAGTTCTTATAATCCATCCATACTAAATATTTTCCTTTATCCATTACTTTTAGCTATTTTTTTCAATTGTTTATTTCTTTTTACTAACTACTGTATTTCACCTGTTTATATATTCCTTTTAGCTTACCAATCATTTATCCATTACTGTTAGCTTACTGTTGAAACTGTCAATTGCTTTTAGCTAATTATTTCATACAGTTCTTATTATACATCCATGCCTTTAGCAAAATATTTTAACTGTTTATCCATTACTTTTAGCTAATTATTGCAACTATCTGTTACTTTTAGCTTTTTCTTTTCAGTTGTTCATTACTTTTAACTAACTACTGTATTTCACCTGTTTATCCATTACTTTTATCTTACTATTGCAACTAGCCATTACTTACTTATTAGCTATTTTACTTAGCTTAGCTAGCTTACTATTGAAACTATCAATTACTTTTAGCTCAATATTTCAACTGTTTGTCCTTTACTGTTAGCTAGCTCTTTTGACTTCTATGCTCGCTTGCTAACTAGTTTTCATGCATCTCTTAGCCTTAAGGTGTTCCAGCTGACTCAGGTTGGTGAGAGGTGGGTACTGTGCACCATGACATTTACTTAAGAACACCAATTTCTAATCCTATTTGTATGGTCATTTCCTACTAAACACAAATATGTGGATATGATTTTTAAATCACATCATTCAATTTCTGTTTCCTTAAAAATTAATGCAATTACAAGTACGAGCACACCTGGTTGGGAATCACTGGGCTGGAAGATTAAAAGCCAGAGATAATGGTGATGGCAATGCTTATGGTAATGAGATTAAAACAGCTGCTAGTCAGTCCCCTATAGTTCCCTCTGACCCAACGCTTTCTTTAATTTAAATTGCTTCAGTTAAACTGCTTTTGAACTTCACGAGAATCCCAAAATAGTTGGATGACCAGACAAGCTCAGCAGAGAATGACAGGAAAAGCTCTACTGAGTGCTACTGATGAGTGGCGTTAGTGTAGTTAGAGTGTAGTTAACTGACATCAAAAATGATATATAGAGACCCTAGACAGATGCTCGTCAGTCTTATACAACCCCTCTGTCAGAGTTTTTGTTGCTAAGCAGCAGTTTGCACCTTGAGTGTCACCTCGAACGGGCGAGTCAGAGCTAAAAAGGCCTCAATTCAGGAATTTGACTGATTAAAAGGAATTCACTCGACTCCTCTAATCTCTGGCATTTATCAGCCTAATTTTCACATTAAGTGAATCATTACCATTGAAAACCCAAACTTCTACCCTCGTGGCGGACAGTCACTCAGAATAAGGATGCAATTTCTTAACATGATCAAATGTGGGAGAAATCCACAAGGAGAGCCAAACGGTATACGGTAAACGGGAAGACCTGACAGCGATGTCACTACAGAGTGAACAAAGCCAGAGGCTTGAGAGAATGCAAACTAGCTGTGGATGTCTCTGCAGATAAACAATGCAATAACTCATCGGTGTAAAGCTATTGTTACCCTCTAAAGGAAACATGAGCCAGCAAACACCTGAAGAAAACAGATAATCTAGCATTAATCAACAGAGACACAAATATGCATACGCTGAAATACATAGTCGAGTACACACACCTCGGCATACGTAGGTGAGAGAAGGACAAAGTAACCCAACAAACATACACATGACCAAATACACACTTCACTTATCATTTTGAGATTTGTAATTAAAATCAGTGGAGGAAAGTATAAGTACATTTACTTGAGTATTCCCATTGTAAAAAAAGCCACTTGTCATGTTACAGATGTCTACGAGTTGTTAGCAGTTCCACCAAAGAGTGATTTCCCCTTTAAACTTCTCACATGGTTTCATTTAAATAACGTTTGAGGAACCAAGGAGGTAAAACTCTTCAATATTCAATATGCAAAGATTCAGTTCAAAGTCCAAAGAAAATAAATAGAAATTTGTGTAGCAGAACTTTATTTATTTATCTTCTCCCTTACCTCATTAATCATACCACGAGCCCCGAGATTTATCTTTGGAGGGGGTCCGACCCCTATGTTGGGAACCACTGGACTACACTACCTAACTGTATATAAAGTAGTTAAAACTAGCTCCACCTTGACCAGCTACAACAGTAAAATGCTACTTATGCATTGATGCATCAACAATCTAATAGTGTTTTTAGTCATAGTTACTTTACTTGTAATGGAGCATATTTACATTGTTGTATTGGCACTGAATACTTTTTCCACCACTGCTTAAAATAATAAATATAAGCTGCAACATGAATAGCCTGTGATTGTATGAGACTTCTACTTCTCACAGTGTCAGTCAGGCTGTGTACTGACAAAAAAAATGAAATAAGAAAGCAAATAATTGTGCAGTGAACCGGTCCTTGGCCTTTGAAGGTGTACACACAGCAAGCAGCAATAACAGTGCAAGAAAGATCAAAAATTCTGGTCTCACACACACACACACAGGCACTAAAACACATATGCACGCACACACACACACACACACACACACACACACACACACACACACACACCTATTTGTGTATTTTTCCATCTAGAGGCAGTCAGGGTTGAGGAGGGCTGCGAGGACATTTGTGCTTACCTCAACAGGGGCTGTTTAGGGGGCGGCGGCGGGTCACCATCGTGGCTCTGCGGAGGCTTCTTGGTCACTTGTTTATAAATGTTCCTGGCCGTCACTCCGAGCCACAGCATGGTCGACAGAGACGAGTAGTGCAGCACGACCCCGACCTAAAGAAGGAGTAAATCAAGTTATTTCATTGACTTTTCTGAACTTTTGCTTATATATACTGTACTCTCTGAAAAAATGTCAGACTCGATTATATTCCTGTAACTCAAAGAAAAGATGTTCAGGAAGAGCTGCCACTCCTCTCTCAAAGACATCATCAATGTCACTCCAAGGGTGTCTCCACAGACGTTTTCCTTCAAGACCTGACTGCTTTGTCTTATCCTTCACTTAAACACAATAATACAAGAATGGAAAGACAGGTTCAAAAAGTGCTATTGAATCATCAAGGTTGTTTGGGATAAGAGCATTATGGTGAGGTTATACTGGTGGATACTTTGCAGCTCCTTATCAGTTGAGTTAGAGGACACGAGGTGTGCTCTGTGAATAACAAATCTGAATATAAATGATAGTCACGTTGACAACTATCAGCGCGTGATTGTTTTCCAAAATGCACTGTATACATATCTCCGCTCTTCCTCGTTTTAATATTCATGAATTATGTTTGAATGGGGGAACTGATCTAACTTTGTTTAAAGGCTTTGCCGGCTCACAGAAAGAGCGGAGAGATGAGAGTTACAAAAAAAGGGAGAAAGAGAGAGAGAGAGAAAGGAGAATGGAGGGAGAAAAGTAAAATGTGCTGTGCCTTTTCTCCACCCAGGCAGTCTGACAACCTGAGATACCCAATCAAATGGCTTCTCTCCAGCCTGATAGGCCTAGGGACTGAAGCTAGCGTACCAGAGTCCAGATTGTAATTGGAAGTGTCCTTGAGCTGGTTATAGAGAGCAAAGAGCGGGTGGTAAGTCAATCACTGCTGCGGAGTCCGCACACTTCAGAGCTTCATTAGTACCAAGAACAGACGGAAAGGAAGAGTGTTTGTAATATGGAAATAAGGGGAGAGGAGACCTTCTCAAATGAACCACAATGGTAAAGGTAGGGGTGCACACATTAATCATTATTGGCTGATTAATGGCCTTACAGTTTCAACGTCCTGATCTAACAAACAACAACTAACCTCTAATGTAGCAAGCCAAATTGCATTAGTCAGCATAAATAAAGCAATACAACCATGTTGTCAACCTGGCAGTTTTACAAAAAAGCAACTTGTCAAGTTTCAGAGTTGTTAGCAGTTCTACCAAAGAGTGATTTCCCCTTTAAACTTCTCACGTGGTTTCATTTAAATAACATTTAATCCCATTTTTCAGACTATAAATGTACTTTTGAGACATGTGTAAGTACAATTTACATATATAATACAGTATCAACCTGTGTTGAAGAGATTTGAGTAGTGTCACCTGTTTGGTGTAAATAGTCATATGACCACAGCTGTTTATCTCCTGGGTGCACTTTGAAGTCATCAAAGACCCACAACAGAGGGTTAGTAACATATTTTATAAGGTAGATATAACAAAGATTTTTGGTAGATACAATATTGAAAGTGTCTAGAACCGATATATTATTTTGAAATGCAAAATGCAGTCCAAATTGCTCACAGCAAAAATACATTTGTCCGTCACAATACAGGGACTCTAGGTATAGGCTATACATACATTTCAGTGACATTAAGTCAGCTTTTGGACATCCTCAATCACGACGAGCCCTCAGAGGCAAATTGCAACAATGCAATTATCTCCCAGGTTGAAAAAATGCCATTCTAACTGAATGGCACTGACTGCGCGGGAGAAACTGACCATTTTCCAGCAAGTCTTCTCAATTCACCAGCTGACATTTTTGGTTTTGATGGACCAGAAAGTTATATGTTGGATGAAATTCATAGTTTAATTAACAATAAGATCCCCCCTCACGTTACCTGTTACAACAGCCCTGCACAAAGACCACAGACAGTCAATACAACTCCACTACAAGATCTCATGGTGAGCACACCCACTTATTTGTCAAACATGATGCATATTCCTTCATGAGACTGCCAAACGAGTATAATTTAAGTAGGTACATACCTGAGAAGACTTTGGATCAAATAGGTTAAGTATGTTGAGATAAGATCTATAAATAATCAACACATAGGTAGGTTGATACGGACAATCTGCTGCACACCGTCGCATTTTGATATTTTACTATTTATAGTTGCTGTGTGCTTTCACCTGATGTGCCTTTGTTAGTAGAAAACTGGGTAAATACATATTTTTTTCAGTCAGCGATCGGATCAGTGAGCAGCACAATGATCACACAGTTAACAAAACAGGAGCTGGAAACGGCCCCAGAAAACCTGATCAATGTGTCCCCATTAAAAAGCCACAGCTCCTGTCACCTCAAACTCCCTCTTTCATCACTTAAGAAGGGTGTCAATGATGCATAAATAACTGAAACTGCACACCCATAAAAAAGTTGTTTGATTTAGACTTATGAAATTGTGACAGCCGAACAGTAACTCTGCTCATTCTGCATACAGTACGTTTGAGGTGAAGAAGAAGAAGTGTGAAGAAGAACGAGCTAAAGTTAGCACTAATGAATCTTTCTGCAGTATCAATACACAGCACACAATTTACAGCCTTAAATCCCCCACACACACACTACTATATCACAACATACAGTCAACTTGTTAGCTGTAGCTAGTTAGCTTTGCAGTGCTTTTAGGTAAGAGCCCTTTTATGGTCATCTGTGTAAAATAGAAACAGATGTGACAAGACAAAGATGTCATGTTTCAGACATATGGTGCTGTAATCAACTTAACTAACAAGGTTCAACTTCAGTTTTAATAGTTAGACAGCGCTCTGAGGATTATGAAGTGCAGTGTCCTGGTTGTGTTTGCAAGAAGCAGGAACCGTTACGGACAGGTGACAGGTACGTTTCTGTCACTTCAAACGGTCTTTTCAGCAGTTAAGATCATTTATCATTAAGCTGTAGGAGCATTTATACTAAATAATTTTATTAGATCATTTTTTAGCCCAAATTCCTGAGGTTATTTCTAATGATAATTACAATAGATAAATAAAAACACTGTTAAATATTCAACAAAAAGGAGCTCTACTAAACTACTTAACTAAAAGCAGAAACTGGCCCATAAATAAATAATTTGTGTGGCTGCAAAAAGAAAAATATGGTGAGGGTGGTGTGAAGAGGGGAAACTATTGAGCTACTCATGTATAGAGACTCATTATTTTTTGTAATAAAAGGCTAATTTATCTCATCTAAATTTAGAGTTTTCTTCATTTTATTCGGGTGACAGCAGCTGCAACTGGAGGTGTGAATTAGGTTATGGATGTTACGACTGTTCACACGAACTGGATCCAAAAGCACGACTCAGACAAAAAGTGTCAAAACAACAAAAAGTGTCTTTACTAAAGAAAGGTTCAATAAACAAAAAAAACACTCCAAAGAGGGAAAAAGCACTCACGGCTAGAACAAAACAAAACAATGACCTGACCAAAACACGGATACTTGACAAGAGAGTAGAATATAAACGCTGGTTCTCTGACATCACGACGAGACGAACTGGCAAAGGAACAAAGGGAGACACAGACTATAAATACACAAGGTAATGGGGAACAGGTGGAAACAATCAGGGCGGGGGAAGACAATCAGACCAGCGGGAAACACACGAGGGCAGGAAGTCAAAACACCTGAAACGAGAGGGATACTTGAATGTCAAAATAAAACAGGAAATGACAAGACAACCGGAGCACAAGATAACTTAACTAAATAAACTTAACAAACATTGCTTGGCATAACAATGGAAACGTTGTGTGCATCCTGGTTATATTATTAATTATTCGTGACAGTTTGGTAGAGCTCCAAACTACATCCAGTAGAGCATTTTTAAATATTTATGGGTTACACCAAGTCAAGTCTCCTCAGCTTTTTGCCTTCAAGTCTCAAGCCAAGTTTTCAGGCATTCAAGTCTCACAGCAGGCGAGACCAAGTCGAGTCACAAGTCCTTATTTTTGCGACTCGAGTCACAAGTCTACAGCTCCGGTATAACGCAATAGAATTCACCAGCACCTCAAACTGCATCCCCCAAAATGATCATACAAGACTGCAGGACTGTCGTATTAGACTGCATTGGTTTTAGCTAGGTGTACCTAATAAGCAACTGAGAAATATTTTACAAAATATAGCAAAAACAAGTGTTTAATGTTTAATTTTAACGATGAGCTATTAAGTAGTCTCATTACAATGTGTTTCAATTAACTCTATTTTAACTTTATTTATTTTTTATTTCAATCAATTCCAACATACTGTAAGTTGAGATCCGACTGTTCTGTGACAATTTAGTATTTTAGTATCAGACACAGTGTGAAACAGTTACTAGACACCACAAAGCAGCACAAAATATCAATAAAAGTCTACCAACAGTGTAAATCAGAGAGCAACACTGCACAGTAAGACAGTGTACAGCAGTACAAAACCACTACCACAGTATAAAAGGGTACAAAAACAGTACCAGACAGTTAAATAGTACAAAACAGAACAATACAGATAGTAAGTTTAGGGGGGATGTGGGCAAGACTGTACGTCTAACAGTCCAACTGCCAGGAGGACAAAACTGTCTCTGATTGTTTGTTCTGGTCCGAATATGTTCAGTTATTTAAAAGGAATCAAATTCTAACCTGTTAGGTAATTAAAATGCCATGTGTGTAGCTGACTTCACTGACTTGCAACTGTCATTTCCTGCAAAGCGTTATACCTCAGTTATTCTATAGTATCTTTAGAATGGCACCTTTTAGCCTGAGTGCAGTGTAGCGATTTCTGTCAGATGAATTGTTTCAACAATTTTAGCATATGCTAACAGTGCTAAATTCAAAAGTCCCTCTAAGTTGTCTTCTATGGGCATATTCATTATATCGGCTCCCTACTGTTTTTGATGCATAAGTAACCAGTCTACCGGAAGCCTTTTACATGTGGTGAAATGAGCTCAGGAACACTCAAATTGGACCCAATGGAAGCACAAAGCAAATCACTGCAGATACTGTAATGTCTAGAGCCCCCTTTTTTCTTTTTTTTTTTTTGCCAGCGTTTGCCGTCACAACTAATTTCACAGTGGCACACTAATGAGAAAATCCTCTGTAAAGCATCTTTAAGCTGACAGTTGGATGTAACCTCAGATCTAGGTCACGTCCTTAGCCAAGTTCCTTACTAAATTAATAGGTTATTTAACGCTGGTCACACTCACTGAACAATCAACTGAGATGTCTAATCCAAATTTTGACGGTCTAAGGTAAGATGAGGTGAGGCGAGGGAAAACAAGGATATACTGTATGTTGCTCTGCTGCTTAATGCAGGCAAACAGACGGTGTAGTGTGACAGCTGGGGTGTTGCTAAAATCAATGACAGAACAAGCCTTGTTGGAAGAAAAGATAGAAATAGAGATCAGAGATGACTTTGACTTTGAGGCCGTAAAGACATCGGATGCTGCATAGCGACAGTGCCACAGTGGGTGGGGAGGCGGCGCAAGACTGAAGAGTGGCATGCAGATAGAGAGCGGGAAGATGAATATTGGATGCAGGTGGAGATGGTAAGGGAGGAGGGTGAGGGGCGGAGGGCTGGGTGGGGAGTGCATGCTTGAAGTGCTGCAAGAGCTGCCAAAGCTAGTTTCAGAGCTCCTTGAAGTTCCTTCTGTCGGAGGGAGAGCATGTACTTATGTGCCCCCCTGGGAGGAGGGAGGGGGGGTATGTGTGTGTGTGTGTATAGACGGGAGGTGGGATGATTGGGGGAAGTACAGAGAACTGAGTGTGTGCATTTGAATGAGTGTACGTGTCTGTGTGCATGGTGCGAACACACATCTCCTCAAGCATTCCTGTAATTATCCCAAATTGTGTCTGGTGGGGTCTGCCTCGATCCCAGTGGAACAGCAGACAATCTGGGCTCCTGCCCAAATCTGCAGAGAGTTGTCCTGTTAGCAGTGATTGGGTAAGGGAGGAGCAGCAAGAAACGTTCAAAGGCCCTGGGATAAAATTAGATAAACGAATGAATGCTAAATAAGTTAAAGAGCAAGAGCAGGGCCAACTAAGTTACATGGACTTGTCAACAACACCTGCACTGACACTGCTGGACAGGAGGTGTGAGAGTACCACTTTTATAATAAGGCATACTTGTGATGAAGGGTTTATAAGTTGTAACTAATGGATTTATTTATTGTTAATGAATCATTTATCAATACTTTATAGATAATAGTAGTAAGCAATTAAAAAGAAGAGCTTTTAATATAGAACTGCAAATTTATTGGTGAGACTCTAGTTACAACTTATTACACCCTTAACAAAGTATGCCTCATTAGAAGATGGTGATGACTTACAGTATTAATACACTATCAAAACTGCATATTGGTGTGGGTATATTTCGATCTTGCAATGGTGGTATCGGTGGAGTCTTTAGAGCATGAACACCATCCTCAAGATGACTGTCAGCAGGGTGAAGAGTCGAATTGTTTCTATATATGGTAAAGTTATTAATGTGGTAGGCAGGGAGCAGGTGAGTGAGGGAGGCTGCATTCTTTGACAAACACTAGCCGTTTTGTGTCAGTTACAGTCCTGGAGGAAGACTTGACGGCTGTGACACGAGTGGTGACTTCTTTCAGACTTCCCTGTCACCGAGTCTCCTGCTAGGCAGCTCAGGCAAAGCCGGCTGGCATGAAATATGACGCTCAGCATTTCAGCATGTAGAGGTGGAGTCTTTACACTATGGAATAAGGGGCCACCTGAAGTGCTTGTGACAGCAGAAGAGGCAGCTGAGTCCCAAATGCATTAGAAGGGAGCGAACAAGGCCCATTGATAGCAAACAGGGGGGTGAGTGAAGGCAGTTGAAACTGTGAGTGAAAAGTAGAATGAAGTGTACATCAATCTCTTCGCGGCTACATACAGTAAATGCCCCCCCGCTGAGGTGAACTGACAGTAGAGGATGCTCTGCTCCAGCTGATGTTTCATGCTCACAACCTAAACAGGTCCACCTATCAATCAACTGGAAAGGAAAATCCACCAGGACCATATGGCTTTCCAACCATGTGAAAAAGTAAAAAAAATAAATAAATAAATAAAAACATATTACTTTTTTATTCTCACTTTCTCTCTTTTTGATGCAGACTCTTATCTCGACACACATCTCAACTACCTCAAACATATGTTCCATCTCTTATCTGTCACTTCAAAATGGTTTAGCTATTTCCATCAACAATACAAGCTGATTAACACCATGGCTGTTTTTCCAGTTCTTTTACAATGTTATATACATTCTGTATTTACTATATACATTATAATCTCATATACTTTAAGGCAGGGGTTCTCAACCTTTTGTAACTTAAGGCCCACTTCTGATTGTTAAAACATTTCCAACGACCACCTTCCAAAATAAATGAGAAAAAACCCCACAACATCCCGGCTGCTTTGTGTTTAAGTGTCTCTGGAGCTTCGATGGTTTTAGCGCCTCATTTGAGAGGATTTCACCACGTTCAACACACTGTGCTTTCGGCTCAGCATCACTGTCTGCCATTATGAATCCACATTTAATGTGTTCAGGCTCATATTTCCTCACCACACGCTTTGGAGCTTTTCCTGGCGCAGGGTTGTCTCCCACATCACCTTTTCGTTTCACTGCATCCGAGGGAACGTTAGCTAGCTAACAGTGGCAAAACACGTTTGTCTCTACCTGATGATGTGTCATGATTGGCTGGTGATATTCAAACGTAACTGGTCATTGAAATCATGCAATTTAATTTGATGGTTTTTATTCATGTGAATCCTTGAGCACATTTAGATATAAAAATAACTAGCTTTGAGAATTACCACAATTTTTTATTTTATTTTAATGTATCCATTTGGCAGTACCACTGCCTCTGTGGCCCACTAGATGGCACTCTGAGGCCCACCATTGGGTCCCAGCCCATTGGTTGAGAATGGCTGCTTTAAGGTCTTCCTCCTTGTTACGCCTCCATTCTTGCATCTGTTTATGAGTGTTACAAATATAAATCATAATACCTGTGATACTGTCATCTAATGAACAGTGAAATGGTAACTGCAAGGTTAAACTTACATAGACAAACATGTTTGTATGGAATTCTAATGACCAGAGAAAATGTTTTATATACTGCCACAAAACGTCCACAGAAAATATATAAAATTTGGGCTGTAACGCCCACCATTAACCCTAGGCAACCAAAGTGGGCACAGATAGACAATAGAGAGACAGAGTGAGTGCATTCATGATGGGAAAGTCTGAATCATCAGGCCTCATTGTGCCAGCACTTTACTAAAAGAGTGACCAGGCCATACATGCAGCCGAAGCATGAAAGACACATAAAGGGGTTACTATACGTCCACATGCTGCATTCAGGGCCCCGGTTGCCAACACCTGAATAGACATTCATAATCAATTTTCTGAAAAGCTTTGAGAGTGGGATGAATGAAAAGGGAATGCACTTACTGCTTGACAGATGATGGGGTATTTGATTCGATTGATGCCGCCGGCAAACACAGCAAAGGTCAGAGCCGTGTGGAAACAGAAGTTGAGAAGCATATGCCATCCCTTCCGACTGATGCGGATTGCGCTGCCAAAAAAGACCAAGAATCAAAAAAATTAGCAGGTACATACCATACCCCACAGTGTTTTGTGATGTATCATAAAGTAAAATCTCATTGAGATTCAGTTTTCAAGGTGCATTGCCCATCAGTCACTTCAAGTATGATTTAAGTCAGTCTTTTACAAGGTCTGCATAAACTGCCCTTTTCTTTTACCTTGCTACTGCCATATAGATTAACAACCACAGGAGAGCCTGGGGAATGCTGCTCATAGAGTTTGAGTAGTGCAAACAAGCCATTACATACTCCACTGACAATACATGTGCAGAATAATAAAATTGTTTAAAGTACGCTGAAAAAATTGTAACCTTGGCTCAACAAGTAAGTTAATGATTCACACTAAATAATTTCAAGTTGAGTCAACATCATTCTATTCATCTAAACTAACTGATGTTTTTAAGTTAAGGCAACTCGTTCAGCAGAGCTATTTTTCTAAAATTATAACACATCAAATAGTACAATTTTGTATTTTCACCATACCATGCTTAGCAAGCTCGTTTTTTTGCTTAGTAAGAGCAACATGAGGATTTATATCTGACTCTGAGTGCCAGAATGTTTGCCATAAACTCATAAAATGTAATTGGGTACCACGTCATCAATCATGCACACAACATCACACATGGTCTAACCGCATTCACTCTTCATAACTAACTGTATCACAAGAATGGCATTGTGGAACAGTGCAAACATTGTTTGACACACATAAAATTAGATTTATGCCCATGAGTGTGTGGCCCCGGTGCATGCTGGGAGGTTTGCCTACACGTCTACCTTGGGACGCTACAATATAAACTCGTACAATCTTATTCTAATTCTAATTCTATTCTATAAACTCTAATTTTAGGTTGACTCTTAAAAATGTGGCCTCCATTGCAAACTTAATTTAATCCAAATAAAAAGTATCTATTTGGTCAGAGTCTAAAATTAAAAATCTAGAATTAATAGCGAAAGTGAAAATGTAAACTTTAACTACATTTTTTTGCATTTATACTATGTGATTGTCTACCAGAAAGAACTGCACAAAACCATATTGATGTTTTTCATTTTCTTTATGTATGGATGGGGCTCCTGCACTGTAAGATGTCCTTATGAAAAGGCTAAAACAACAAAAACATTCAAACATCTATGCAATATAGTGACAGAGATGTACTGCTTTTAAGTTAATTAAGATTGAACTTTCAGAGGAATAGTGTCTTCAGGAATGTTGCTTAAAATCTTCAGACAATGAAAAGAAAGTGATAAAAAAATGTAAATCCTCAGCTGACAAAATGGTAACACTTCCAACATACTGTATAATCTTTAGTTTAGAATGATGGACGTCAGGCAAAGGGCTGTATGTTGCCCATACAGTACATGCAGTGGTACAGTATAAATGGGAATCGCTCTGCTGGTTTGATGATGAAATAAAAAGAGATTGCTTCCAGTTGACTGGGCCAATTGAGGTTTTCACAATGTAAAACTATGCACTCATATCCACTTTGTGAAATATGGGATCAGCCGGGGGTTACACAGCCTTGGGCAGGGCACTTAACCCACATCACCATTTCCATCCAGCTCTTAGAAAATAGGCTAAATAGGTCAAACAATACTAACATATTTGTCTTACTGCGTGAATTAACAGACCATCGATTATTTTAATTACTTTCCTGTGTCAGCTCCCTCATTTTCATCCATACAGTCACTGTCACCATTTGAAATTATATAACCCTGTGCTGGAAATCTCCACTCCCCAAAATGGAGGAGCGGAGCCCCGGCTGCACGTGAGCCAACTGTAGATGAAGCAGTGGCTCAGCAGTGAGCTATGAGGCGTGTCTGGGGCCGGGCTTCACTGCTCTGTGTAAGGGGAGGGAGAGTTAAAGCTGCTGTTGTCGATGCCTCTGCCGTGGTCCAAGTACTGAACTCCATCCAGCAAAGAGGCCATAAATCAGGCCGGCTCCTGGCCTCCCTGGAAGGGGGTTTTCATAGGCTCTGCTTTGGGCTTTCATTGGGTCAAGTACATTAACCTGGCAACCCTCCACATCCCCATCTCCCCGAGGGTAGGGGGGATAAAACTGTCCTCTCTCTGCATCTGCTCTCTCACCATACACCCACTCCTGAGCCAAATGTAAGGGACAATAAAGCTATGGACAGTATAATATGACACATTATACAATAGGTAGTTTCAGCCAAGCCATTTCATTGGTGGAAGACACGTTCCAAACATGCTGATAAGTCCCATAAACCATAGGAAGCTGTGCTGTTAAATGGAGAAATGGAAGTGGTTTCATGCTAATTATGATGGACAAACCTGGCAGCAGGGCTGGGCTATAAGGTTGCAATCAATAACAGAATATAAAAGTATTCCAGATACCAATATATGGTATACAATAGGGCAAATCAGAAATAAAATGTATGTTCAGTGCATTGAACTGTGTTCCACCATATTACATCAGACAAAACTCTTGGGGACAGCAACAAACTCAACACAACAATGACATATTATCACCTTATACGTGTGGGGACTTTATTTATTTGGAGTCATGTTTCTGCCTACATGACAGATGTAAGTCCAATATTTTTAGCTCTGTTTTGGTGTCCACCAACTCCCGAGGGACATATCTGACCCTTTAGCTGCTAATTCCTCCACTATGTTCACTAGCAAGCCGCTAACGTCGTCTGTCTGACATTTGGTGCTGAGCAGGTAGTGTACAGTGGGTTTATTCAAGCTTTTTCAGAGAAAAAAGCTGCGTGCTGCGGCTGGACATGACGCTGATGAGAGCTGTGAGACTGAACCAAAACAGCAAAGTTGCAGGCTGTAAAACCAAATCAGTGAGCTAAAAGATGCTGCAAAGCTCAGTAGAGCTGAGGGGAACTGCAGAGTCAGGTGACAATTCTCTGTGTGTAATCTAAATCTTTTAGATTAGTCAGCTGACCCATTGTTAATATAAAAATATTGATCATTAATTTGGATTACAACATTTTGTAAAAAGATAAAACAACATGATCATATTGTGTCATTTTCAAAAAATAGTGTTTTATTCTTAGAATAACACAATTAACGGATATTTTCTCAGCCCAGCTCTACATGACAGTATTGGCTGTCTTTCCTTTTTGGGTTCTTATGTCCACTACTTTTCACTAAACATAACAAGGCAACACACATGTTGGTAGGCATTATTAAACACATGAACCCTGCGCTGTTTTTGATCCCTTCCTATCTATATACTGGGCCGCTGTGTCTCAGGAGGTAGAGCGGGTCGTCCATTAATCCCAGGGATGGCGGCTCCTCCTGTCCACATGTCGAAGTGTCCTTGGGCAAGACACTGAACTGAACTGAAGTTGCTCTAGATGGAGGCCTGCACCTTGCATGGCAAATCCGTTGCCATCAGTGTGTGAATGTGTGTGTGTGTGTGTGTGTGTGAGAATGGGTGAATGAGATCTGTAGAGCCCTTTTGGAGCCGTTACGGTTGAAAAAGCGCTATATAAGTGACGTCCATGTGTTGTTTTGCTCCTTCTTATATGATCAATTGTGAGTTATTTAAGATTTCTCCACTAAGATTCCCATCATGCTTTGTAAACATAAGTGTAATGTTTCCAAGGAGACAGTCCGTTAGCAGAGGGCTACACCTGAGGCTGTATATTTTAGCCTATAGTTTTTACATTTTGGTAAATTTGCACCATGTCATGAAAGTCATTCCATATCAGCTGCTAACAGTTCCTGTAACCATAATGTACAACAACAATCAACTGCATTACTTTTTATACAGGAGAAAAAGTCAATTTGATAATTGTGAGGTGTTCTGACATTATAAGAAACATCCTTTTAGCATTACTTCTAAGTGGACGTTTATCCTCGTTGAGCATCGATGACCACTGGAAAGACAAAGTTCCTCTGATTCCATCAGTATGTGCATGAAATCAGTGTGCTCCATTTTGACTGAGTTATAACTCAAATTGCGTCAATTGGGTTCAAAGGATTTTGGGTTCAAAGACATGACACCCACCACTATGCTCTTTACTAGGCTCATACATCATGCATCACCGTTGCACCCATAATCACAGATTCTATCTTGGCTGGCAGAGAAAGAACCAACGGCACATACTATATACATATATTTATGCATGTGTGTATGTGTTAGTGAGCTGAAGTGAGAAAGTGACACATTCAAACTGTGCCTACCCTTGAACAGCCTCCCTCGCATTCTGCCCATTTAACACACAGTCCCGCTGCTTCACGGCTTGGGTACTGCCAGTCAGCTGGAGTGATACTACACAACTCAAGTGTTACTAAACAGAGATGTGTTTTAGTGCTGGGGAGTGCCTATAGGGAGGTGTGGAGGACGAGGAGGTGTTGGAGTTTGTTAATGTGAGCGCCATTGAAAGAAAAACCCTGTAACCCTCCCCTGTGTGTGACAGACATCACGAAAGCTCTGGCTTCATATCTTAAATATGGACTTGTTCTCACTCTAGTTTGGACTGGTATTAATGTCTTTTTCCTCTGAAATGCACTTTCTGATGAAAGAGTGCATTTATATGCACACAAGTGTCCCAATTACAATCCATTTTTTGGAGTATCCCAGTTGTGCTTTACCCATGTAAACACCTTATCCTGGTTTCAGAAACCTGGATGAGCCCTTACCCCTGTTTTGAGATGTGCTAGCTGGAGTGCTCCAATAGAAATCTGGTTACTGCTGCATATAAATCATTCTCTGCCATGCTCACAGGCGCGTCATCAACTCATGTCATGGAGTAGTTAGTGGGTAAAAACAAAATTAAGGTAAATGATGTAATGATGATCAACACACTGAAATAAAAGGAAAGTCTGACTTCAGTAATGCAGATCATAAAATGGTACTGTTGCTCTCATTTTTCGTTACCAGTGATGAGATGGAGAAAAAGAATCCAGCACGGTGGTAAATGCAGAAGAGCTCAAACGAAAAACAAACAAACTGTTGATTCACAACAGGTAACTCAGTCGGTACAGAAATAAGTGACAGAGATGAAAATACAGGAATGAAGACAGACCTGCCGGCAGACAATCAGAATCCTGGATACTGTTACGTTTATGTATACAGGGATATGAACAACCAGGTTTCTCGTGTGAACAAAACCAGGGTAAGGGGTATTAATGTGCATGTAAACATACTCATTATGTCTTCTCTGAAAGTAATATTAATACATTTGGCATCACTGCATGATCATACATTTAAATAAAGATTTCTTTTTTCGAGAAATGTCTAGATTCCAACAGAACTTGTAATGGGGTGCAAGTTAAAATGCTAAATCCTATATCACAACACAGATAGTCGTGTTCCTCAGCTGTTAAATATGCTTGAAAGTCTAGTAAAATACCTGGTAAAACAGCCTTTTTACTCTTTGCATCCATTATGTATCAACTAAATATCAACACTCATAACTGTGTTACTTTGCAACCACTATAGTTTAGCACCTATAATGTTTAGAGGTTACCATTTCATTAAAAAAAGGCCCTCTATTGAGGGTTTTTGGCACTCTTCTACACTTCATTCCTATTAATATCTTTAAACACATGACTGTGTATTATTTGCATTGAGTTTCACTAATAATATTAGATAGAATTTTAAAATGTCCTACAATTTGATTTTTATCCATTAATTCTGCACAAAACAGCAGAATATCCGGTGGTGTTTGTTTATATTTCGCTTGAATCAAAAATCTCATTCTCCTGCAATTGTGAAATTGCTCCTGCCTGTATTGCAGTTTTCATTTTTTTTACTTCAATACTGCAGTGCTAGACGACAGTAAGTGATGCTGCTGTTTGGAGCCCCAGATGCTGTCATCACTGTCTGACTGCAGAAGGACGCACCCTGTCTCTGTCCCAGGTGACACAGATGGATGCAAACTGCAAATGCTGCAGCGTGTTCACACAGTTTCATCAGTTTTGCTCTTTAGTCACAGTAAGGACAGGAAAACATAAATAAAACCAAATATTTCTGTCTGGGAAAATATCAGTTAACTGTGTTATTCAAAAAATAAAACAATATTTGAGACATTTTTCCCTTATATTAAAATGGATGGAGAGCTATTACAATAATACCACATTAATGCCACAGACATGATAAAGTGATTGGTGCTCTACGAGGACAACAGATGATGAATTGGCGTGCTGAAATAATACGCCAGTCAGGCTCCCCCCTGCTTTAATAACAGCACCCACTGCGAATGAACCTAAGAAGAGCAGACAGATGCCACAGTGCAAAACCATGAGAGCCACACAGTACATTCTCTGTCCCTATCTCCATATGGAATAAAAGGAACAAAGGTGGCTTAAGGACCCCTTAGAAATCCATTAGAAGCATACATTTCTGCTGTGACTCTCTCAAACACACACACAAACACACATATACACATCTGTGTATGCGTTTTAGATCCTCTTAGTCAGACAGGCTGCAGTGCTTTACGCCAGACTAAAGCATCTGACTCGCACCACAGTCAGCTCAGGGTCTGTGACAGTATGGAATCAGATTTGTGTCAAAATAATCAAAGAAAACTCAAATAAACTAAACTAAAATAATAATTTGAGAGAGAATAAAACTCACTGAAGCAAAAAAAAGTAAAACTTTTAACTTGCAAACAAATGATTTGCGTTATCGTGTAAACAATTGGTCTTTTTTGATAATATGTCCTTTTGTTTACAGTTCCCTCTGCTCCTCTCTCACTGATCAGACTTTTGCCCTCACCATCGGCTTTGCGGCTACGCTGCCAGCTCTCTCGTTTGCGCTGCCTGACTTTTTGTTTGCAGTTCTGACACAAACCTCTCGCGTGGACTGGACACCTTATTTCAGGTGTGCGTCCCTGTTGGCTAATGAGTTTTTGAGTGACAGCTCAGTGCCCCAAACATTGTTCAGTGCAGCAAGCGCAAGTTTGGTTTTGGTGGACACGGACACAGCATCAACGGGGCATTCACTATCTACTAGCTAACTTTACTGGATTCCTACAAGAAGTGTAAGTATTGATCACTAAACATATGTTGTGTTAAGTTAGTAGTAAAGCTAACTTCATCTTATTATATAAAGCTAATATAATCAATTTTGTTTGATTATATTGACACAAATCTGATTCCATATGGCAGAGGACTCAAAACCAAACTGTAAACCATGAAGGAGAAAAGGTGAGAAATGAAAGGATTACATAAGCGTCTGCCAGTGTCCAGATGTAGAAATAAAGTTATTTTAAATCAAGGTGCGACAGGCTGCAGGGGCTTAAAGTTTATATGCATCCTTCAATAGAATCGAGGTGGTGCTTTCTCCTCACCTGTGGTGCACTATGTACGTGATGATGGAGGCGAAGAGGCAGAGCAACATGACCGCTGTGCAGGCATACACGACCGGGTGCAGAAACTCCCCAGGGTATGGGGGGAAAGACAGCACCTTCTTCAGATCCTGAGGCAGACAAAGAGAGAGAGAAACTGGGGATCAGACATAAGTCGTCATAAACAGAGTATCACAAAAATAATCAGTGAGCAAGAACTGGGCCTGCACAGTGACAGCATTTCCGAGAATCCACCCAAAGGCGGAGATGATGAGCTCTCCATATGCATAGGCACAGTATACTGCGCCGACGAGATATGCAGGCAAAATACAAATGAATGTCAAGTAACTGTCTTCGAGTTAGAACGCTGTCCAAATCAGCATAAAAGAGTAACAACCCTGTCGAGTGAATATTCTTCCCCCTGCATTTACATTTTGCATTTCAGGCATTTAGCTGACACTCTTAGCCAGAGCGACTGAGTGCAACAATAGCATAAGCTTCCTAGTCTGCCAACATAAAAAGCAAAACAAAAATGGATAGCAGCCAGGCAAAAAAGAAAAAAAATGAAAACAAAGTTAAGTCGCCTTTTGTGTCTCTAAAAGACACATTGTTAACAGACGCTCATTAAGTCCTTATCAACATCACAGTCCATTTGCTTGGTGATTTATTCTACGTGACAAACTCCTTCAACTCTTACAGCAAACATTTTGACAGCTACAGCCTAAAACTCTCAAAGTACAGACAACTTTTTAATACTTTAATTTATCGTTGTACTGTATCTGTTAGCTTTAGATCCGCTGTGTTAAGAGACAAAACGAGCTATTGTAAAATCTGTACACCCACTTCACATGCACTCGACTGCTCTCGCTCTTTGCGGAGCCAACAGTGACGTCACGATTTAGGCTCCATCGTGTTGACGTTGCTAAATAAAGCGCACCTTATCTCCATAACCCCGCCAGCCCAGTGTGAGTTTGTGTCTGCGAGAGTGATCCACATACACGCTGTCTGACTCCATCATTGTCTCCGGGAGTAGCCAAGTGGGATATTCTATCTCCGTGTTTATCTAGAGGCTGATGAGTCTGTCGGGGCCTGTGAGGGGTTGTGACCTTCAACTGAGCATTTATAAGCACAGTTGTAAAGTAGTGGCCCGAGATGGAATAAAAGGTTTGGGGGACAGGACACTGGGGAGATGTAGAACAGGAGAGTGTGTGGCACAGACACTCAGTCCAAGCCTCATCACTGAGCCTAATATAGCCTTTACTGTGTGCTTAAGGAGAAAAAAGGAAAAAGGAAGTGAAAGAGTTGGAGCCAAAATTTCTATTCAAGTTATAAAGTTAATTTTTCTCAATGTAACCTTTAAAGATGCTAATATTTGTGGCTTTTTTTGAGGTATAAGCAGTCATCGCTCTGATGTTGTTCACTTCCAAGAGATCACTTGGTCTTTCCTTGAAATGTCAATTGCTGAAGATTGAGTCTTTGATTGTTGTCTTGGGTATTCTTATTTGGTTTGCATTTCTTTGCTAACTATCCTCATCTTTTATTTACTGTAAACTGCAAACATAAAATACATCACTTCTGATGCATTAAAACACACACCCATCATCTATACCCAGTTACCCTGTACAGGGTCATGGTGGGCTGGAGAATTTTTCCACCTCAGAATAGGTGAGAGGCAGGGTCCGCCTTGGGCAGGTCGTCTGTCACAGGGCTGCAGACAGACCACCATTTACTCTCACATTCACACCTACAGTAAGAGCAGTACGTGGCATATAAAGAGTTTGGAGGGTGGTGTTTGTTTTTTTAGCCTTTCCGAAACCAAAAACACACATGCGCTAAAGGCTAAGGAATAGATTCAACTGTGTGTTTATTTGTTCTAACGTAAGCTGCAAATGATAGCATGCCCAGCTAACTAGCTTACAGGATTTTACAGGGATCTCGTTTTAAAATACGTGGACACATTAAAAATGTCAGCCAGTGAAGGTGTTTTCAACCAACTGATGGAGTTAACGTTAGCTTAATTAACTAGCTAGCTACAGCTGATAAAATCTGCTAGCAACAGTTGAAATTTCAGCCAGCAAAATGAACAGCCGTTGGCTAGAAATGAGAAGCCTGCTTTTGTCTACTTCTGAAATCAAGGACCCATTGTTCCAAAAAAAGAATTTTGAGTGGTAAATCTGCCACCGTTGTCATTGTAAACTGCAAATCTGCCGTCTTTGGATTTCAGGAGGAAACGGGAACACCCACAGGAAATTAACACTGACACCAGGAGAAAATGCTAACTCACACAGAATGGCACAAAGCATTTGCATTGATTTGGTGTTGTGCCTGTGTCCACCTGGTGAATGTAAGTCCAATATTTACTCTTCTTTTAGTTCTATTTTGCTCTCCACCAATTCCTGAGGGAAATATCAGACTCTTTAGCTGCTAGATGCTCCACTCTCTTCACTACCTAGTTGCTAACTTTGTCTGTCTGTTGTTAACAGTAGGGTACAGGGGGTTTATCAGAGCTTTTTGCTGAAAACAGCTGCCTGCTGCTTCTGGAAAAGGCTGGTGAGAGTGATGAGACTAAATCAAAACAGTAAAGTTGGGGGTTGTAAAACCAAAACGTTAAGCTGAAAGACGCTAAACCACACCATAGAGCTGAGGGGAACTGCAGAGTCGGGGTGATGAATTCTCAGTGGGTTCGTCACTGCGCGCGAGACCTTTCACACACATGTCATTTGATCCATTGCTAATATAAAAATATGGATTACAGCAGCTTTAATACTAACCATAATATCTCTGAAGAACTACTCTTGCTTAACTTTTAAAAGGGGTGGAAGGAAAAATCAGTGGGATCATCGATCTTTCAAAATACAGACATTTATGACTTTGCCGCTTGTAGCTTGGCCAGAAAATCAAAAACGACAAGAGGGAGGGATGGGGGAAGAGCTGGAGAGAGGACTGTAATTAGACCTGGGCAATAAAATGTACCATCATTTGGGAGCACAGTAGCACGAAAAAAAAAGAGGAAGGAAAGAAAGAAAGAACAGTGAGAGAGTGGCCCTCTTGGGGGAAAATACAACATAACAAACACATACCAAAATTCCAAAAACAGCTTCACATAATATGATAGTTACAGATTTACACGGAATTATTAAGTTTGTATTTATCCTCGCAGCGATGTCATGGAGGGACAATGAAAGCTGGTGTTAATTACAGCTCAGTGAATTGATGTTGCTGGAAAAAAAAAATCATGGCCTGAAGCATCAGCAAGAAATCCTGCTGAAATGAAGCTTTTAAGTCAGTAAGCTGATTTATATACTTAAAGAGCAAATAACACTTCATAGGAGTTTTGATCATGAAAAATAACCCCACAAAACATCAACTTAACTAAAGGTCAAAGAGAAAACGTGTCCGTGGGAATCAGTTACTGCATCGGTAAAAACGAAATCATGCTCAGACATAATGAGCAGTTCAATGTGATGCTAACATGGTGAGTGACGGCAGCTATAGTTAAATGGCTTTAGGTGTGAGGGAGGAAGTCAAATGTTCTCATGGGACATATTATCATCATCACTGGGCTTATAATGCTGGCTGAGAATGTCAGCCTCTCACCTCCGGAGTCTTTAACCATTTCACAGCAGCCCACAGCTGTGTGCCGAGCTGCTTTTCTCAAAATGTGTTTACTCACAAAACCATATGTGTGCCCCAGTGCCTTATTACTAAAAAGTAGTACATTGACTTTTAGTATACGAAAGAAGATTCATAAGAAATAAATGCACTGTGCATAAAAACTGCACTGACAGACGTCAACTGAGCTGCAACTTTGAATGCTATTGCCAATTTGAAAACATTAAAAAACAGCTTTTAGAAACTGGATTTTTAATAATTTACAGTATTTCTTTATTTTATTTTTTATTTTGGATTTATTCACAGCGCTTTCGACCATTTTTTTACTCTTAGCAGTTTCTAGTAGCTCCTCCATTCCTGTCAAACATTGCATTGTGAGACAGTAGTGTCTATTAACACCACAGCCAAAAATCAAGCAATTAAGTATGCATGCTGGCATTTTGGAGTATACTTCATTTAGGATTTTTTTTTCACTGTGTATGCGCTACATACTTGAAACACATTTTGAGTTTATTAAAAGCCTAAAAGCCCTGCTAACAGCAGAATGTACTGTTCCCAGCATCCAACTGAACCACGACAGACTAACATCACCAATTCACCATCCTAGCTTAGCTGTCGATAGTGGAGCGAAAAAGCAGGTGTGACTAAAGCTGCAGAAGCAGGAAAGGTCTTCATATCTGAACAGCAGGACAGGGCATTCACACACAGGGCCTGCTGAGGTCTGGATTTACTTCTGTAGGAGATATTAACACTTTGATAGATGGCTCCATCCCTGCTATGTTCAGTTAGCTCAAGTATTTCCAAAAGGTGGGATAAGACAAGGACAATCTTTTGAAAGATATTACATCCATAAAAAGGCAAAACAATCTAGCTGTAACATGTTGGTGGTGGTAGCCACCATCAAAACCAGGTGCAAACAAATGTGGGATACACAATACAGCTGAAACAATGAATCAATTAGTGGGTTGACAGAAAACTAACTATTTTTTATAATCAATTAATCGTTTAAGTCACTTTTCAAGCAAAATCACCAAACATTCCCAGGTTCCAGCTGCTCCAATTTGAGTATTTGCTACTTTTCTCTGTATTATACAGGAATGGTAAATGGAATATACATATTTGTGTTTTGGACTGTTGATCAGACAAAACAAGCAAAAAGAAGATGTCACTTTGGGCATTGGGCATTTCACCATTTTCTGACATTTTATAGACCAAACAAATAAATAAATAATGAAAATAATTGTTAGCTGCAGCCGTACTACACAGAATCAGGAGTACCACAAAAACTATACAAGCCAATTTCATCAGACTAACAAACAAACATTTCAAGCAGAAGTGCTGGTGGAGTAGACCAGCCAAAAAAGGACAGCGGTAGCCTAAAGGTTTGAGAAGAAGCTGGCTGGCTGGGAGAACCAGGCTGGCTGAAAGTGAATGAGTAACAACCCTTCTTCAACAACTACTACAGCGGTACCCTTGTGCAAGGTGCTGAGCAGCTGCTCAGAGAAAGCAAAGAAGGGCAAAGCTGGAAAAGAGCATGCATGCTCAGCAGAACCTTCCCCTGGACGAATAAAGGTTAAAAAAAAAAGACATTATAGCATGCAGGGCTGGGGGAGAGAATAGAGAGAAGAAAAAAAAGAGGGATGAAGGGAGACTGTCCCTTTCAGCAGATGGATAGGCCCAAAGAAAAATGGCAAAGCAGACTACAGGGTGCCCTGAACAAATTGTTCATATGGCTCCTAGAAGCAGTGTTTATGCTCCTGGGGTGATGTGAGGCAAACTGCTGCAGCACGTTCAGAAGAGAAGGCTCAAGTGGGATGAATGCACAATATACTGAACACTGACTATGTACTAGAAGCACTATAGCTTTTCACCACTGCTGTTAAAATCCACCTATTTATGATTTTCTTTAAAGCATGTGCAGATTTTCTTATATTTGTGTCTCTTAAAGGCTGCTACACTTGAGTTTTACATTGACTCCTGTATATTTAAGTTATGTATAGATCTCACAGTGCTGTGCAACAGATGCAGACTGTAAAGTTGCAATTCCCTTGTTGACCCGGCTGTCATGATGACTGATAGGCCACTGGCGTAGCTCGCAGCGTGCTCTAAACTATTTCTCCCATGCTCTTCCTTTGCAGAAGCCAGTAGCAGAGTGTCAGCTAGGGACAGGAGAAGCCAGCTTCAAATGTGATTCCTCCACTCCAATTATTATCATTACTGCTATTGTATTACATCACAGCACCGTGGCCACTTTATTACTGTGTCTGTGCGGCAGGACAATGTGACCAGCCCTCTGACAGCGCAATTCATTACAGAGAGGCAACAATATTACCATACAGGGCAGCTTAGTTTAGCCCATTCTGGATTAGCGCTGACATGTTACATCTAAACATGCCCCCATTGTCCCCTAGCCTCGGCAGCTAAACAGGCCCCTGAGCCCCTGTTTGTGTTGTAGTTACAACTTTAATCCAGGATCCTCCCTCCCCATGCCAAAATCAGATTACCAGAGTCAATTAAACTTGATCCATAATCTCAGCGCACAGGCACAGTGGGTGCAAGGTTATCAGCCCTGCAAAATAAAATGGGACAAATACACTGTTCATCTGAGAGGACTTACAGGATCAGTCTTGTTTTAGCCTGGTGATTGGTTATGATGATGAACTGCACAACCTGTAGAACCCACATGCAAATAATTCCCAGACTCTTGTAAGTTTAATGCATTTTGCTTTTAATTGATGCTGTTGAAACCGCTGAATCTGTAAGGCAATCTGTGACATATGTCCTCACAAATGTGCTCCTTTCCCTGTTGTAATCACATCGCTGCACGCAAGAATGCACAAACATTGTGGGAGAGAGGGAAGAGAAAGGGAGTGAGGAAATTAAAATCCTCTAGTGAACAGCCTGCGGGCTCCCGGCTCCCAGCTCCCATCCAGCACTGTATTTTATCATCCTTGAGTGGCCGCGCAAACGCTGTAACAGAACCGAGGTGAGTGTGCAAATCAAACTCACTCCGGGTTGCCCATACACCACTGGATAACAGAGAGAGACAGGACAGCGGCGGGACACAATAACCTCCGGACTTGACAACAGTCAGAAAAACAGTCACGCACCATTAATGCAGGTCATCAATGTTTCAGCGGTACCTTGTGGCTGTCACTCAGCTCGTAGCTTTGAGATACGTTCATGCTCGTAATCAGCACCTCGCCCGGCGAATGTTCAGCAGCGGAGGCAAACAAGGCCCACCGTGAAAAGAGTAATCAAATTATGTGGAATCAACTACACATCCATCAAATCAACAAACATTATCAGCTGATGAGGAACCTCGCTCGGCATAAAAGATGAAGCCCCATCTAGATGAGCACCGTCATTTAAGGCTCAGACATATCAGTCGCGCTGTATCTATCTTCTCAAACATCAAGGGGGCATTGTTTCATTAGCATTCATTTCTCTAGAGCCTCAGATTAGAAGTGTTGTATTTAGCTTCAAATTCCTATACAAAAGTTATTGTAATCGCTGTTCTGTGGAGATGTGGAGATATTTAAAGCATGACTAAATGAGCCTTGTGCTCTGCTCAACCTTGCAAACAGAGTACAAGCTCATAATTCACTGTAGGCAAACCCCCCCCTACAACTGGAACAAAGAGACGTGAATACTCAAGCCTGCTACGAACGGAATAAATCAATACGAACAAATGTGAAAGCAGGGAGAAGATTGCTTTTTAATATAGGGTGGAGACACTGGAATGGCTCTCTTTCTTTCTTTAGCTTTTATTTATCCAGGGAAGATTTGCTGAGCATGATGCCTCCTTTCACTCTCTTACAGTTAAACACATTGGCTACTGGGAGCTACCCAATCTGACCACAGGCTGACTGGTGTTTACTGAGTAGCTCCACTTTTCTCAAAGGCTCCCTGGCACACTGACTGATGTTTCATGTAATATCATTTTATTAGATCTCAGTCCTTTTACATCCCTTATTGAATATACACTCACTAATACTACTAATGTTCAGCTTTTGCTGAACCTGTTTAAGAGAGGTGTTGATTCAACTTCATGATCATTTTGGAGGATGTAGGGTGAATTGTTTTGCGCTATCAAATCTTTGGAAAAACATTTTTAAAGTTGAATTGGCAGAGGCAATCTAAAGTCGCAGGTTAATTGACATCAGTCTGCACAAATATGGTATCATTGTTTTTTTGCATAATAACTACAACAAGACTATGAGTATACAGCCGTGCTAGTGGTTCTCTGAGGCTGCACAGCAGTGCTTTGAACTTGCTTTAGCATGCTAGCCACATGCTAAGACGGTATCAGGTATAACGGTTACCATGATCAGCATCTTAGCATTCTAACATTTCCTAATAAGCATTAAACACAGCTGAGGCTGATGGGAATGCCATTAGTTTTGCAAGTATTTGGTCATAAACCACAGTAATGGACAAATTTTGACCTGATGATGGTGCTAGATGAAAAGTTAAGGGATCAACAAAGTTTTTACAACTAATCCTATGGGGGGCATGAATGTACTACATTTAATGGCAATCCATCCAATAGTTGTTCATTTTACTTAAAAACACAACTGTCAACCCTCGTGGTGGCACTAGAAGAAAAGTCAGGGGATCACCAAAGTCTTAAGGATCACGTGGGAACCCTTAATGTCTGTACAACATTTTATGCCAATCCATTAAGTCCATGTTGAGATACTTCACAAAATAAGTGAAAACTTTGACCTGCTCGTGACGCAAGTCAGAGGATCACCGGCGTTAATAGGATTCATCTTTCGGGCACCCTGGATATATTTCAGGGCAATCCATCCAAAAGTGGTCACGACATAACTCTAAAACCCAAAAATATCAACCTGCTGGTGGCACTACAGGAAAAGTCAGAGGATCACCAAAGTCTGTAGGATTTGTCCTCAGGGTACCATGAATGTCTCTAAAAGATTTGATAGCAATCCATCCAATAGTTTTGACCAAAGTGGTGGACCGACTGACAGACATCTGGTTAAAAACAATAGTGTACGATTAGTACATAGTGTATATTACTGTTTATAGTTCCACTTGCAATCATAGAGTGGCGTTACAGAGTGGTGTTACTTATCCCTACAAAATGATCTTTGAAAGACACCAGCTTGCAGAGGGCACGATAACTACACAATAGCCACGATTAATTTTAGATACTGCCAAGAATCTGCAAGTTACATACAGAATTAACATAAATTGGCTACTGCTGATACAATCTGTCATGTCAACTGACAGTTAGTGCCGGCTGAAAATGAGAAACCTGCTACCTGAATGTTTTGCATATTGCTCTTTGTGAATAAAAATGAGCAAAAGGCGATAAAAGATTCCATAAGATATTTGTTAGCCTCTGAGTTTAGTGGATCCAGGTATTTTGCCAACCTGGAACCGAATCCAAAATGGCACCAGCCGTCGGAACCCAACCCTAGTTTCATGTCGAGATTTTTCGCGCCAAAAATTAGATTCAACCCACAACCCTGCTCCTCCATACTTGTGAGAAAACCTTCCATTTCCTCAGTCTGAGAACGTGAATCAATAAAAATAAATCCGAGAGAAGATTGCTTTAAAATGTAGAGCAAAGAGGCTGGAATGAGTGTTTTTTGTTTTAAAGTGATTATACGAACAATGCCGAAACTCTGCTTGCCAACATCATGTCTCTCATCGTCTTTGTACATGTGTGTGCACAAGAGATAGAGAGAGAAAGAGAGAGAGAAAGAGAGAGAGATGGTTAGTAGGTGTTGTCCGAGAGGGGTGACTCATCTTTTCCAATCACTACACACTACAGAATGCTCAATGAATGGGGCTCTATGCGTGCTCACACGTGTGCACATACACGCACACTCATAGTCAGAGGCATGGACACTGACGCAAACACACAAGGGCAGATCTGCGCACACACACACACACACACACACACACACACACACACACGCCAGTAACACCTCTGCCCTCTTACACACACAGCTCACGCTCTGTTCTGAGCTCCCTGAGATGGCATGCTTTTCGCCACGCAGAGTGGGAGCATACATAACACCGGCCCGCACCTCTTTCCCTTGCAGGTCGATACGTTGTACCAAAAGATGCCATTTTTTTCCCCCCAATGGATGAGAATAGGGCAGCGCTCCACAGGTTCTGCTCTGTTAACATCTAAAGACGGCGCGGCGGAGAGGATGCATTGTAAAGCCAGCCTCTGCAAGCAACACAATGCAAACAGCCTCTTTAACAGAATGCATCGCTCTCTGGCAATGGAGGTCTCAGCGGGTAAACAAGCTTACATTTGCCTGTGTGGTGCTTAACGGAGCCAAGCTCTCTCTCTCACACACACACACACATCTGTTGCTGTCCACCATTTTCATGTGCTCTTTCTCTGTCTCCAGCACAAACCCTTAACAGCCCTTATAGTGCTGGCTCACTGTGTGATGCTGGACATTTGATGGCTCCATTTGTATCGTCATAGAAACCACATTGTTGCCAAAGCTTTTTGTAATAATATGCATGTTTGCAGGTAAGGGCTATTGCCACCACCTCCCTAAAAAGCAAAAATAAATGCCTTAAAAAAAAAAGAATGGCCTTGTCGTGATGTTGTAATAAACGCTGTCAGGAAGTGGAACCAGGGCTGGACTGTTGCTGCCATGTTCTCTAACTGGCAGCATTTAGCCCCCTGAGAAAGAGCTGCCGAGAGAGAAGGGGGGGCAGAGGGAAGCTCTTGAATGAACGCAGTCAACCGTGCAAAGAATAAATGCATGAAGAATATGTTATGTAGTGCATCTAACAGAAAACAGCTTGTAGCAGGGACAACAATGAAAAGCAGTGATAGAGGAGATAAGAGGATGAAGAGTGATTAGACAAAAACCGTGGAGACAGATGGAGAGAGAAGAGCAGATAGGTAAATCAATAGCCGTTCAGCCCAGGAAGCTACTGTATGTCTGACTCAGATGTCTCCCTCGGCCTCTTCCCCATCCCTCTGTCCCCCGACCGCAATGCAATTTTCCTCCATTTTTGATTACAGATTGCTCGTCGAGATCTCAGCCCAGTTCCATTTCACCATCTGACAGTTGTGCTATCTGTGCCATTTAGACCTAAGTGGACGCTCCATCTCCTCCGCAGGCAATTTACATGCTTGCATCTCGTTAGGGCCATTTGTAAGGCAAAAGCAAAGCGTCAGGACAGTGAAAGAGGAGGGTATTTCAGCGCCCAGATTAGTTTTCACCTTTGATACCAGAGCGCATCGCTCACCCGCGTGGAATGGGATTTCGGAAGGGATATTTTTAAGCGAGCTCTGAATTTGAAACACAGTGATACAAAGGCCCGTCTATGGATGTGTAATTCACTCCGACATGAATATTTTCAGACACGTCTTCACCCACTCTGACATACTCTCGAACACACATGGCAGCAGTACACATGAGCTCATACCAAGATGGATACACAGAGAAAACACTACAGTGGGGGATACAGTGCCACTCAACACTGAAGATAAACCCAATGGGGAATGTTTTCCTTTTAAAATAATCTCTACTGAGATAGATCAAGCTAACACTGTTGTGTCCTGCAGCACCAAGGAAAAGCTACCCAGTGTGTCTGGAAGAGCTGGGGCACCCCCATCTTTCAAACTACCTTGCTGCTACTCCGAACTGCCCACTGACCCCACCCAGCTGGCACCTTGGACTTGGAACAATTTGAAGAACTGATATTGGATCTGTCATGGACTCATTTCACTGGACCCTTTCCTTAGACTTACTTAATTGGATTGCTTTTATCAGATTATATATTATATTATCACATTGTTCAAGTGTAATCCAATTGCACATTTTGTTTCTTCTGCATTGCTGTTACAATTTTCTGTTCATTTTTAATAGCCATTTTCCCACCTACAGCAGCTGTTGCACACCCAGCTGTCCAAGGAGGAGGAATTTCACTTTAAAAAGACTCTCCTGAGGTTTCTTCCTTATTTTCCTTATGTGCTGAGGTTGTTTCAGGAGTTATTCCTTGTTGCTGCCTTGGGCCTGTAAAGCCCTGTGAGAAATTATACGTGATATTGGGCTATACAAAGAAATCTGACTTATGATGCCTTATCTTACACGTTACTGCCGTTTTTCCTCTCAAACCCTTTACCTTGTCCCATCCACCAACCATTGTCATGGGCCCTCTTGATGTATGATCCATCCCCTTCACAGCAAAGATCCAAGTAACCAAAATGGCCAGTTCCAATCCTCCTTCAAGGATAAAGCTGTTTGTGAATAATTTGCGAGGTTGGGTCTAATCTAACAAATCCTTATCAGCCTCACTCTAGCCAACAGGACTTACAATACTTTCTGGCATTAAACAGTGAAATGTATATATTAACATCACATCCTAAAAAAAATCTAAACTATGAGACCTCTGACTAGAAATCTGAAGGGTTCTTAATAGACCTTGCCGAAAGATAGACCCCTTCGCCTGTCATGTTATCGTTCCCCCTTCAAATTACGCAAGTCTCATTTTCTGCTGTCCTTATCTTCCTCCTAGGAGTGCACAGGGGGCCACACTGCATCAATAACTGCTCCCTAATTACAAGCCTAGCAACCAGCAGCAGCAGCTCCACACCCTTACTGTAGATTAAAAAAAGACGCAACTGCAGGGCATGTCTGTACTCTCCTTGTATGCTGAGGAGAACGATATGGCCATCAGGTTAAACGTCAAAGGTCATGGTGATCGTGTCGGAAAATGCCATGTATGTATAATAAACCACTTGCAAGAGTTTAATTTTTTTCAAGTCTATTATGAAAATGACTGTTGCCTTTAACCCTCGGCCTTTTCTGTTTTTGTCTTGATTTACTTTTGCTAATCAGTGCCTGGCAGCAGCAGCAGCAGCAGCAGCGAAATGGAGGGTCAGAGGCGGACATTCTGGGAGCTGCCGTCTTGGCTGACAACAGAGGTGGACATGCAGACAACCAGCCAGCCAAACATCCAGCAGGCCACAGGGGCTGGATCACTTTCTTCACTGCCCTAATAGAGAGAAAAAAATAAGCTCTTAATGTGTTTGTCTAGACTGCCCAGCATTGTGCAAATGAGGTGCTGTCCGGTTCAGTTAAATGCAGCGCACAAATACAGCAACCCAATTGAAAGCCAGTGACAGAAACTCAAACAGAGGCAGAGAGAAAGGAAAGAGAAAGACAGAGAGAGAGAGAGAGAGAGACTGTTTACGCGGCATGCCCTCATTTCTACCAAACTGTCTCCGGGGTTCAGAGAGGGTCGCACTGTCGACTAGGGAACAGCTGGTGGTAGAGGGGGGAGAGCGGGGGTGGTGGGAGACATCTGACCGTGGACCGTTTCAAATCAGATGCAATATTATGATTTGAACACTTCTTGTTTTTTTTCTTTGCTTGAGTACGGTTTGAGACTGTGTACCGACAGCGTTCTAGGACATGAATCATGTATGTCAGATGGCCTCTGTCGCATGCAAAAGGACAAGTGGGACCTGTTTCATTTTAATCATTTGTGACTAATCATAGACTGTGCAGCAGATTTATGAGTCCAGTCTGCACAGTATTGCCATAAAAAACCTAATTTATACTTCATCCAAGTGTTCATATCTGACTAATTGTTTGAGAAAATGCATGCCAAAATCATCAACTTGGAAATAAAATCAAAACGCGACTACATCATTATCTTTCATGAAGACTGCTTGTCAGCAAGGACAGTTTTACATTTCAAGCAAGCGGTTTGCCTCACTATAAAAAAAACCTAGCACAGTTTGGCTGCCAATTAATCAGTGACTGTCTATAAACAACATCAAAACCGCGAGACCACCGAATAGCCTATTAACTTTCTTTACACACACACATACGCAGACACATTAAGTGCAACAATCCCTTCTGCTGCAAGCAGCACTATTATAATCTTTCATACACTTAGCTGAGGAGCATACATAATTTGAATAACAATAGGTTAAAGCAATGCAATTTGTATCCAGGCTAAAAGAGGGTTACACACTGCATTAAAAATAGAGCGTCCAATACAGAGCGTCAGGGAAAAGGGCCAATAGTAAGTATTGGCTTACTCCAGCAATGCCAGGGCAAAACTGTTGATGTCTGAGATAAATGGTGGTCTGCGAGCTCTGCACTCATTAGTCAGGGAGAAAACAATCTGCATCACATGTCAGGTTTCTGGCCAGCAGCAATCTGTTGTATGAGCCAGACCCTTCCCCTTTCACACCAAAGCAGGTCCGCAGTCAGCAAACACTGAGAGGTTAAATCACAACAGTAGCAACAGAGGAAAGTCTGCAGTGGTGATGTGGTTTCAGCAGGCACACTCACAAAGCAATCCCCAAGTGTTAAAGTAATCATGCCTGACATCAAATTTAAGTTAATGCTTACAAATGGAACATGAGTGCATTTATTAAATATTAACCTAAGCCAAACCTCAACTCATGTGCAGTAAGTTCACACAGCACGGCACAAAACTAAGCCTCAGCATAGCTGGTGGAGTCAGCGGCTGGTGAGGAGGCTGCATGGCTGCCTACTCGCGGATGGAGGTGGATTAGTGCTCATCTGTCAGCTGCCACGTTTGGAACGAGTGCAAGTGAGGTAAAGGGTGAAAGGTAGCTGGTGCTAAGTGGGCCCGCAGATAATTAGCATTTACTCAGAATTAGCTTAAGCTGCATGATTATGACAAAGCATACCACCGACACAAACACACATTACGCATTACTGATTAGTCATATTCTGTAAAACTGTGTGGTTACTTTCAGTTACATTTGTGGTTTACTCTACATCCACAGAAAATTTATTTCACATTTTCAAGTATGGAGAAGAGGCCTCTGTTATGGTTTTAACAACATTTTTAACCAAAATGGTGGAACCAAAATCAAGTTAAAGGAATAGTTCAACATTTTGGGAAATACACTAATTCGCTTTCTTGCCGAGAGTTAGATGAGAAGATCAATGCCAACCTCATGTCTGGTTGGTAAATATGAAGCAAAAGCCAACAGACGGTTAGCATGAAGACTGGAAACAGCTAGCCTGGCTGTGACAGGTAAAACAAACCACCTACCAGCACCTCTAAAGCTCACAAACTAACACATTATATATTGCTTTTTTTAATTCGTACTAAAAACAAAGTGTAAAAACAACTCGTTGCGATTTTATGGGTGGTATTGTGCTGGACTATTTCTTGGCTGGGAGCAGTGACTCTGGAGTCTTGTCACGGTGAGGTTGCCACTTTATAACCCTAAACCTTTTGTGCCAAAAGGGCTCTCCAGAGGCTAAGATGTACGTATTGTATGGTGCCCTGTTCCTCTATCACAAACCTCCTTTTTTAATCCACTATCAGCTTACACACAACCACAAGGCATCACCCCCCCCTCTGTTGATATCACAGTCTGTCATCACCCCTTCCCACTTCCCCTCCCACTACAATGCATATCAACAGAAAATGCCAACGTGGTGCTGTGAGACGCGGTTGCATATCTAAACAGGTCATCGTCATTATCACTGTAAATCCCTTCATCTCCTTAAACACACACACACCAAAGCTCCTTTAGTATGAAAAAGAGATAGAAAAGTCCAGGCCACGAGGATAAAGTTAACCCCTCTGAAGCCGGAGCCTGCTTGTGGACGAGCGGCGAAAACTGGCTTGTTGTCTCATTATGTCTGCCTTGAGCAAGCATGTGGACAAAAGGCTAATGAGGACACACAACTTTGAGGTTGCTATTTGCTGAAAAATAGACAGAGAAAATGAGGCACAAACAAGAAAACACTGTTCCCGAGCCACAGAAGTTGCCAGGAGGTTATTTTCGATTAGCAACAACTATCCTGCACAACTTATAGTATGTGTGTATTAGCCATAATTGCTAAACAAGAAAACGCCAGATGTGGATTGAATTTGAATAAACAACTCCCTTTAAAGAATGTTTTTTAACAACGTAATCACAATCAGTTGGCGTCTCCTCTATGAGGCTGAAGCACAGACGGTTTTCTAATTTTATCTCCTCTACCCTCCTTCCATCCATTCATCCTTCATTTCCTCCAAGTTACTACCATTTGAGTGACAATAATAGTGATTCAGTAGGCAATAAACATTTTGAAGCAAAAAACAACGTATAGGTGATATATTGTTTGTCAAGTGCTGATTATTTCTGTGTTCTCACAGTCATCAGGATAAGCGGTTTAGAGAAAGGATGGATGGATTCTCACAGTCCTTCCAATGTGTTTTGTTCCTCTGGGTGGGAGACAAGAGCTTGTGGTCAGCTCCAGCAGTCAGCAGTAATGTCACACTGGTATCGAGCCTGCAGAAGGCTCAGCCAATGAGAACTAATGTATCAAGATGGGATCCTGTCTTGGTTGGTTTGGTTCAAGATGGAGGTGCAGCAGCGAAGACAAGTGAATTGTGGTCCGTTTGCCGATTCTTTGAAACAGCAGATGCTCCTACTGAGACCACGAAGCCTCAGAATGAGAAGTGAGCTCAATGGGCCTCATGCACGAACATTTTCATATTATCATCCTAATCTCTTTCACTTTAGCCTGTGTTGTTTGTTCGTACGAGTGTTCCAAGTTCAATTCACCAAGCTCTCCTAACTGGAAAAACTCATCATAAATCGCTCGTTTCAGCCTGATGAGGGCCACCTGCTGACCAGGAGCTCTGACGAATCATCATCTTGAGCTTGGACAAATTTTGATGGCCATTTTTTCACAATTATTTTTCATTCCATAGACAAAACAATGAATTGATTAATCGAGAAAATAACTGGCAGATTAGTCGATAATTAAAAGAATCGTTTGTTGCGTGCGATCAGCAGTCCATGACTAAAACGGGAGGCGGTGATGTCAGCGTGATAGTCACGGTGATGGGCGTCAGACTACGTTCCATTACAGGTGAGGTTACACTGTCAGGTATGACGGAGACCATGGGACAGCTGTTGATTCTACAATAGACTGTAGAAGTTGTCATGCCAAAATGCACATCACACTGATATGGTGTGCATTCATTTTACAGTTGATTTCAGTAACACATTTAAACTAAACGCTGATTCAGATTAAGGCATTACAATTCTTAAATCAAATTCAGTGGCTTCCACTGTGGAGAAACCACAAAAACATACTGTGCTTAGCTACAGTTTTGAGGTACTTTACTGGAGTATTTCCATGTTATGCTGCTTTATACCTCTACTTCTACTACTACAATATATCACTTTTAACTCCACTACATTTATTTGACAGCTATAGTTACTTTGTAGATTAAGATTTTACATAAAAGAAATATATGATTAAAGCAGTTAAAACCAACATTTTGGCTTATGACCCCTTACGGAGAAGCAGTGTGTAGTTGGGGCCCCTTGTCACTTTTCAGATGTCTATGAGTTAATAGCTTTTAGAGGCCCAAATAGATAAAAGTATCCAATATAAAACTGCAAATGCGTGTAGCAAGACAAGTTTTTCATTTTTTGCTTAGTCCAATAATTATCTCACGACCCCCCAGATTTATCTTGTGACCCTTTGGAGGGGCTCAACCCCTAGGTTTAAACTGAACCTATACTTAACTGTACGTACTGTAAGGGAGTTAAAACTAGCTCTAACTCAGTCAGCTACAACAGTTATGATGCGTAAACAATCGAATAATGTCATGACATTTTTTTTGCCGAAAGAGTACTTTTTCAAATGCAGATGCCTTCATGCACAATTACATGCACACTGTATGAGACTCCTCCATGTTTAACCAACACGTCACCTGTTCTACTGTAACTGTGATGCTGATCCATCACTAGAGGAGCCTCCTTTTTCCAGGAATCCACTTCATGTCACATATTCATTATATCCTGTACGGTGTGTGGGAATACATCTCTGAGTAGCTCTTCCCTTATTGGACCGTGGCCTTAGGGCCTTTGTTATGATTGGACACTTACAAAAGCCAGCCACCCCCTCCATGTGTCTCTCGTTCTAAAGGTCTGCTCCTGCATATTAAACAGTGTGGAGCGTTGCAGCAATCAAATGCAACTCCTTCATCTACGTTATCACCTCAATGAATAAAAAAATAAAAGGAGCTACAGAGACAGTAAGAACATATACACAGTGTGGCTGCAGAGAAGAGGTGTGTCATTTGGAGGAGGTTAAAAGGGGATTTTGGGGGGGTGAGGCTTGTCACTGTGATGAAGACAGATGATGAGGCTGCATTGCTGTAAACGAGTGAGTCAGCCCTCCCTTCAGACAGGCACAGGCCTGCGGGAGGCAGAGGAGGGGGGAGGAGGAGGCAGGACAGACGGCGAAATGCATGGGAACTGTCCCTGGTGCTGAAATCTGGAACGGCTGCTTTCTAACAGCTTCAAGTTCAGCTCAGTGCAGGGAAGAAGAAAAAAAGACTCCAAAATAGAGGTATGCCGTCTTTCAATACCTGACCCACATCTGAAATAATCTGTATCACTAGTTTTAGTGTAACAGGTCAGTAATTGACCTCCTTTCCAGAGCCAGAATAAAAAAGGGATGCATTTATTTCACCTACCAGTTTTCTAAATCCACAGCAGGGGGAGTATAATGTATGCCCAAACAAAAGCTGTTGCTGAGGCTGTTGCTGTTGAGTTTTTCCACACACATCCTGTCCCAAGGTTATTTGGCATTCTGATCACAAAACCAGGGGAAGGAGATTCTCTACCATGTAATTCTCTCTGAGCCAAGTCAAAAAGATTCTCATTAAAGTACTTTTTATAACCCAAACCTCAGTCCCCAGGGACAATTGTATTGGGTTGTCATGCTATTTGTAGACTAATCATCTCCACACACACACACACACACACACACACACACACACACACACACACACACACACACACTCTAGCCCCATAAGAACTGAATGTGAAAGATTCTGGATCAACAGGAATTGGATATTGCATTGTGCCTTTCCGTCCGCCCCCCCCCCCCACCCATATTCTTTGAAATGATTTTTTTGCATTATTCATCTTTCAAAGCTGTCATGCTTTGTGACCAACCCTCTGTCAGTTTGCTCAACATCACAGATGCACCATGAGATGGATTCTCACGCTGTATGTTGCAGACAGCTGATCTAATGAGGAATCCAGCTGTATCATTTACAAGCAGGGAAGGTGATACAGCTATATTACATACAGATGCAGCTGCTGAGATTACAAAACACACTTCAAACAGTCACCTTTTGTAACACTGTCACAGCAGCTGAAATATCTAACTTTGGTCATATAGACTTTGCAACTCCTGATTTTCCTTCAGAACACCAAAGCAGGGGCTTTAAGGTAATGTCAGTGCTGTCACTGCATGAGTTACAAATGAGAGCTTCACTGATGGAGGCTCCTCACTTGTAAATACTGTAAATTAAAAATGGTCAACTTGCAGTCAGGCAGTAATAAGCAATTCCTCTCCTAGTTTGACATGAAAAGATTATGCAACAGGTCTAGTAGGCTACTTGCAGAAGCCGCCCGGCTATAAGGGCCATTGTTAAAATATACAGTATTTTAGATGAGGCCAACAGGAGAATGATGTCACAAGTCCGTAAATAAGGGTCCTTTTCTCGGGCACTGCAGAGACCAGGCGGGTGTGGTGACTGCATTAGTAGACGCGCAATCCCCGGCGCAAACGCTCGCGTAAGACCATAATGTGGACATTCCTGTGACGGCTTTTTCGCCATCGCTATGACTACCTTCTACTTGTCGGACGTGTATTGAAGTTCAAATCAATCTGTGGCCAGGAAAATTTGACAAAATTGCCGATCTCGCTTTATTCTGACAGCCAGAAGGTGCCCATTGACAGTGCGCCTCCCCAAGCCCGTGTTTGATAGAAAAATACATGCACAATGACAATCTGACATCTGCTCTCCATCTGACAACAGCTTAGTATTCTCCACAGACACCCCGCTCTCTCCCTCAGAGCACCCCATGCCGTTTTTGTATGCCGCTTCCCCTCTGTAAACCCACTCTTTCTCTTTCCAATGCGGCTTTTTTTCGAGCCAGTTTATTTCCACACACGAACAACAACGGAATTGAACAGCGGCTTCATAAAATATGCAGGTAAAAAGGCAACTCGGAAAGCACCGACATCTCAAGCACAACACTTTTCATGATCTACTGAGAACTGACCTCCCAGTCTAACGAATCCCACTCTTCGGTAAACATCCGGAGGATTTCTTTTCATCCAAAAAAGCGGACCAGGCGCAGGGGTTCTATGGAGCGACCGGGCGATGCGATGCCATTGCGCTTTTGGTATTATCCTCATGAAATCAATTTGAACAGGGGACGTCGTCGGGAGAAAGCATCTCGGCGGCGTCGACACCAACTTGAGCGACACAGATGAACGATGCTACGCTTTACAGTCCAACATTTTTGCTCGGCGATGGTTGCAACCAATTAGCACACCACTTGCGCTCGGAGGCGAATAGCTCCTGACAAGGCGCTCCTTCTCTTGAGCATCGCTTCTATTTCAGCTGCTGTGCTGCTTTTTGGAAAAAGGTGGCAGACTATACAACACACGCAACTTCTCATTTCCAGGATATAGGGGGGGAATTTAGCGTAGCGCATAGCCTACTCCAAAGCCAATAAATCCCCGTAGCGCATTTGACAAATCCTTTCCCACTGCTGAAGAGCAACAATAAAGGACGCTTTTAAAGGTCCCTGCATGAAGTGCTTCTTAAACACGTGACTCCATCTATTCCATGATGAAAAAAAAAGATGCATTTGATCCATAATAGGCCCTAAGCAGTGGAAGACACGTTATGTGGGGGCATGTTTGTGCTAAAATGAATGACACTGTTAGCACACAGTAGACTACTCACCATTAGCACAGCAAAGTTATTATGATGGGTGCAATGAATAGTGGTCGTGTTGCCCCCGGAGCCTGTTATGTGGCAGCCCTCTGCCCTCCAGCCACCGTGTCCATCCAGCAGGTCAAAATCCCAGTAGGCAGCGGTGGGGTCTACACCCAGTGCGAAGTGCCTGAGAGCAATAGTAACGGAGTGCACTGCGCTCCCGAGGCTGCACCCATCTGCAAGAATAGCAAGACATTCAATTAAGGAAACCAAGTGGAAAGTCTGTAGCCTAAGTGCTATGGCCAAGGAAGCGTGGACACGGGCGCGCACATTGACATGCAAACTCCTGTATGCACAACATACACACACAGGCATTATGTAGACGTTGCTCGAGTGTCAGACTGTTACTGCAGCTGACAGACTGTTGTGTGAAGTGTTGCAGGTAAACTTTAATCTCAGAATAGAAACCTAAAGTAGACATTTCTCCAGAAAGAGAGACGCAGCAGTGAAGTGCAATGTGATGTAAACATTCATGCACTCATTTCATTCATTGAAATGAAATTAACAGTAACAGTGATTGAGTTTTGATGTATTTTGGCAACATGCACACTACGCTGTGAAGCTTACGTGTCAACATGTTGCGCAGAACAAACTGATAATGTGTGTGTGTGTGTGTGTGTGTGTGTGTGTGTGTAAGCATGCGAGTCGGCAATACAGTACAGCGTTGACATCACAGGCATGATGATAAAAATGGATTTCCTCTTACCTAATTTGGTGAAAGCAACTGGTGTTGAAACGCTCCTACGCTTCCCATCATCTGCGAGATTTGACGAATTCCCCGTGCAAGGAAAGAGTTTCCCATTGCGAAACACAATAAACTGCAGCTTGCAAGTGGAGTTATCAACAGATTGCAACGCAGAGGAGGATATAGGCGTACCAGCCAGCGGTAAATGGATTGAGGCGACTGCCACTGAGTTCTGCGGATGGAACAAAAAAAGAGAGGAAAATAAAAATTAAATAATGTCTCCGAGATGCGCAAGGGGGAAAAAAAACCCAAACTCCCATAGAAAAAGACAGACAAATTGCTTTCCTCTCCAGGAGTGGAGGCGACCATAGACCACAAGTGACCATGAGAATGAGAATCACGTTTGAAGCGCTCTAGTGCGCCTATTTGGTCAGGCTCCCTGCCGCAGAGGTGGAAATGGTTCTTACCATTTCAGCTTGAGGGCACATCAACACTGCAGCTTGATTTAAAGAGACAACCGGTCTGACTTTATCTTCTTTTCACCGACTATAAACACTGGAGAACCCCCGAAAAAAAACCCCAGCCCTGGCAACATTTGGGAAAAAAGGGGGTTCTAGGAGAAAGACATGGCTTGGGTATGTCAAGGTGTACGCACTCGCCATCTTTGAGCACAAGTGAATCCAAACTCATCTTGTAAACTTGTTTTTTATTGCTGTGAGTGCAAGCAAAAAAATAAAAAAAAATAAAAACAAGAATCCCACTGGGCAGCATACCCAAGAATCCCATCAGAGTTGCATTCAAGGTCCACAATCCCTCTGATCTGTTATGACCTGTAGCTAATAATTTTGCACACTGAACAAATTACATATTAGCAGTCAGGAGTCTACGCCTGTCCTGTCCCAAGAACATCAGTGCTAAAATCAGGATCCAGCCTTTTGAAGCTGCATGATAACAGCTGCAGGAACTTTGCCACAGCTCAGGGTTTAGTGAATTGATGCCCCTGGTGGACAGAAATGTTGTTCAAGGGTGTGTGGACCATTGACTGACTGCACTTAGGACAGGACAGGCAGCACTTAGCCCTGCCAAAAGATCAAGTTTAATCATAAAAAAGCCCTCCAAAGTGGCACCGTCAGCATATAAGGCGTACACATGTGGCCACTCGACTCCATGCATCCTATCAGCAGATATAACTGCCCAGGCTGTAATGTGCTCAATATTTCATATACAGGTATAAAAATAGAGAAGCTACAGTGTACTTGCAAAAACACGTTGTTTAAAAGGAGAAACTTCTGCACACATGATCTTGGTTGTAATTTATTCAGAAAAGTGCTAATGTTCTGGTCAGTGACCTTCATCAGGGTATGAAGCACTTAAGCGCACAAAACAGACAGCCTCTTTGTTGAGTTATTAGGAAGTAATTACACAGAAATGGTTCTTTCAAATAAACACAACAACTGAGGGTATTAACACATTTCTGTAGCGTGAACAGATTTCAAGGAAGAGGCAAAAAACACTGGAGGTCCCAACATATTTATCCAGCAAGTGACCCTAATGGAGAATGATGCTAATGACGAGGCTGATGATGATACGTGGTCATAATAAAGATAATGATCGTGTTACGTGGGGGGGGGCTCGCTTTCCAAATGAAGTCGGGTTTGGTTCAGCTTTCAATCACGTCGCCCTCCAGTGTGAGAGGATCAGCACTTTGAGCCTAAAGGGGAGGGAAGCTTCCTGCCCAAGATGAATGTGGATGCCCATAAAGTGCCCTTACAGTTAATGGGGAGCTGCTTAGTCAGACGTTCAGCCCAATCAATGTCGAGGAGAAAGATGGCCGAATTTCTTAATCAAGTTAAACAAGAGCTCCTTTGTCCATGCTTAGGTTTCTTATGCTGGCTACAGTGTTGTGGTGTTTGTTAAATGTGGGGGCCCTGGCGATGACAGGCTTTGTGGCCCCCTCAGAGACAGGGCTGTCTTGATCCTCCTGGCCCTTCTATTATCCTGGAAAATAATTCTAAATAGGTGACAAAGAGCAACGGCGTGTTTAAGCACAATTCCTTTACATTACAGCCACCGTGTGTGAGGAGCCAGGGGTGATTTTACAGCACTGGGTTTGTTAGCTATTAGTTTCTGCATTGACTCACTCTTGAAGGCTATTGATTTTCATCCCGAAGTGTGTGCATGTGTGGGGAGAGGAAGAGAGACAGAGAATCCTTGCCTTGATATTTATGTTGCATCATTTCCTTTCTCCAAACAGCTTAAGCTTGGCAGCTCCTAGACGTCATAGGATACAGACATCAGGGGTAGAGGCGGAGAGGATTTGAGCCTCGGTGGTAGTCGGGAGATGGGAGAGAGAGTTAAACACAGGGCCAGCACGCTATCCGAGGGGTTCTCATACTGCGAACACAGATGCCAGGTGACCTTCATCCCCGGGGGGAATGTTTTCAAGGCGTACGACTCGCAAAAAGAAATCTTATCTTGTATACTTGTCTCCTCATCTCTTTTTTACATCTTTTATCCTCTTTTATGTGGCGTATCAAAGGGATTTACAGCCCAGAGGGTGTGCTACAAGCCACGGCGTTTGCAAGGTCCCGTTCTAAGCGACAATCTATGTTCCTCCTGAGCAACCTAAACAGCTACATTTCCTCAACCCCAACACCACCGGGGACCTCACACTTCAGAGTTGATTTAGCTGGTTGTACCTCAGCCGTCTGACCTTCCTCCAAGCCCCTCCCTTTCCAACAGGGCAGCATGCTGTAGCCTTAGTAACCATAATCACACGGTCCCCTCCGTCTCTCGCTCTAGCCTCGGGATCATTCTCCTTTTCCTTTTTTTTTCCCTCCACTTATTTCTTTCCTTACAGAGGGCATCCAGGTGAATGTCAGCAGTCACCTCCTATTTCAGGCTGTTCCCTCTCGTCCACCTCCCTCCCTCTGTCCTCCTCCACCTGCACCTTGATGCACGGCCCCTGCATGATAGAACCACAAAGCTGCAAAACAGCCTGCAGGGCAAAACACAACAGCGGCGTTTGACCCGGGGCAGCCACCAAATCACAGCATAAACATCACCCTTAAGCATGGCTCCTTGACTTCACAAGGGGATTACTGTCGAATGTGTTTAGAGAAAGAGGTAAAAATTAAGAGAGCCAGTAAGTGTTTTTTTTATTGTATAATCCAAAATTAGAAAAAGCCACAGCTCTGTGCCTTTGTAGATATATCGGTGGGAGAGATAAATTTATTTATTTGCGCAGGCAACTTGAAAATTAACTATAAATGAAATGAGTTTAGCTCAAAGGGCAGCTTGCTGAGCTCGGCCCCAGCCTGGGAAGAACTGCTGACGAGCACGATGGGAGATTTGCATAATTTTATTTTTTTTTGTAATCACTGGCAGTTCTTTCAGCGCAGACGTGGTCAAAGACACAATGACCATGACAAATAGGTAGACATCAGGAAACTTCAGGGGGTCATTTCTACCCATGATGTTTCAGAGGCTGAAAATAAATCACAGTTTGCTCAAAAGCAACATTTAGAAACCTTGTACACACGCCTCTGCTGGAGCTGCTTTCTAGGTTTGAACATATTTGAATTGCCCGACATTAAAAATAAAAACAAAGGAAACATAATTCTACAGAAGTGATTGCCATGGTTGCAGCTTAAAAGGCGTTTTTCCTCTGGAGCATTATTATGTTGCAGCGTTGTTAGCATTACTTATCAAGAGAAATTAAACACAGTCCTACACGATTTGCCATGCCAATGAGAGTCTGTTTCCTCCAGACGGGGTTGTGTTGGTTGGGGGGGTGAGGCTGGGGGGATATTTGAGCAGATTTGAAGCAGGAAATCCGGCTCTTTGGAGAGGCAGAGCTGTGCTTCAGCTGTCAGCTACACTCTCCTCAGTCAGCTCTGACTCAAACCGTCACATCACAGGGCTGTGTCTTAACAAAAACGTTCAAAAGGCAGCAACAGACAGACATTGTTTGATCAAAAAAGCATTGTGGATCACAAATGAATGAATTTATTGTGTGTAAAAGCATAACTCATGTAATAGCTGCAGGGTGATTGATAATGAGCCAAAAGGAGCCACGTCTTTGTGACAGAATAGATCTTAGAAGGGAAATTCACAGATTTTCTGCATTAATTAATGGAAAAATATGACTCCCTCTACAGGACCTTGATTGGTCATTGTCAGCTTCCTCCATATCCAGAAACGTATTAAAAGTGTTTGTCTCATCAGTCTACTGGTGCCATGTCAGTGTGGCCTACATGCCCATTATTAATGAAGGCAAAGATGTCTGTGACTCAACACACAATGTCTCTTGAAAGTACATATTTTCAGGCAGCACTGTAATGATAAGAAACAGTTTGGGCACACAAAGAAAAAAAAAACATTCCTCTGAGTCATCTCCCATTTATTCTTAAAGGGTCAGCTCACCCAAATCTCAAAATAACATATTCTACCTTATCTCTGGTGGTATCAAGCCATGCAGATAGTTTCTGTTTAATGCGCAGAGATTTTAAGATATACACCTATGAAACTTATAGTAAGATAGTAAGTGTTCCAATAGAAACTGTTTTGTTACGTCCAGTCTCAACGTTTTTAAAGACATAAGATATGGAAACAGAGCGCAATTAAGTCCCGCCCACATCGGAGGTGAAAACAATTAATCGCTCTCCGTTGACTTTGTATTGCGTGAAGGTTCCTCCTTGTCACTTCGGACTGCTAGCAAACAACAGAAACATGCCTAAAAGCTGCTGCGTGGTGGGATGCAGTATTACCTTTGCAAGTGTCTTAGCTAACTACAGTAACTAAGCTTGAGAAGGGACACTGAGATAGAGCGACAATATAGAGTTTGTCCTCTCTGGTAGACATGGGGTGCTAAAACAATCCTTTGACATGCTGAAATCTAATGTTTTTAGCTAGCTGCAGGCAAGTTAGCGTTTCAGCCCTTGGTTGCATACTATGGCGCTAATTGTTTTCTCCTCCGGTGGGCGTGGTTTTCAGAGTATGATGTGTTGCGCTCTGTCTCTATTGCTTTTTGCAATATCTGTGCATAGCAATTACAGTGTGGTTAAGGTTAGGGAAAGAGTGTGGTTATGGCAAATACATTATGGGTAAAGTATGGTTAGGTTTGAACAACTAAAACACTTGGTTAAGGTTAGGCAAAGATCTTGGTTACAGTTAATAAAAGGGACAATGTTAACACAAGGTCTGTGACAGGATGCAACTCTGGTCTCCCGCATTAAAGTACTATATAGGGGCACACTACTTCCTGCAGTAGCACTCAATTTAGGTGTTGGATGTAAAACGTGAGGTGTGGAATGTGAATGTATGGAAAGACAAGTTGCTTTTGAGTATGTAATTGAAAATGCTGTGAGCGCCACAAATTAAGTTACATTGACCTCCACTGTATTTGCTTAGTTCAAGACCTCTGAATTAATGGCCACATTTCCATTTTTTTCAGTGATTCAGACGGGTCTGTTCTTGATGGTTGATTCCCAATTGGAAAATAACTAAGCCAATAAGAAACTTTGTAGGCCTGATTAAGAATAGGGACACAGTTTTCCTGTAGCAGAGCCAACAAAGGAGTTACATCTCCACATCAATGCGAAACAAATGTCTGTTATCTGGAAGTACAGGTAAATAATATTGCAAAAGTGTTTTTCAGATAACTCACTGTGTTGTGTTGTAAGAAATCAATACTGAAAACATGACATCTGTGTCTCTATTCTCTCTGTGTTAATGAGCAGACAGAGTAAAGGCTTGGATGCGTCATTAAGTAAATAACATTCATATTCTTGTCCATAGGAGGTGAGGAAAGGGATCTCCAGCAAGCGCCTACAGAGAGAGCCAATGACAAACCCTGAGCTTTTTATCTATTCATGTATTCATTCACTCTCCAAACCATTCATTACCTGTTTATTCACCAACATGCTCACTCTGAATACTGCTGAATGAGCTATAATTGGCCTGTTTGTGAATAGGACTGAATTGGCATGACTGGAATTCCAAGAAAAGCACCAGCGTCCGGTCCATAACAATATATCTTTTTACCTTTGGTTGAGGAAGGATATCACCCACACACACACACACACACACACACACACACACACACACACACACACAAACAGTCTTGTGGTCCTTTTTGGAGTCGGCCCAGCTCGTGCTTTACTATCACCACTATCGCTCAAGCTTCTCAAGTTTGATTCAGCTGCAGGGCAGGGAGACAGGATTAATGGGCAGTCATTTGGTGCAGCAATAACAGTTGGCTATCACATAGAGTGTGTGTGCTGGCACTGCCCGGGAGGTGAAACACAGTCATAACTTCGGATTAGGCCGCAGGGTCCCGTCCTCTCTATTTGCACTGCTAGACGGATAAACGTATGAGCTCCCCTTAATTCAGTACATCTGACAGCTCTGTTTTTTTTTTCAGTCACTCCCAGATTAGCCTCCACTTATTTTGGGTCACTGGTCAAAAGGAAAAAAAAGGACAAGACAGTGATACAATCAAGGTCATGTTGAGCCACTAATTCATCAATAGATTTCTCACTTCTGCTCCACCTGTCGGATGGTGTTATTTCAGACACGCTGCGTCCCAAGCCAGAAACAACTGTACTGCACTGATATCAAATGTCACAACTCGTCCGTCCCTGGCGCTGCTGTCAGAATCGCAGATTTAATCAGAAAGTGTGCATTCCACTCGAACAACGTGATTAAAGTAGATCTCCATTTGAAGAGCGAGGGGATGGGTAGAACAATTGCGGTCTCTTTGGGCCTTTTCAGATTGTAATATGAGATTCGGCTCGGAGGTGAAATGAACGTGAACTGGTGTGTGTGTGTGCGCGCTTCGCAGATTGAATCATTCAATTACTTTTCGGTCGCTGTTTGATTTGCCGCGTGTGTGTGGTGTTTATGACAGTCTCTCAGTTTTTGGCAAGCCAAGGCCAAGTATTGATCTCATAAACGTATGCCATCAAACGCTTTTCGGTTTGAGGGGAAAAGGTGAACTCGACAAATTAACTGGAATGAAATAATTACGCTGCGGAGTGTAAACCTTACAGTTGACGTTCATGCTGTGATGAATCCAATTGCTGTAACACACACACACACACACACACACGGAGATACACAGATGATTTGAGATGTGTATCTTGTCTCCTTTCCATGATGTATAGTGTGTATTAGCTGATAGTAATAACCACAGAGATATGCTGGCCCATAGTGCCTCCTCCCTTTTATGATTCAGCAGCAAGAAGGTATAGCTAGTGCTGTCTAAGTGTCTCCATGGTAACCTGCTCATGAATCTGAGTGACTTAACAATTTCCCTCCACAGTGGCAGAGTAGGGGGCTAGCAGGCGCTTCATGTGATAAGTGCCTTTACATCAACGTGGGTACACATGAATATGCATGACTGTGGGGAGCTGGGGGTCATTCATCAGCACAACCAGACTACAACATGCTAGAGTGGGATGGCTGGCTGCAGACCTCTGCTTTGGAACATGATTAACCACCTTCTCAACCTCCTCTTCAGCAGAGATCAAACTGTTAAGATTTCAAAGATTTTTAAAAAAGCAGACGTAATTAAATTTTCATACGATTTGATCAACCCTCAGGAAAGTGTTAATATTACATTTTCTTGTGAGCATGATGATGCAAGTTATAGCGTGGTCTGAGAGCCGCGCGTTAATGATAATTTAACACAGACAGCAGCTCTATAGGATTTCTCCCACACAGTGGTGTTGAGCTGCAGACCGTATCGTCCCTCGCATCGCACCTACACACACACACACCTGCTTTTGTGTAAACGAATGAGACGCTGGAGGGGTCGAGGGGTCGTCTCCATGCCTGCATAGCAAAGACAAATCACGGCGAGGAAAAAGAACAAAGCTTTGGAGATGAATCACCTCCACGCACACGAGTCTAAACAGCATAATGGGGCTTCTACGGTCCCATCACCGTGGTAGATTGTAGAAGACTGCTTCCAGCCGAACCCTGCAGCAGTGAGGCAGTGAACCAATCAAGATGCACACAAACACACACACACACACACACACACACACACACACGTCCTGTCAGCCAGGACAAACACAACATGAAATTCATCACACAACGCTGTGTGTAAAAGGCAAAAGCTGCACTGAGAACATTACATGGCAAATCATCATAAAAGCCTTCACACTATAATGACGTTAAGAACAATGAGGAAGTGCTACATGTTTAAAAAAAAAAGGTGTTAATTGTCAATTATAGAGCCATTTTGTTTACCAACAGAGCAAAAATGAATATATCAAAATTCAAAAAGAGGTATTGCTTGGCTTAAATGTATTTAAGCTACCATTAGCATTGTCTTGAGATGTGAATGTCTTCAATGGCCTGTTCTCTCATTTTGCATTTAAACGTCTTGCCTGAAAAATGCCCTTAGGGCAAATCTAGCAGATCTCGGAAGGAAATTAAAGAACAGAAAAAAGAGGAAGAGAAGGAGAGTGCCGTATATTTATGGCCTCCTTTTACCATATTAATCCTTTCCCACTAATCCTTCAGCTGCACCAAATAAAACTGTAATGGCTTTGGTGGTCATCTTTATCTCATCGGGCTGATGATGAACTCACTGGCAAAAATGAAAACGTTTATTACGCTCCTATATTATTTGTCTTTGTGTGTCTGATATTATTGCATGTGGTCTGTGAAGGTACATTTATGATACCTTGAGCTCAAAACGTGCAGTCCTTCACGGAACACACATAAAAGACAGAAGAGTAACAGAAACATCTTTGGTAACAGATCAGCAGGATGGAGCTGGTTTACAAGTCAGGATCTGAAGGTGAGCTGTTCTTGAGCATCTCAGTTAAAGACAAGGCCGTATTGAGCAGGTCCGAGATATGCTATGTGTGTAAGTGTGAGAATGTGATGCAGAGCAAGCCAAAAACAGAATAAGTGTATTCACCAAACCCACCCAGGATAAAGCTTCCGCCCACTGTGCTTAGTCACATAACATTGGCTTTATTTAAATTTTAGCCTCCACATTTTTTAAAGTCAACAAAGGCAGTGTTTCTTCACACAATCATCGCTGGAAACATATTATTCACTCATTTACAGCTAAAAGAACACTCCATTAAAATAAAATAGGCCCTGAAATGTTTGTAGCTTGCTTCTTCGCAGAGGATGGTAACTATAGCTAGCTTAGGTTAGTGGATACCAACTGCTACCCAGAGTTGTGACAAAAAAGTGACGAAAAATCCATAGAAACTTCTTGGTCTTGATTTGTATGTGTAGCATGTTCCAGGTTCTCCATGACATAGCTAAATACACTACTTCTGTTTTGCGCTGTCGCCTCTTCAAAGCTTCAAATCCCCAGTGCTTGATGGCACTTAATTTGATACTTGAACTAGAGGTCTTCATGGGTCCACTCAGTTAGATGTGACCCGGGACCTGAGTGTGTGGGTCCTAATTCTATACATTCTAATTGGGTCCATGTAAGTCCTCGTTCTGTTACTCTGGATCTTGGTCGTTGATTGGTGGCGCATCCTGCCACAGTTGTGGACCAATGACTTGTGACTTCACTTGGACTTTTGACTCAGCACAAGTTGATATCCTCCACAAGCCAAAAAATGTCTCTTCATTTCCTTGACAACAGATATACTTTGAATCAGTCCAACAGCAGCCAATCACTTTGTGCGAACAGGAGGGAAAGGTACGTTTGGCAAATAATGACTTGTTTAGGACTTGGACTTGAATTGGGACTTTTGGTCTGAACTTGGGACTTGACTGAGGGTCAAGACTTCAGACTTACTTGTGACTTACAAAACAATGACTTTGTCCCACCTCTGCATCGTGCTGCTGCCAGTGTTGGTAGTCCCTCTCTACTTGGGTCTGTTCGGTTCGACTGCATTTTGGATCAGATCTAATAATCATCGGGTCGGTCCAGGTATGACTGTCCTCAGGTCCTCGTTTGGATCAGTTCTCTTTTTGTTAAATATGCACCTTGGTTTGTCTGTTTCAGATGCTGTCTAAACTTTGGGACCCGTGAAGACCTCTAACATAATGTCTACACAGGCTGAATAGTGAACGCAGCATGTTAGCAGAGCAGCAGCAAAGCTTCAGTCCTCTGTTTGTGTCTACACAGGATCCGTTCAGGCACAGGATTGAGTGTAGGTCACCCATGTTTTGGCTGTGCTCAGAGCCCAACACACAATCGCTAATTAGACTTGAAGGGTAAGAATATGCTTCAGGTTGTGGTCACGTGCGTAAAGCGTGTATTGAATGTATAGCGTGACCCGTTATGTGGCCTGTGTATTGGCAGCTGTATTGATTTAAATAGAAGCCTACTGTATCTGTTCTCTCAGATGTGTGTGAGATGGATGACTGAAAAAACGCGCCTGAAACGCATCCTGTCTAGACAAGCCTGAACCTGAACTGCTGTTGTCCTTCATGAAGGAGCAAGCTACAAACATTTCAGTCACCTTTGAAGGAGTAGTTTGACATTTTGGGAAATTAGATGAGAAAAACAGGAGTCTCTGGTGACGACAATCCTCCAAGAAGTCCTATAAAACCACAGATTGTTGTTTTTACACTTCAGTTTTTGTATAGATTAAACAAACAAGATATAACCTGTCAATTAGTGAGTTTTAGAGATATTGTTAGGTGGATTCTTATATTTTTGGACAGAGTCAGGCTAGCTTTTTCCTCTCTATGCAAAGCTGAGCTTAGTGTCTCCTGGCTCCAGCTTCATACTGAACAGAGACATATGTGAGTGGTATCGTTCCTCTCATCTACCTACAGGTGGTGAGTATTTGATACTCAAAAGACAGGTTTTCAGTTGAGTTTTCCTCTCATTTAAATGTAAGTGTCCCTTTTTGCTCAAGACACAAGGACATTTAAATGTGATAGAAACAAATCATTATTTTTATTTTTCACAAGTGATAGTTACAAATTTGTTAATGTAACAAGAAATAAACAATTCCTCAAATTTGTATCTGCCAGTTTTTATGTAATGTATGCACTTTTGATGTGTTTGTCCACAGCTGCTGTTTGGTATTCTGTACAAGTCTGCCAACGTTGGCCATGCTGAGGAATCCAAGACACTTCACCGCGAGCAAGGGTAGGATGGAGGATTTATTGGAGCGCTCTTGTGCCTCAAACGCACATCCCTTTAATCGATCTGTTGGAGCATTACCATAACCAGCTCACTCTGGCTGTTCAGCTTTCCCCCATCCCACTCCATGTTTTGATCAATGAAGGTCCCATCCATAGTCAGCCCAACCCCCCACCCCCTCCAGCTACAGTGGGACCAGAGCCAATTGACTCATATATGTAGTGAAAAGAGGAGAAGGAGGCTTGTATTTCTCAATCAGGGCCATCATTCCAATCAGGACGATCAGGCAGGCAGCAATTTCTCCAGGGCCATGATGGTGATGGCCATGATGGGAGTCGCAATTCTCTTAATAAGATGAAAAAAAGATGATGATCTGAGCTTACTTTGAGAAAATGAAATCCCCTGGGACCCGCACTCTATTCGTCAGCCATTTAATCTGTTAAACAGGGGTAATAAGCTGGTGTCAATCCTCTGCCTGCTTAGCACAATCACAGTAAAATGCTGCCCTGAGCCATGTGCTAATAGAGGTGGTCTGAACTAGAAACATGCTCATGTGACTCATGTGCTTCATGTATGGTTTACCATAACATGCAACAAATGGCCCGGGCCGGACTCAAACCAGGGGTATTAGGAATACACAGTCAGAATCTTAAACCCCACCCCTATTCCTGCTTATTCCTGATCAGAGTGACTGGGTGCTGAACTCTATCCCAGCACACCTGGACATGTCCCTGGGTCCACACAGAAAGGTCCCACGCATGACTGAACCTTCTTGTCATAAGGTGACAGCAGTGCTAACCACTGAGCTGCTGTTCTTCACACAGAAAACATTTAATTCAGATTTTTTATCCTGTGATTATTTTCTTATTTTCAGACTGCCTGGCTGTGCTTTCTGTCAACAGACCATAAATGGCAGGAATTAATCATTTCATTGTGTGGCTACTGTACAGCAGCAAGTAGAGCTGAAATGATTAGTCAATTAATTGATCAGTTGATAGAAAGAAAATTAGTTGGCAATTATTTTGATAATCAATTCATCGTTTAAGTTATTTTTTAAGGAAAAATGACAAAAGTTCACAGTTTACAGCTTCAGTTCCAGTTCCAAATGTGAATATTATCTGGTTTTCTCTGTCTTCTATGATAATAAACTGAATATCTTTGGGTTTCAGACTGTTGGCTGGATGAAACAAGACATTTGAAGACATCACCTTGGACTCTGGGAAACTGTAATGGACATTGTTCACTATTTTCTGTTATTTTTAAACAGTTAATCTAATAATGGAGAAAATATTTGGCAGAGTAGTGGCAGATACTGAAATGAAGCCCTATTAGCGAGGTACAGTATTTTGATCATCTGTGTCTTTACTCACTGTTCTAATCAAACGACAAACTTGCATAAACTTGCATAACTAGCATTGCATAATAAACTGACATAAAGATATGTTTACATCACTTTATAATGATAATTATAGTCTTAATGTTGTATCAGTTCACTGGAAAATCCAGATGGTCTGAGGTATAAATACATTCTTCTTCATGTCATTTTAATGGGTCACAGTACATATGTGCTACATATAAGGGCTACAGCCACAATGTTTACCGAGAAGTAATGCAACACCATTTGTCTGCAGCTTACAACACTGCTATAATATAGTCCAGTACCTCTGCACTTTTCTGTGCCCATCTGGGGAGGCAGGTCGTCACCTGGGCAAGTGACGTTACCCTGCTAAGGTGTCAAAAGGAAGGACTATGTTATTCATTAGACATCTGCAAATATGAAAACTTATAAGGACATCAGAACTGAGCAGCAAATGTTTGAAAGTTTCCCTGCTACCTGGATGACTGAGAATACTACACAGATATAAAGCTACACTACAAAGGTTAACAACACATACCGCAAAATATCACAAAGTGTAGCTGAAGTGTCCCAACAAGGTATAATTCCCTAACGTTGTGGCATTTATTTTGTTGCTGTTGGTGGGACTGCTTAACGTAGGTTAGGATCCACTCCATCATGAGTCTTTTCATTCATTTCTAGTTCATTGGACACGTTTTCCTCTGTATTTGTAGCCAAGCACGTAAAAACGAATGCAACATTTCACTTGTCTTTGACCCAGGTCCAATGTCAGTATCTATAATTAATGGCTGCACGTAATAATGTCAGTGTTAGATGTCACTTTATCAGGGTCTGACACAGTCACCCATACCACATTACTGAAATGAATGGACAGATGATTTGGATGGAGCAGAGCTAACTCGAGCCAATCAACCCACAGCCATCCATCTACAGAGCCCCCACTTGGCCCAGATTAGCATCAGACAAGAGGGCACACTTTGAAGATTCTGTCTCAAAAAGTGATTAGCTGGGAGCCAGCCATGTAACCCAACAGGGACTTATTAGCTATCCCACTTAGTGTACACAGTGACCACAGAGAGACAGAGGGAGGGAGAGGGAGAGAAGTCATTCATCAGAGATTTGTTTTCACCCTGATTAGGAAACAAGCAAAGTAATAGTGTTAACAACCCACTAACCTCTGTCTCATCGCCCCCTTTAACATATGCTTCAGAATGCTACAATCATCCTTGATCCAAGCTTTAGAGCCTCGAAATAAGGTAGAACAAAGAGATTTGAAGCGATTGTTTTTGATTGATTTTTGTGCTTGTTCCAAGTTGGACCGTGCAATCGATGATTTACCTCTCCAGCTTAGCTTAGGAGCAAACAGCTTGGTTCTTTTTCACTGAGGAGTACCATCCATATTTTAAAAACTCCACCCTCTAGCATGACTGTATGCACACTGGTCGATTAATAAACACACTGGTCACGTCTGTGAAGTTGCCGATTGATTTCCATCTACAAAAGTTTGCCTTCAACTCAATTTTTTCTGAAAACAAGTGAACATTTTGCAAACAGGATGAAATAATTACATTTGTTCCCATGAAGGTATCACTTCTCCAGTTACTTGTCTCAAGAATATCTTGAAAAAAGGCCAAATGATATTCTATTTCATTAGTAGTGATCAAACTCAAGTTTTAAAAAACAGTAACGCTTTAGATTAAAGTCCACACATTACAGTGTAATTATTGAGTATATATGGGGTACTAATACTTACTGGGTACCTATATTGAGTACAGGGGAAGAAGACAAGAGGTTAGAAAATAAATGGGTAAGAGGAACTTACAAATAAATTACACTGAGTATTTTTTAAATCACTGAGTACCTATTTAATAATTGTGGAGTACAGTAATATTATTACAGGGTAATGAGGCAAGAAAAATATGGAAAACTTGTTAACATTGCAATGAAGTTAGTTATGGTATAATCTATTTCAAAATCTTAAAATAGTTGCACAAAAATACAATGTATGCAATTACAATGTAAAGATGTTTTGGAATATTGAGTACTTATTATTATTAATATAGTGTACATTATTTTTGTTGCCGGGGAGGAAAACATTAGGTTAAGCCTGGGAAGAAGGGTCTACCTCTATAGTTATGGCTATAAAATAGTTGTGTGTGTTTTTGAAATGATGATAAAATACAGTAATGTAGTTATGGGATCCAATGTCGGATCTCTTTGACAATCAAAGCTGGTGCTACAGAAGAACCTAAACCAGCTTAAATGCCCTGTTATAGCATGACGTTTTGTAAAGTTTACTGGAGAACATACAGTTTAAAGGAATACTGTGGTGAGCTATTCAGAAATGTAACAAATGAAATGTCAATTTTATCTCTGTTTTATCAACTTTTGTTTTAAAGATTTTTTTTGGAGCATTTTACCTTTATTCCATAGTGAGAGCTGAAGAGAGAGAAAGGGGATGACATGCAGCAAAGGGCTGGAATCAAACCCAGGGCTGCTGCGATAAGGACTCTGCAGTAATGGTACACGCCAGGTGAGCTACCTGGGCGCATCTACTACCTTTTTTATGAAAAGCATTCAGCGATTATTCCAGCTGAGGTCATGACCATTACTTTTTAGTGACGGCTGTAACATAGAGTCCTTGTTAACCCCCTTTCACTGTAATTCTAGTGTAGTTACAGGGTATGCAGGCTGTAAAATTATGTTGTTGTTGTTGTTGAATACCTAGCACCTAGCAGTAGATACCTAGTGAGTAATTAATTGGTAATATAATATTATCTCCTGCCATTGGTACATTCAAAGGGAAATGTATATTTTAGGACTAGACACTGGATTAAAATATCCATCTTACAAATCTCCTGAGAGAGCTCCTTGAACTCAACAGGACCAACAGCTAAATAAACTCCATAATGTATGCATGACTCTCCTCTCCAGTGTCAGACTGGAGTGGGATTCAGCTGTTGTAATGGTTGGGGGAATGGGGGTTGATTTATACCAACAGGCTCATTGCTGCTGTCCCCTCTGTCCTGAGAGAGACACTATCTAGCTGTTTGTCTTCAATCCTTTGACCCCGGGCTACCACTGCTGGCCATCTCCTGCTCCATCAGACTAAAGAGCCTGCCACAACCGCCGCTATGTCGCAGCATCTGAGCTACATGGATCTCAGGGGTGGGAGCTAATTGGTCACTTTATGGCAGTGAGTCTGTCTCCGCCACTCTCTTCAGAGGAGGTTAGCGCTGTCATCAAGGCGTCATTACGGCGAGAGAATTGACCGAAGCAGCAGTGTTAGGGCGGATACAAAGACTTGCTCATTGCTTTGACCTCAGATTAATTTAAAAGTCAATCTGGCTACTTAATGCTCCTCTATTCAAGCAATATTACTTTAGGTTTCCGTGTCCTTAAAGAGGTCGTCCACAAGATCACCATTAAAAAAAAAAGAATAATAAAAATGCTGACAGGACTGAGCAAAGTGCTTTCTGTCCAGTTTGTGAACTGATTTTCCAATAGTTTAGTTGATAATCAGAAAATTAATCTGCAACCATTATGAAAATGCTAAACATTTGCTGGCTCCAGCTTCTCAAATGTGAGGATTTCATATAGTAAACTGGATATCATAGGGGTTAGACATTTGAAGACCTCACCTTGGACTCGAGGAAACTGTGATGAGCATTTTTCATTATTTTCTGATGTTTTATAGGCCAAATGATTAATTGAATTAAATTAAATGTAAAATATAACCAGCAGATTACTTACTAGTGAGAATAATTGTTGGCCAAAAGATTTTTCCAAGGAAAGACCTAATAGAAAGCAGGTGTTGAGTACAGCAAATATACATTTTTATGAACTAGCTATTTATCATTATTGTGTGATTTCAGTTATAGAATGTAGATAACGCTGGCTGGTGGTGAGACAATGAGAAACCAGCTGAATGAGACCATGGTGGTGATTGTGACACATCTCCCTCAAACAAGCTGCTCAAAAGTGAGCTGCAAACCTGCAGCCTCCAGGGAGATTTCTATGAGAATGGATGCTTGACAGCGGCTAGCACCAGCCAGACTTTAGTTCCACTCCAGGGATGGACCTGCCTTTCCATGTCAGTGTAAATGTAATTTTCACTCAGCTAAAGCACCTCAGGTACCTCCTCGCCTCAGATCCGGGATTAAGGCGTGAGAGAGTGAGAGTCAGAGAGAGACACACAGGCACACGGAGACGACGCGAGAAAATAAATCAGTGTGAGACAATCTGTGGATATGCTTTCATGCATACATGCAGGCACGTGTGCAATGCATACTGTAGAGGTGCTGTATCACCTGTTATTTGTTCCATTTGACCACAATGCACAGAACATTCACTGCTGTCCTTCATCCACACAATACATATACAACTGAAGGATCAAATGTAAAAATAATTTAAAATATTTTGACCTTTAGATCTCAAAACCTGTCTAAGCATCGCACCAATATGAGGGTTTAGAGGAGACCTAAATATCTGCCTGATAAGTTCAAAACTGTTTCCATAGTTGATTTGATATGTATTCCTACTCTGCTATAATGACATAGCATAATAGGTTAGTTTGAATCATTACTGATTTAATCAACTAAAGATGTATTAACTGACAACCTTGAAGATGAGGCACATGCGGCGTGAACTGTCAGAAAACACTGTGAAAAGACCCACAAAGTTTTAGCCTGGGGGTTGAGCTAGCTGTCATGCTAACAGAACCAGCTAACAACGGCTCAGTCACCGCAGGACGGGAAGCTGCTCGACAGACAACGGAGAGCGATGCTAACGTCACGGTGCTAACGTTGGGGACAAGCAGTACTTTCCAAAAACATCAAAACAAAAGTTCTGAACTTTATAAGTTCCTCTGTGGTTGTAAATCCACTTTACTGGTGGACGTGAAATGTTCAAAGATTCCCTGGGCCTAAAAGTAGAGAGATCTGTGTAACCTAGTAACAGCTACTGTATATGCTGTGGAAGGCTACAGCTTTTTTGTGGAAAATGGATTAGACTATCTACAGTGTTAAATGCTAGACCTTACCAGAATGTTTAATCTCATCTAATTTATGTCTACAATAGCCTGGAAGTGCAGCACGATTTGCTATATTAGATATTTTAAACTTGTCTTGCCATTCATTGATAAGTGGCAAAAGGGAGTCGGACCACCACAACTATTTGTGAAGGCGTTATTTTTTAATAATCTAAATTGTGTTTTTTTATTTTTGCTCAAATACCTAATTTACGCAGATTTTGTGACAATTATGTTTAACTACTACTTACCAGTAGTTTAAATACGCTAATTATGAAGAAAAGTGTGCACTTTTTTTAATGATTGACTGACTATTGATTGTTAACATGCTCAATAATCAATTTTGGAAATCCCTCAAAATTTGCATCTATGAATGAATGCATGAATTCTGATTTTTGCTTCTTTTTTTGTGTATTTACTGTACTTTGTCTCTTACTCAGTAACTGATGGACACAATTGCTGCATCATATTGTTTGTAAATGTTTTTTCTTGATCTACATCTCAATGATACTGCCTGATAAAATATAGGATACATAAAATGAAATCACGTGATTCTGAAGGACACATTAAAGAGAAAAGCCCGGATAATATTTGGGGAGAACTTACAGACATTCACACATTGCAGGAAAACAAATGAATATAAAATTAAATGACTTGTTGAGATTTTATTTTTTACAGTGCACCAAGGGAGCAATTGGCAGGTGTCCCCACCTCCCCTCCTCAGTGAAAAGCAGATATTTAAAGGCCTTTCCATTGACGCGGCAGTAATTGCAGCAGTTCCCTATCTCCACAGCAGAACAACATTCCACCTTATCTCCATGACCTTCCATAGACAGCCCTCAGTCCCCGGTCCCAGGGCAGGGGAGGGAGAGAGAGAGAAAAGAGAGAGGTGCGCTGGATAACACACTACTGACTCCTCCTGTGATCCCAAACACAATCGACCTTTGTTGGCTCCCCATGGGAACTCCAGCCTAGGTCTATATCTACAAGACTTAACCTAACACACTCTGCCATCCATCTCTTTCCTCAAGGCCACAATGTATCACATCTACCTTCTCATTTACAACTAAAGCTCCTTCCAAAGCCACCAATCCAGGCCATAGTACACTCCAGGGGCTGCAGGACCCAGATAAATGTCCCAAACAGTCCAGTGTGTGTAAACAGACGCTGTCAATCAATGCTCCTCCAGGGGGCGAGATTCTTGTCAGTGCAAAACCACAGTAAGATATTTTATCCATATACCGTCTCTTTGCCGTGGACTGCTCAATAGCCAGCCTGGATGTGAGTCTTGACTGTTACAATAATATAATAGTTATTCCTTGATATTTTAACAAAATCAAACTCTGTTTGTAAAACTACTTATGGTCTACATTTGCAGCAATGGCCATTCAATCATTCATATAAAATGCATCTACAAAACAAGACAACAGTGATTTGAACATCAGTTTGTTCAGTTGCACTGTAAGCAGCTCCACCAGTTGCTCCTTCATTGTATTTCTGAAGTAGCTGCTCAAAATTAAATGTGAAATCTTAAGGATTACAACTTTAAAGGCATGTTGGTCATTATGGAGATACAGGTCCATTATCAAAGACGCTTTAACAAACGTTTGTTACACACAAACCAAATACTACTATGAATCATCTCAGTGTAAGGATTTACTGTTAAAAAATATTTTTTCCACTTCATTGCAGACCAGTGGTTCATATTAGAAAAAAGATATAAGGATAGAAAAAGATAAAATTGGGATATATTTAGGTAAGATGTGGTACTTCCAAGATGTAAACAAAAACCTATAGACCCCGACTGACAGAATTTGACCCCGCCCCAAATTTGACCCTGTTTAATGGGTTAATGCCTTAATTGACCCAAATAAACGAGGAGAACATCAGCAATACTACACCACCGCCTAGTGATGATAACTGAAGTACAGTAAGTCGTGCACTTGCAGTGGGAGGAGAGCAGCCTTAAAAATCCCATTCAAATAAGTAGTGAATAAGGAAATCTATGAGAAGGCCTGGACTGAATAAGAATGAGAGCATTAGGATAAATATAGAACAAAGATACTTTTTGGAGGACAGATTTTCAAAGCAGGGTAAACTGAAAGTCTACAGAGGGCCAACAAAGAGAAAAAATAAAGTTCTTTTTCATACTGTATACAGAGGTTTGGTTTCACCTGTATGTAACCCAGTTCACTTGCAGAGCTTTGTCACAATTAGTACTATACTGCACGGCAAGGGCACACCTTCCACTGTGTGGTTTGCATGGGTGTGTGTGTCTGTTATTATGTTAATTGTCTGTTTACCACTGTGGTGCGACAACAGAATGTAGTGTTTTCCTCTGCTACATTATTCATGGGCTCGAGGAGAGGCTTGGCTCCATGTTTGGCACTGGCTTGTTTTGTTTAGCGTCCCCTGCTACACGGGCCCTATCCACCCCCGCTTCTCACATTATAAATTCTTAATCGACGCCCGCACTCGCTGACAACCCAAATCTTGCTGGCTCCTCTCCTGCGCCGCAGGCGTGAGGAGCTGGAAACAAGTTCAGGTGGATCTCTTCTTTGTCCTCACGCTCTGTTTACAGGAACACACAACGCTGATTAATGCAGATAATCAGATAACCACTTTTAATGAATAAATTATGACTGGCTGGATCGGGAGGCACTGGATTTTCCCCCAGGAGGCAAAAAAGGTTTGACTGAGTGCTTAAACACCAGTCTTTGCATCATATTCAGCTATGATAGTATTCTTTAAAACAATGTGCTTGTGAATCACATCAGCAAGCGAGTCTGAGTATATTTGTCCTCCAAATATGTCCCCCATTTTTGGCTTTAAATGTGATTCATATTCATGCTGTATTACACCTACACTGACATAAATCAAATCACTATAGAGAGAGATTCAAGCATTTTCATCAAGGTCACTCAGGTACAGTAAAACAACAAGAGCGTGAAGCCATTCACCTAGGGCTAGAATAAAATCATTCACCACCATAATATTGACTGAGGCTCCGTCGTGGGGAGGACAGATTGGGATTTGATATGGTACCCACCAATATCAAAAGAAGTTCACCATGAACTATGGGTAGGGGAGTAACTGAGCTGAAAATCAATGCTCCAACAACTTAAAGCCACATCATCTGGAGCCAGCTGCCTTAATTGAAAAGCTATTTCGAGTGTGGATAGCAACACGGCCATAAAAAAGCTTGAGTCTGCATCGAGAGTGTTATTGGAGGGCACTTGCACAGATGTGAGGAGCTGGAAAGAGACCATTGGAGTGGAGGAGGAGAGCTGTTGGTTGGTGGGATGGGTGGGCAGGAGGGCAGTGGTGGGTAAAGCTGATTTTTATTGAACCATTAAATCCCTAGTGCCAAACGTAATTTGAGGTTTTTGTTGCTTTGCCACCATTAGCTGCTAACAACCCCGTCGCTCCGGGGCCTGTCCTGATAAAAATAGAGTGGGGAGACAAGGGCGAATCAGAACAACACCGTATTCAATCCATGCAATTATGGCGCCGTTAACATTAGCCCATCTGATTCCTTAATGTCAAGGCAAACAGACGCATCACTCAGGGAGCTTCCAAATCTCATCAGAGAGGAGACACAGGTGGAGAGCGGAAGCCAAACACCACGGCGTAATATTGTGATGAAGCGACAAGTGAGAAACAGAGTAATAGACAGCGAGGAAGCGATGGGGACAGATAGAGTCTTGATGAGAGTGGGCGGGTGTGTGTTTGTTTGGGATTGTGTGTTTGTGTGCGGGGCCATGCATGTGTAAAGCTCAGAGGATAAGTGCACATTGAGCGACAAGGGACAGGCCGCATCACCATAAAATGTAATCTATTAAAGCTTATCCCAGACAAGATCGCTACATCTAAACTCATCTCAGTCTGTCAGGCCCCCGTGCTATTCCCAGTGCTGCTGCACCATAATGGGATGTGACAGTACATGTCCTAAGGAATGAGGAAATAAGAGATCTCCATGTCACATAGCCGTGTCATTTTCATACAGCTGCTTGCCCCATAAAGACACAGAGCAGCTGGGAAAACACACTAAACAGTGTGCACAGGATTAAAATAGTGCATTATTGACTTCCATATACATACAGCCTTGCATATGACATTATTAAAGGATCATTTTTGTAAGTGTTGCCATTATTCCTTTTCAGTAATAACAACATTGTACCAACCAAGTTAATTACTAAGCTCTAGGAATGCAGCAACGTCGTGCTGACAGACGATCAGACAGGTTGTAAACAAAACTTAGAACTTAGACGGCATATGGTAAAATTATTACCCAGACTGTTCATCCCAGTTTACAGCCTACTGTACCTACCACAGCTGTGCCCACACACTGCTTTCCTGTGCAATCAGGGATTATTAGCGGCATTTCGGGTGCACTTACTTTACCTCCAAAGTTCAATAAGGAAGATCTTTTCTCTCGTGTTTTTGCCTTTTCCTCTCTGGGTACATTCCTGCTATTTCTTTCCGCTCTAATGTTCCCCGTCACTTCCACTTTTCCACAATGTCAAAGTCCCCTTCATTCACAAATTCTCTTATCTTTCCGCCCGCATTTCCTAAAAGCAAATTGGTCCTTGGATGCTGTTCATTAAATATCATTGTGATCCTGTCATTCTGTCTTTCATACCCGCTACTGCGCATCCCACCACCTCCCCATCTCCACCATACATTACCCTCAGGATGTTCCTGGCTGATTCAACTGAGAGTTTCCATCTTCTGCTTTACTCCACCACCTCTTCATCTAGACTCTGTGAGATCCTATCCTATCCCCTGTCTTCATGAAGGTGCTCATTCACTTCAATGGGGTCTAATCCCAAAAGTCTTTCTCTGTTGCTAACCCAAAAAATATATTGTTATACACTTCCAAATGAGCTCTCCTTAATGAGATGAAGTGGTAGAAAATTGACTGGACTGTTGTTTACAACCCATCTGATTGTCTGACCGCTCCTGTTTGTCTACCCATTGGGAAAGGGCTACCAGATCTCAGCAACTGACTGTTAAGTCCTGACCCCCTTAGTTACTGTTGCGACCCCTGTCAAGCTTTCTGTTGTCACACGGTACATTTACAGTGTTTACAGTGATAACGGTGGTGCATATACCATATTCTTAGCAATTTTTTAAACATTTCAGATTTCAGACAGTGATAGACAAAAGAGCATGTGAGAAGTCCAAACCTTGACAAGCCTGCCATGCCTAGTTATGGTTGCTAGCTATTATTGGGAAACCACTGTTCAGGGGAGGGGTTTAGCAAACGGTCAGTTACTTTGGTGAGCACAATTTTATCACAACGGATTGAAATGATGCTCAAAACTAAAAAAATAATTATCCTTTAAGTCTCCCCTGGTTTCTGTTTCCTTGAGATGGACCTTACACGTCACTGAAGTGCACCTGTACTCACACAATCACTCAGATCTCATCAAATGTCCTCTAAAACCTAAAGTACAATTGCAAAGAAATCTGTTATCTAGAAGAGCAGCAGGCAGCAGCCACTTGCTTTCCCTTTTTTTCCCACCCCCCATCCCTCACTGCTCACCTTCTCCCCTTCCAATCGCCCTCTTTCAATGCATCCCACGCCGTCAATCTGCCAGGCAGCGAGTGCCCTGAAACAATGCACCAATCATTGCACAAGGAGCGTGGCTCGCGCCTCCTCTCCTCCTATAGTCCGGTGGGATTGGCTGCTACCTCGTGCTCCGGGCTTTCCAGACAACAGCCAGATCCTCGGACCACTGTGCGGCTGCCAGGAGTAAAGAGCTCTAATGATCGCCCACTGCCACTGAAGCAGAGCGAGGGACACACACGCACAGAAATACCTGCAAAAACTAGAGTGCTTACGGGGACAGACGAGGGAAAAAATGACAATTTCTGTATTTTTCAGAAGTGTGTTGAGGGCTATCTATCTATCTGTCATGCACAATAATCATCCTATTTAAATTCAACTGGAGAAGATCTCTGTAGGATGGGCGTCCTTCAGAATCTCTCTACTTATTGTGTGTTGAGGCTTTCCTGGTCCAGGTTTATGCATGTTATTGTGCAGGATGACTCAGAGGTAGACTATTTTGCTCCGTATACTCTCTTGTGGCACAAGCAGCATCTTGGGATATGTGGTGGGAAAGGCAACCTGAGCTTTCTCAAGGGAAAAACATTTTAAATTCACTCTCTCTCCCTCCTTCATTCATGCTTTATTTATGTCTACCTCTGTCTCTATCTCTCACCCTGTCTCTTCCTCTCAGCCCTCCACATTTATAATTACCCTCACCTTTTCTCTGCCTTTCGGTGTCTTCGCTCTATACAGCTTAATTTCTCTGCCTGATGGACTCTCCTTCCTCTCCGCCATCTGGCTCCTTTTCTCTCAGCCTCTCTGTCACCTGCTTTTTGTCTAAGTAAGGGAAGGCTTTTAGTTCCTTATCAAACTCTCATGAATTATGAACGACCACTGTCCAATGGCCTGGACAGAAACACATCTCACTGTCTGCCCGCCTGTCTGTTGAAGCAGCTCAGAAAGGAGAGGTACTGCAATCCAGTCAGAAACACCTTGTTCTGTAGACCTTTGGGATGAATTATTTAAACTGTTGTGACCCCCACCCACCCCCAAACCTGTGTGTGACGCACACAGATCACCCGTCTGCCTGCCAACCCTCAGCCCAAACACACCACAAGTACTGTCACAAGAGAAACCTTGTCAACACTTGTCAACATAGCCTGCAGACTGACTCCAGGTCAAACTTTTCACCTTATGAAGATCCAACTGGGATCAAAAGTTGTCTTTTTAAATAAATTTGTGGTTTGGAGTCAGTGTGAAAGCATTACTTTTTCATTGTATAATTATGATATGTTTTTCACAAGTGCAACCTTGTTCTAGCAACTCATTCATTTGCTATATGTTCAGCTTTAATGGGTGCATTTGTCTTTACCATATTTCTGTAATTGTGAGACATAAAAATAATGAATGCACAACTGAATACAGTATCATTGGGAAGTATGACAGCCTACTACTCTAGTGTCTAACAGCATTTCACCATCACACTCCCAAATCCATACTATTAGCTTACAATATGTTCTATGTACGGATTTTAATATCAAACCGTTTTTAGTCACACAACTGGCAGGGCTCTAGGGATGGAACCGAATTTCATGGAAATCCCTCCAATAGTTTTTTAAGACATTTACTCTGAGCCAAAAAATTCAACCTGCTGTTGACCCTAAATGAAGTCAGGAGCTCTCAGGATGGAAATGTTGGCCAGTCGGTCCACCACCTTCGTTCAAACTGAAATATGTCAACAACTATTGGATGTATTGCCAAGAAATTTGGTTCACACATCCGATCCGAATAAATTTTGTGATCCCCTGACTTTTCATCTACATCTAGGGCCACAGGCAGGTTGAACATTTTTGGTAAAGAGTGAAATGTCTCAACAAGTATCGGATGGATTTCCATGATAATCGATACAGACATTCATGTTCCCCACAGGATGATTTGTAATCACTTGGCTTTTGATCTGGTGCCATCATCAAGTCAAAATTGTAGTTTGTCCAATACTTTGGTTCATGACCAAATACCTGCATAACTGACAATTCAACCTTGGTTGTACTTAATGTTTAGTGTTAGCAAATGTTAGCATGCTACCTAAAAGCTAAATTGGTGACCATGGTAAACAGTGAAACATCAGCATGGTACCACTGTGTGCATGTTCCCACGCTGACATTAGCATTTAGCTCATAGCTGTGCCTACCTGCAGCCTCACAGAGCCGTTAGCATGGCTGGAGACTCTTAGTCTTGTTTCTAGTCTTGTTATAGTCCATTTTGTTCTACCTGAAAGTGATATAAGTCTTGTGTCAATCATACTACTACCTTGAAATGCCGCTGCCAAGAATAAGTTGACTACTTTTTGTTTGATTTTGTTGTTTTTTCTGGGAGTAGCTTTTTCACTTAATTTTGCATTGCATTGTGGGACAATAGTGTCTATCAACACGCTCAAAAATCAAGTACATTTCGTATGCATGCTGCCCTTTTTGAGTGTATTTAATTTAGTCACTTTTCTATTATGAGCGCAATACATACATTGTATGCTGCAGGGTCAGATTTAGTAGAAAATCTGCTGAACTGCTTTACAGCACAAAGCAGCTGTTGTTCTAGCTGTGAGGGCTGTAGCTACCAGTGAGGACACTGACGTCATGTGATGTTTTCTTTCTGTTGTGGTATTTTATGAGCTGATTCCAGTATTTTTAGACTGAATGTATCTAAATATGACTACTTTTACGTCAACGCAAAAAGTAAAGAATTCAGTATTTCCTCACCAGATCTTTAATCCTGGCGATGTAGGAAGGTTGTCAGCTACCTTATGTCATCAGACAGTAGCAGAACAATATGGCTGGAAGCAGCGTGAATTCAAAGTAAGTCTGCTAACGAGATGAGCCGAGCTGCTGGCAAATACATGCAGATGATCTCTCGTCTTAGGATTCGAGGCGGATGCTGTGCATAGAAAGAGTTGAGAGCTCCAGTATGGATTAGTGGGGCTGGGAGTTGCTTATGCTCTTCAGGAGAACACAGAGCAGCGCCACACTGGATTACACAGCTGGGGAAAAGGTTACACACTTCAGTGCGTGTGAGAGAGGGATGAACAGAAAGAACAAGCTCACAACAGCAAAGATAATTAGAGAAGTCTACCTTTCCTCCTTCCGACGGTACAGTCAGACAGGTGTTCCTGTGTAGACTGGATGGGAATATTATTTGAACTCGTGCTCTGTTTACTTGGATAAAAGAACCATTTCCTGGCCCTTACCTTGTACGTGCGATGTTTCTCCACTCGTGTCACCAAGACAAATTCCTGTGTATTTATTGTAATTTGGTAATCAGCGTGCCTCAGATTCTGGCTCTAATTAGCAGTGAGAAAGACGTTAATCACAGTGGCCTGTTGCTTGACAGTGAATGTGATCTGGATTGTTAGCAGATATTGTAGTACAGACAGCAATTCAATTACACTCTTAAAGAACATGGATAATGTAGTAATACCATACCTGACATAACAGATGTGGTCAAGACCACATGAATGGAATGTGACTCAAGGCACAGACCAAAGAAAGTCAAGTCTATGACCAGCGTCATGTGATTAGCAGGCTGTATCTGCAATTAAATGCCAATCAATATGATTTTGAGGAATGGAATGGATAAATGAAAGGATAAGGTTGGAAATGGTCTGTATTTTACTAATTGTCAACAAGTCCCATGAAAAGAGCAAAACCAACAAGCACTGCATGTGCAGCCAAAGCCTCATATATCTAATTCCTCTGTGCCACAGACATCCATTGTTGTCCAAAAACTATGAAAAACACATCAATGGGCCAGACTGTTGCACTGGGTGACGTGTTCCTTCATTACCATGAACATGGGCACTGTAGTTTATTATTGAGTCAATCCCACATACGTTGTCCTGCTGCTGTAATTATGTGCAGCTGAAAGTATTTAGTACAGAAAGTATTTACTTCTGTTTGAGTAATGTTTGCTAAATAGCACAGAGCCCAGCTGTTTTAGAAAATTATTCAGCCTTAAATAAATAATACTATATATTTGTGACCTGTTTTTAAAAAATGTACATTTTCACTGGAAATGAATGGGCTTGGAGCCACAGACACTCTGGGGAAGCTGGAAAGTACTAAGAGACTAATGTAATGTTGGATTTGGTCTTTTCATGAGATTTCAAATATACTTACCATACGATACGTACAATCTTGCATGTCATTTACTCTTGTACCTTAAAATTTTATATTTTTAAACAAGCTGGAAAGTATCGGTATGTTTTTTTTTTTCTATGCCATTCCGCCTGCTCCAAAGTATTGTTTAAACAAGTGTCGGTAACTTTATACAAGCCAGAGGGAGACAGATCCCAACTCTTAATAAAAGCTGATTTGTATCAAAGACAAAGTGAGTTTCTCTCAGCATTGAATTTTATATGTTTTGTCCTTCAAGAAAACACATAATTCATGATAAACAACAACAAACCTGCCAATAAATGCAGCTTTAAAACATATAGATCAGAGTACAGTTTCCTTGTCCTCCTTCCACAGCTGCAGTCATATGCAACCTGATAAGCCATTAAGATTCCAGGCCTGTGGAGCAGGATCAGTCTCCTCTATTGTAATTACTGCGGTCCACTCCTGCCCCATATCTACAGCAGGTAGCTATTAGACTGAACAGAGTCTACATGCTAGCCATTGCAATGCAGGTATCACTCGAATCAGAAGGAATCTGGATCGGAATACATAATGACCTACAGGGTGCAAGAGACACATACTAACACAGAGACATGGACAATAAACAGCAGATTAAACACTAGCAACGGAACAGGGCAACACACAGTTTGGCTGCAGCTGTAATGGGAACAAGTGTGATTGCCCCAATGTACCATGATGTTGGTTTGCAAATACTAATCTACTACTGAATGCACTATATGTTACACTTCTTCCTAGCTGCAGCCATGTTATATTCCCCTGATGCTGCAGCCCTAAAGCATACTGACCACTGAATTTGGTGGACATCCCTCAAACTGGACAATAAACTCCAGCAAACTGTTTGTATTTATGCAACGGAGGAGAGCTAATGTGCATTCTGAGCCCGACTCCAAAGTGATAACAGGGTGTTTGTGAAGGAGAGTGTGGGAGAGGAAGACTGCAGAAGGAGTGGGTGGGCAGACGCAGCGATGAACTCAGGAGGTGAGTATGAATGAGGACTGAGGATTCCATATTTCTGCCGTCATGGCAGAGAATAATGCATGTATTGTGGATTCTGTGGATGCAGCATCACCCTGTGTGTAATGTATGGTGCTACAGGGCTGAAATGCGTCCTAAGAGGAAAACAAGGTGGGGATTTGTAATACAGCTGCAAACTACTGCACCACAACTGTCTGCTGCTTTTAGAAAGCCTAATTTAAGATTTGCTTTTAATATTACTGTTATATATTTAAGAAAAGCCAGCCAACATCAGACTTAACACAGCACATAAAACATTTCCAACAGCAGGAAATATTTAACAGACATGATGTTCACTTGTATTTAGAAAAGCAGATATTGCAATGCACGCTCTGCATTAATCGAAACGTTCAGCGCTACCTACTGTTTGTTTGCTTTGCCCTGAAGCACACAACTTTTTTGTGTTTAGTTCATTTAGCGTCAAATTAGACTCACAGCAGTGCATGTAAACAAAAGTCCACAGGCTCAGAAGAAGCTCATTAACTGGACAGAGTGTGGGTGAGCTGTCATCTCACCAGATAGTGATTCAAAACAAATCGGATTCCAGCCCCTGTAACTTTAATCTAAGCATGATGGATTTTAGACTGTGGTTTGTCCCCCGTTCATTTTCTGATGCTATGGTTTCCAAGAACGAGAAACTGCTGGCTGCCAGATGTCAATATCTTTCTTATTAAACCCCAAAGACCTCTGAATTACAATTTGTTCATATTACATTCTCATTCGTAAGAACACAATCTCTTCAAATGGGTATGTTCTCAGTCATCCGAACAAACCAGACCATAGGGAAGCCTCCATCTTAGAAAATCCAGTGTGTTTGGTCTGCTTGCCTTTCACACTACAAACAAATCCACACTAGAATTTGCTTGGATGACAACCAGACCAGTTTAGTCCTCACAAAACTCACACTGGTCTAAACAAGGGCAAACACAGCAGAGTTAGTTTGAACCATATGATACAGTACATACAGGTTTGGTACGGTTGGTAAAAGTATCTTTAAGGTCCCATGGATACCTTCAAAACCTTGCATACAACATGGGTTAAAGGCTGTGTGTGCGTGTGTGTGAATACTTGTTTGTTCCACTCTTCCTGAATGAGACAAACACACGTTTAATCAAAAATAAGCAGCTTATATTGTTTCAATAAATCCAAAATTATGGACACTCTGCGGGAGGACTCGTAACTGCTATGCCAAATTTACAGCTTTGCACAGAGCAGTAACAGATACAGTAGGGGGTGAAGACTACCATTTCCACATGAGGAACGACAATAATTAGAGAGAAATATACAGAGAGAGAGAGAGAGGGACAGATACCCCACTGTTGAGAGAGGAGCACAGTGTTACTGTAATTATAACTTGTGAAAGCCGGTGCTCTTGCAGCAGATTCCATCTGAGCAAACACTGGCGGTGCAGTAAAACTCCAATCTCACTGATCTAAGAATTCTAATTGAGGGAACGGCGGAAGCTCCACAGATGGTGCAACATACAAACACACTGCAGAGCAATTAGAAAAAGTCATTTTTTTCCCTCTCCTTTTCGCGGGTATTAGAGGAGACTGTTTCCCCAACACATGATGTGGATGGAGCCGATAACAGAGGGGGAAGTCAGAGGAAAGAGGGAGACGCAGGAGGGGGGATCATTTCGAAATGACAGTGAAGGAGGGACATTTTTTTCTCAAGTATGTCTGTGAACGTTTTTAGATTTTATTCTTCAAAGACTGAATGTTGCTGAGCGTTCCCACTTGTTCAGTGCTTGCCATCCATGCAGGTACAAATTGTCACATCTGCACTGTCTGAGCACTAACGCAGCATCACATGTGTGTGTAGGAGTGCAGGTGCAACATATATGTTCATAGTTTCAGCAATTCTTAGCAAGCATTTCGCAGCAACATGAAGGAAGTTCAACATCAACCCAAGCAACTCTGGAAACTACCTGGAGCTGATGTCTAAAAGATATTTAGGTCCTAGTATTAAAAGCAATAGTAGTAGCTATGGACTAGGCTTGTGCTGATTGGCGACTGGTTTGTTTATCGGCAACTGAAGGGCTGTCCGCCAATTGGTTTTTCCTACGCCGGTAACTAACTTACTATCAGAACTAAGATGTTATATATAAATAATCTCTACTGTGCATTTAGAGATGTTTCTGGAGGAGTGGCATGTCTTCAAACTGTTTCTGCACCTGGATATAATTTGTAGCATCTTAAAATATGATCTTATTTGAGTAAATTTTAAGGCTTGTGTCATACAGACACGGCTGTTCCTCAAACAAATTGATGAGGGGATCCTCTCTCTCCCCCATCCAAAATTCTGCCATTTCAACCAGCTGACAGTTTGTAACTGGCTTGACCAGCTGACTTCCCAACGAGCTGATTGACTGTTGAAAAAGGTGACGTGCCTTACGTTCTAAAACCAGCCACTGGCGACTTGACAAGCTGAGTCGCCATCATCTTGAGTCGAGCAGAGACGGACCAGTTTACACTGCTGTAACGTTCTAAAACTGTAACCCCCCCCCCCATCGATTTTGAGTAACCACGATTGGACAATATGAAAATAGAAGCGATCGCCCAACCCTACTATGGACGACCCAAAACTTCTCAACTTTCATTTTGCTGCAGAGTTTACATGGGTTTTGGATGCTGGCAGAGGCTGTCACATCAACAGCTGTTAGACATCAGTGTGGAGGGATGCTGTGGTTTATCAGAATGTCTTTGTGCGTTACGGGAGGTGGCACATCATATCTAGTCAACACAGTAAGTTGTTAATTCTCGCATTTTTCTGCATGCCTGTAATACACTAGCCCCGACCTTGTGCAGCCTGCTCTTACAGCATCCTAATGTTCTATTAATTTACCTCTAATTACCCCACGTAGTGCGGCATGTAGGATGAGAGGATGAAAGCAGCTTGCAGCAGACTGAGAGAAACACAAGGGGGGTGGGGGTGCTGTGTGTGTGTGTGTGTGTGTGTGAAGCTGAGACAAGAAAGGAGACGGAGTGCAAAGGACTCCCCGCTGCTGCACCCTAGTTTTGGGAGGAGGCGCCTACTGTAGGACATGAAGGAGGGCAGAGGGAGAGAAAGGAGGATAGAAACGGGAGTCAATTGAGCTGTGATTTGTGGACCAGAAGCAAAGGTGGAAGATAAAGCAGGACAGGCAAGATTAACTAGCACATGGGAGGCATGGAAGGCAAACTCAGCCAGTTGGCTCAGCGTTTGCTGCTTTTAGCCATATGAAAAGAGCCAGAGAAGAAAGATGAGGGAGAGCAGGGAGTGAGAGGAATAGTTAAAATGTGTGTGTGTTTGGATTTGTGTGCTTTACGCTATTGTGATGGTAGTTCATAAAATAGTATATATTAAAGGCATAATAGTCTGTGTAGGCAGCAATATTTCTGTAGTGTTCTAGACGGCATCTAATAGATTAGAGGTTTAACATGATTATTAGCACTTCTTGTTCTTTAACCTCTGCAAGATTTGAATCTCATGTAAAATCAGAATCTAACTAACATTCAGCATTTAAAGTATTAATATGTATGTGTGTGCATGTGTGTGTTTGAGAGATAATGAGACAGAGAAAAAGGGCAAGAGATCAGACAACTGTGCGAATATGAAATGCGGGAAGGTTATTGGTGTCTAGATTGGAAAATGCCAATACTAAAACATGGTTCTTTATTTGTGGAGCGAGGGGTCAAATAAGTGCCAATAAGAGGGCAGGGGATGATGAATGCCATCTGACTGTAGTGGAGGAGGAAGTCCAACTCATGACTAGGCCTTAATGACCTAATGTCATGTCAAACTAGAGGCACAGTTAACTGGCTTCAGAGATGAAATGTCATAAAAGTTGACAAAGTCATTGAAACTGTTAGAAACAGGGGAAGTAATATTTAGACCTATAATATTTATCTAGAGAAAGATTGCTTAGCACACATGGGATTGTTCAGCAAAAACCTGCCTCAAATTTGTAGTGACACACAAACAGCTGGCAGCCGCCCAGTACAGCAGGCTCCCAATGCTGGCCAGTCTTCTAGTGCTGGCTTCATTTATTGTTTAGGGAGGAAGGATGTTCATGCTCATTCACTTTCAGAGTTACACTGGGACATGAACCATATTGCTACTGTTGGCAAACAAAATGTCAAAAAAGTCAACTTTCCAGGAAAATGGCCTTGTTTTTAGGGTTTCAGAAGTCAGAGAATTTTCTCAACCCATAGACTGCCATTTGATCCTGCACGTGAAGTCAAAACATGAAAATAACCAACACAGCGCAGCGCTCCTGCCTTCATCAGCATTTGAGCTTGATTAGCCACAAGGGACCATGTTTTTACCAGTCAAACAGAGGCACAGCAGTGACAACAGGACCAGCGAACCAGGCTCCTTGTCTGTCTAGCTATAGCCACTCTGGCGATGACGATTAGCTAGCCCACTGAGGCACGACTGGTTTGTGGGTGTATGGGAGTCGTAACGTTCAGTCAGATAGAGCATGAATTTTACGTGACTGACTGACATGTTGTTTCTCACGGCTCCGCTCCAACCCTGGTATTTGTTAGTAGTAATGCTGAGATGGTGTGCAGAGAGGCGGGTGGTGCTAGCGGCTTCTGAGAGGCCGGTATGACTGTAGAGCAGCCCATCGCCATTACTGCATGTTTTAACATTTTGCCTTTTAACTGTTAACACCCAGCAGGAAACACTCACTAGAAAGTTCTTGCACTCGAAGTCTTATAGACATGTGGATCGGATCATAAACTCTGACTGTGAACCAAAAAATCCTGAACACTAAACATCTTTTCATGAATTTTACCTCATGTCTGACAACCGAAACACTGCAAATAACATATACTTTTTAATATATAATGTATTGCTATTAGCTATAACAAAAACAGACTGTGTCTCTACTCTAACAGGGTTCGTACAGTTTTTTTAACAGTAAATTTCAAGCACTTTTCAAGCACTTTCAAGGTACCTAATCCAATAATTTCCAGACTCTCGAAGCCTTCACCAGATTATGACACCAGATTATGTTGATTTCAAGGAGTAAATTCGAATTCAAGCATATTCCTAACCTTGAAAACATAACGGTTAAAATGAAGCAGTTTCCAAACTTTCAAGACTTTGTACAAACCCTGTTATAAGCAATATTTTCCTTTGAATATTTCCTGACTTTTGTGATATCTGGTTACACAAAATAATCCTGAACCTGAATTTAAAAAAAAAAATACTCAAAAGAAAAAGAAAAGAAAACATACAGTATATGTTTGGCCTTTTGGCTCTTTGCCACGTATCAGAGCCCTGCAAACATTCTGACTGTGAAGATAGTCGCCTCTGTGGCCTGCACCAGCTCGTATAAATATACTGTAGCATTGAAATGAAAGCTGAAATGACATCCGCAGTTTTTCATTCCTTCTACCTGCCTTGATTTGTGAAATCAGAAGCTAAATATCTTTCCTCTGTCAGTTCAAAACAATTTTAAAAAGATATTTCCAAAGCTGAATTTTTCCATTTCATATTACACTATGAAACTTCTCTGCTCATGCGAGGCGACGCTGTTATGAGTGATGCAGGTATACAGTGTGGCTACGGGCAGGGAAACCTTTTACCATACCCTCTTTGACATGATTACAGAAGACACTATTAAGATGCAGATACAATATATAATTGAAAATGACCCAATTCAAAGGATTATTTTTCCTAAAGCGGTGGGCAGGCTGGAGCTGTCGTTTCTACAGTAGCTGTCAGGACGTAGCTGGCTGAGAATATGGCACAGCTCGCCTGATAAGAGTGTGGCATACCACAGAGAAAATGAGATCCTGGTAAAATGTATGAAAAAAAGGACAGTCTGAGATGAGCAAATGCCTCCATTCATCTCTTCAGTGTGCTGCAGAATGAGAAAAAAAAGCATGTGCAGCAGTAAAAGACTGCATTGGACAACACAGCCAACAGAGAGGCTTGGTAAGCACTGCCCTGAAGACCACAGCAACGTATCCTGCATGATTAAACAAAACGTTTGATGAAATAAATGAGAGAAATTAGGTGGGGCTGAAAGGAAACTGAGGGTGTGGCTGCTCCATGGGTTCTGATAAAAGAGTCAGACGTGACCTGGGTGCTCCCAAGGTAGTTTTTAAGAAAATATGGGATGGGACCAATGATTCAGTTGGGGACAACTTGTCCAGCACAGTCTACACAGGAAGTAAAGGATCAACTCCTCTGCTCCTCTACAAAGGGAAATAAATCTCTGTCTCTCATTCAGCGGAAATGGACAGAAGTCCCAAAGGCCTGCTGATCTCCAGCCACTGATAGGACTATTTTTCTTTCTCATTCTCCTGCTCTTAGTATCACCCTCCCTTGTTCCCTGCCAAGCCTCTCCATCTCACTTCTCACTCTCTATTTCCTGGATATGTCCACCTGTTTGTCTCTAGTCCTTCATTTGTCACTTTTTGCTGTATCTCATCCTCTCTCGTTCTTTTTCAATTCCAGTTCTCTTTTTGTCTCCCACCCTCCTCCTCCTCCTCCTCTCTACTGCCTTCCTCTCTTATGATGTGTTTAGCATTCAAGGCCTCTCACTGCTGCATCACAGGCCTGTTTGTTTCACCGAGCTGCAAAGAGAGAAAAAAGATGCGATTCCTCAGGGACAGAGTAAAATTTCTATATGCCTCCCCACTGTGGAGTGTAATGCAGCTGCATGGGTGTGCAGCCACATGCATATATGAGCTGCAGATGCTTAAGATTCACATCTTTGCATACACACGCAAACGCAATGTGATGCAAGCATGCATGTATACATAAAGACACACAAGCATGCAAGTATGCTTTCAGATTTATACACCCACCCACACATTGAAGATGGCACACATGCAGAACACACCCACCATTCATCATTAGGCATAACAGACACTAATAAAACCTTAATACCCATCCAATGTTAATGCCCGTTGCCATTTGACTTTGACACTTAACTGCAGTTCAACACCCATACAATTAACCCTCGGTCGTTTGCATGTCAAATATGGAGGGAAGATTACCTCGATCTGTGCCCCCTCCACACAGAGACGCAGGTCAACGAGCTAATGAAGAGTCCTTGCACTGTTCATGTTGGAGTTAAGTACTTTAAATCCTCCATTGCTTATTAGAGAACTATACACAACGCATCTCTAACATATTCCAATTAAAAGCAAATTATCAAGACATTAAGCATTCATTCACATTCATAAAGCGCCATGTTTACTGAATTGGGACAAACTGGGTCATATTTGGTTGTCTTAGATGCCTGTGCTGACATAGAGGATTCGTTTACTGTGCGGCAGCCCCCGGCTATATGCTGCTGCAACAGTGTCCCCTGATAGAGTCTTAACCTGGAGGGCGGCTGACGCATACACACATCCAAACACACCCTCACACCAAAAAGCACAAACGCATCCACATGCGCCCCCCTAAAATAAAATAAAAAACAAACACACACAAACACACACCCACGCAGAGCCGGGTGGTTGTAATTAAAAAGCAGCGGAGCTCTGTGGAGCAGAGAGAGGCTATCTGAGGAGAGAGGGAGGTGGGAATACTCCACCCGTTCAGCCTAAAGGCTTCCACTAATTACCTGTCAATGACAAGGAAGAGGGAGATCTAAAGTGGTAAATATTGTCCCAAACTGTCATCCTCAATGAACCATACACTCAGCAATTCAGTTCAAGGATAATGCCCACTGACTTGGGAAATAGGATAAGATGCCATATGTTTGTGTAATTTAGGGATAATTAGTTCTGAATCTTTCCCAAACAAAGTGACACTGTGGTATTAAACAGTGTGATACCAACCAAAGGTCAGCCGGCAGGCACACAGTAATCAGGCAAGATGCTGAAAAGATGTTGAAAATGGTGCTTTTTCAAAAGCTCATTTTAATTGCAGATTTCGAGATTTTGTTTTGGATGTGAAGCAGACAAACAATAGAATCTGTCGATATATAATAATGTTGAGTTACATTAAGAATATGTTGATTGAGTTTATAACTGATGTGTGTCAATGAATTCAAAGCCAGCTGACAAATAACTACATGTAAGACCAGTGATCCCCTACCTAGGGGTTGGGACCCACCCCTAGACAAGTCTGAGGGGTCGTGAGATGATTAACAGAAAAGGAAAGCAAGACATATTTCTACACTACAATCATGCAATGTATTATCTCTTCTTATACCATGGCCACTTGGCAACAAAATGCCATATGTAATCAAATTAAAAATACCAAATGCCAGAATTGACTAATTTAATAATAATATAATATAAATAATCTTATAAATAAATAATCTTGCTTTTCTGTCGTAAATATCATGAAACATAGTTCCTGTAACTCAGAATTCCTGCCGCTTGCGTTGATAGGCAAAATCTTGCTAACAGGAAGGAGTAGGCTACATTTCACAAGGTTTGGCTAGGGGTTTTTAAAATCCTGAGCAATTTTAGCTCTCTATTGTTGTCTCTCTTCCCATCTCTCACTCCACCTGAGACTTCTCCACCTCTCTTTATTTTCTGTGCTGTCTTAGTCACATGCACTCTCTAATTTCCACTGCAGCCGTGACCCAGACCCACAAGCTAGCATCTTTACTGTAGCTAACGGAGCTAATTTTGAAAGCCCTCTCTTTCCTCCTTCTACCATTTGTTGATTTGGACATTCAGATTCATAAAACACACAAAACATCCAACATCCGTTACATTTTTGTAGTTCTCACTGAACAGCTATTTATCTTTTTTTTATTTTATTAGTTCTAGAAATAACCCTTCCTCCAAGCTTGTTAGCTAAGCCTCACTGTTGCCTCACCTCAAGTTTAATATTGGCATATCTATTTAGAATTGCAAACAAACCCCTGCATCATAGGTGGTTATACCAGTCACTAAAAGTTAATCCCCAGCAATCAAAATCAGGACTTTTCAGGGTCCATGGTATAATGAATAATTCCACCTCTTCAGGCCTCTAATAAATATTCATAAAGAATACAGTGGTGACAACAAGTTGACATATGCAACCTGTGATGAGGGGTCCACAGTTTACAAAGCTTTGTATTAAGGGGTCACAAGCTAAAAATGTTGGAAACCAATGCGTTTTGAATATCGAATAAAACCCTTGCAGTTGTACCACAATCACCCGTGAGAACTGTCAGTCTCCTAAATATACACAACCTAGCATTGAAAACATCACCTAACCTGACCCTTTTTCAGCTCAAGCACAAAAAAAAGGCTTCACAAGTGTGACAATTTTTATCTGTGCCAAAGATTTGTTCGCAAATTGTTGCAGATAGTGTTCATATTTAAATATTTGAAGCAAGAGCGTCAAAGCCAACTTTCTACTGTGTGTGGAGGTGTGGGCTAGAAGACGGGGAAGGCATACGTTTTTTGATGGTGACTTTTTGGAAACGTTCAATAACCAAAGCATTCGCTATGTCAGATTTATCCCTACCAATTAGGTTTTAAGCAGACCTTTGAAACAGTATGTGCTAGATAAGAAATGCAACTGAGTAAGTGAGTCAGTGACTACAGAAAAATGTGTGTTCATTTACATAAACTACATCCGTGCAATGTTGTAATATTAATATGTGGGTGAGATACTCTACATACAGAAATGTGAGAATAAAATTCTAGTGGGAATCTGAGAAAAACAGAGCTTGTGGCATTTGTTTGGAGCAAGAGGTTATAAAACATGCAAATGTCAAGTATGAAACTGTAATTGCCCCACCTAGTTCACTAAACCCAGTTAAATGGAAAACCAGGTCAGCATTTGAATACATAATATTCACACATGACTTGAGCATGCACACTTGTCTTATTCATTCATAGCAAATGGATAGTGATTGAACAGTAAACAGACACTGATTGAGAGATTTGGTACAGATATCCTTGGTGCCAAGAGGATGAATCCTAATGACTTTGATCCTCTGACTTTTCCTCTAGCGCCACCATGAAGTTGACATTTGTGGTTTTGAGTGAAATGTCTGAGCAACTATTGGATGGATTTCCATGCAGTTGGTTCAGATGTTAATGATCCCCTCAGGATGAATTGCAGTAACTTTGGTAATCCCTTAACTTTTTAATCTAGCGCCATCATCAGGTAAAAATATGAAAAGATTTGGTCCAGTACTTTGGTTTATAATCAAATAAGTGCAAAACTAATGACTTTCCCATCAGCCATAGCTGTACTGTAACATGTAAACATTGTCATTGTGAACATGTTAGCATACTGAGGTTAGCATTTAACTTAAAGCATCAATGTGCCTAAAAAAAAAGTCTTAAAGAGTTGCTAGTGTGGCTGCACTGAAGTATTCTTAGTATTGGATCCCTTCCTTGGAGCCTCCATTTGGCCTGCACCTACAGAGTGAAGATGTCAGCACAACAGTTCCTCCAACACCAGGTTGCTTCAGTAAATTTTAATGTGTTTTCAGGGTCTAGAGAGTAATATAAAATACCTGTGATTTTTTGTGGTACTTTGGTGTTTATTTGATAGCTGACAGAGAGCAACAAGAAACATTGGGAGAAAAAGAAGGAGATGACACACAGTCCCGGCCAGACGAGTTACATTACACCACTGGGCCACTAGGATGCTCATGATACCTGTGTGGTGGATTCTATTAAAGCAAGCCATTAAAGAACAACAGTTTCTCCCATTTTACATGCACATATATACATATATATACATATATATATATACATACACATATACACACAAGTACAACAGGGACATTATTATGCACTATTTAATTACTAAAGTTTGTGTTAAACCTAGGAAGAAAACTTCCAAATAAAAAAAAATGTCTACAACAATCTCAAACCATTTGACAAAATTCATCTGTGAAAATACAGAAAATCAATCAGGAAAAAAATACATAATAGAGTGCATTATGTAAGGTGCTGTTTTATTACACCACTTTTTGGCAAGGTGTTGGCACAGCAGGGCCATATGCTGTGTGTCTTAGTCCAGTTGGACCCAAAATAGCTCTAAACGGTGCTGAGCTTCTGCCAGAGTGAGACAGAGAGCAGATCACTCAGCCAGTCAGTCAGTTACATGAGGATGGAGGGAACAGCCTGGAAAAGAAGCTGGGTTTATGGGAAGGTCTGCGGGTTTTTAGGAGCTAGGCTATTAATCACTATTAAAGCCCTTCTTTAAAAGTTTGTGTGCTACTGTTCTTGTTAATGACACTCGGGCACCAGGCTGCTGTTGGCAAAGACACTGCAAGTCAATGAAAACATGTACATCAACATCACGCAAGCTCATACAAGCTAACTTTCATTTCACTGACATTCTGATTTACTATACTGTATATACAATGTATGATATGTCGATGTACTTTGGCTAACATTTCCATCCACCTGTTTTTATGCATATTTTCAATTTGCGCATAAAAACAGCTGGGTGGAAATGCCGAAAATAAAAATAAAAATGCAAAACATCGCAAAAAAGTTTGTACACTTGGCTGAGGTGGAAAAGCGGTGTATCAATAAAAGTAAATGCAACAAAGTGCAAAGGAAAAAGACTCAGAATAAATCATGATGTACAAGAAGCATGTCATTTAAACACTGTCTGCTGAAGAGACTGAAAATAGCGCCTGAGGAAATAATCAGATCTGTACGTAGCGATGAGGAGACTGTAGCGTTATGCAAATGCAATATTTCAACGTTTTCTATATTGTTTTCCACCGTTTGAGGTTTGACTGGCGCTCTTTTAATTACATCATCTCGTTGCACCCTCTTCTTCTGCAATGAATTAATATCACGTGACTGGAGAATTAGCGCCACCAGCTGTTTATCTCAGTGGGCTCAACCTCTAAAATTCGCACAAAAGTAGAGAATGGAAACATGCATTAATTAGCATTTTATTTTGCCGATTTTGGATGGAAGCTTAGCTACAACCAAATGTAAAACAACATGGTTAAGAAGAGAATCATTATTATGCAATGACTGCGCATCCAACTAGGGATTTTGTCTCCCTGTTTGCATCTTTGTAGTATCTCCTTTGCTCGATAACAAGCGGTAGTGCTGTGTGTCTATTGCAGCCTTCACAGTGTGCTGTTAAACTGAGCAGTGTTAGACAGGCTGACTGATGAGTCATACGGGAGTGTGTCTCTGTGTGAGTGTGCATTATGTGCATTTATTTCTGTGCTCCTGATATACCAAATGTATTTATCTCGCACTAAGTTCACACTCTGAACACACGTCGCTTTTTTGTCTTTTAAGCCCAGATGACATTTCACATCTGATATCTCCCGCTTCATTCAAACACATGGTGGTTTTGGTTTTAATTGGATGCATCTCTTTAAAGGCTAGTTGGTGTATAAGCTTTCCTTCCATAGATGCGTCTCATCCTCCACCATTACACTGGCATAGGCAGCCTGCTGTGAGACCCAGAATTATGAGATTTGTCTCAGCTGAATGATGTGCAGTTTACTCATTGTCATGGCAACACTTACACTTAGTCACTATAATATTATATAAGGCCTCAGGCCTTTTTACGGTCCATGTTTAAAAAAATATGAATCCATGCAGCTTTCATACGTTGTAGAAAACATCAGAGGTGAGTTAAGACTCTTTCAGCTGCCGTGTCAACACTATTGTAAAGCAATGGAAGCAACTCATCAAGATGGTGAAGATGGAAGATAGGTGCCAACCAAGGATGGATTTCCTGATAGCGAAAGATCTTTCACACGTTTCAATCCTGACTTACTTCACACAGTTTGTAGGAAACCCTAACTTAAATTATGTCAAGATCAGCAGCAGGAGTTCAATAAGGCATTAAAGGTTGATTAAAGGGATCCGGTTCTTTAGTCAAAAACATAGTGTTAATTAAAGAATCAACATTTAACAAATGCAATTAAAAATCAGGTATAGATTAGATTCTTTAAAACAAAGCACTTCTGGTCACATTAACATCACCTAGGCTGTAGCCTAGAAAGCACAGAATATTTTTCCTAATAACACTGTATTCTGCTGCTGTGTGGCACAGCTTGAGCCAGATGGTCAGTTGACTCTTGACATTTGCATTATGAAATTAAAATTGATTATTAATTTAATTTCAGTACATTGCTCCCACACCCACATTTTTTAACCTCTTGATTTGCTTAGTGTAGGGTAATATAAAATAAAGCGGAAGCTTAATAATAAGTGCATTGATGAATGACGTTCACGCTTTTCAGTTCAACCAATAAAATTTTGCCACAACCTCTGCCAGCCAATCATCCCGTCTCCAACCTTCCACCTCCGGTTTTCATCAGAACCAGCTGTCCAGTGATCTTATCAGGAATCCTGCTCCAGATTACATCCATACAGATCCATCCAGAACTTCAGCTGGGCTGTTCTTCACCCTTTCACCACTTATTGTTAGATTATTATTAGACTCATGCCATGACTATCCCTGTTAAATGATAATGTCACGCCAGTAGATCCTTTCCATAATGTTGTCAGACACTTTGAATAACAATCTGAGCCTGTCAGTGGCAAAAACAAGCACTTTTAGTGGACGTACTTTTCACAGGCGCAATTGCCCCAAAGGGGCACAACAGATTTCTTAAATTGAATATTTGAAATCTGAACTGAATGAGTGTGTGACAGAGTCACTTCATTAATCTCTTAGAAGTACAACTTCTTAGTGACAAATTCCAGGCCATGTCAGTGGCCCAGTGGTTAGAGTATCTGGCATTTTGAGTTCAGTCTCCATCTGATTTAGTCTTTGAAAACCTTCCTGCTTGCTTGGCAGCAAATATTGAGGAAACACACAGAGTAAGGGAGATGAACTAATGTCCTGTCCACTAATTCAGGAAAACAGAAGCAAAGAATACCATCAAGCTTCACATAGCGTTTACATTACATGTCTAAAGTTTTAATACTAACTTTGTGATATTCCAAAAGATAACTGCAAGATATTTTACACATTTTGGAATATTTAAATGCAATAAATTTCAATAGTGAAATAAAAAGATTCTACTTGGAAAAAAAAGTGAAATAAAAAATAAAAGCAAAAATTGTCACCTATACATTTCATGATGCAAAATCAATTGTCAACACATTTTCTCAACTTTCCCTAAAATGAACTATGATATGAGTCCTTTGTGTGTGTATGCTTGGCTGTGTGTTTGTGTGTGAGACTGGTTGCCAGTATTCGGCCTGTGAGACTTCCCCAGATTATGAGTAATTGGCAAAGTCTTCCCCACATGCCCTGTGAAAGGTAGAGAGAGAGGAGGGGAGAAATAGAAAGATATTATTGCAGGGTGGTGATAGCTCGAATAGATTAGAGCCCTTTTATAGGCTGTTGGAGTCACTTTCGTGTCCCTCAACAATTACCATTAAAGTGCTCTCGTGTAGGGCGCCGCTCCTCACCCCACAACCGTTCCAGAGGAGCAGGAGCTGTGGATACTGGGCTGCTTGAAGGTGTGAGAGTGCGAATCGCCCAGGGACGATGAGCTGTGTTCATTCTACATTCTAAATTAGGTGGAAATAGTATTACACGTTTTCATCTTGTGCCCAAAAAGTGACCTTTTGAGAGATTTGTTTCTAAGAATTAACCAAATATATAAAGTCTTTAAAAGCAAGAGTGCCATCCAAAAAACAAAAACTGGCTGTCCCTCCTGAAATAAATGCCAAAACAGAAACAATAGCAGCACGTTTGCCAAAATCCAAGCACAGCCAGTGGGTACTAAGACTCATTCCAGTTATATCTCCTTTTATTTTGGACTGTGCAGAATGACTTTGCATTAATATCTCTTTACAGTGTTCTCTTAGGTTGTGCGTGTAACCCCCTCTCCACCTACAAGCACTCCCCCAGAGTACTGCTGTAAATTGGGTACTTCATTTATGTGATGTTCTTAGTCAACGCGCCTTCTTAAATCAAGATTAACTTAATGGAGATACAGTATGGCTTTAGCCTCTAATCCTCTGCAGCCCTACTGTTATTATGATTTCTCCACACCAGCTAGCCAGTGATACAGTAATAATCTCCATCACAGTCTTGAGTCAGTGATGTATGCGTAATGGCACTGCTTTGTGCTGCTGATACAGGTGATACAGTCAGGATATAAGTCATTATCTGGAGATGAAATTACAAAGCACATTTCTGTGTAACATGATGAAAAACCTCTAATATACTGTAGTACATTTTCTTTCTCGATGCCAGAACTGCAAAGACAAGTTTTACTTCATTTGAAGAAAAAGGTAATTACAGGCAGCATCAATGCATGCAAAGTCGAACTTAAAGGAGGTGAATTAAGTGAGATGGACACAGCAAGTGTGAACTGAGGTGAAGAAGTGATCAAGAATTACAAAAAGGTCTCAACTTGTGCGAGAAGTTCCTCTGTTTCAAGTAGGACTCTACCCACATGACAAGCTGGATTTATATGTACAATGTCATTTGTTTAAAAAATTAGATCAGAACTTGTATGATTATCCTCCTTCCTGGAATAGAGTTTCAATAGCTGTTCTAGGATCACACCTGCCTATCGAATCCAGTTCCTTCTGAACTCATTATTCTGTCTATTTATTTATATTTTGTCACTGCTGTGTGACATTCTTCAAACCTGTACTGACACATTTTTTTGTCTTGCCGCAAGAAAAAAAAGGCTGCTTACTCTTCACTGCAACTGCTGAAGTAAGAATGACACAGTGGAAATGATGTGAATTCTACTACTACATTTAGCAACTGTCATTAAATAGATGGCTGGTTTATCTGCGGAGCGCTGCGTTGCACCTGAAGATGAACTGGGTTCACTAGCACCGGCAGGTTGAGCTGGAGCAAGAGAAGGACAAGCAAACTGACACCAGTGTATACTTTGACTTGATGTATGCTACAGTAGATAAATGTTTCAACAAGAGTAGTCGCCTGTACTGCATCTATTGCTCCTGTTTTTACATAGCTTTACACATTTTCTATTTAGCTAAATGGCAACCTGATTGATTTGGACATTGGTCGTTGCTAACAGGCAGAGTGGGAATAAAAATCAGCACGGGACTTTTGACTCAGACTGGCCCACCAAAACCCATACAGCTCAAATCACACTCTATCCCAGTTAAGTAGTAATCAAAGATTTAATTTCTTAAATGAAATATGATCATTTATAATGAATAATTATAAATAAACATATAGCTGTGTAATGGTATAATTATTGTTTACACTGTACTACTGTATTTAACAAAATATGGCAAAACACCACATTTGTGGAATGAAACATTTCATTGCAAGCACAAACAGAATAACTATAACGAAGAAGATAGGAGTTTTCTTCCTTAAATATGAATCTTTTTTTTAAGATTAGGCAATGATTAGAAGCCTTGGAGTGCAGCACACGTCACCACATCCTCTCATATTTACAGCTTGTGAAAAGCCAAATCCATCGTACTGGGAGTTTCATGTTCAAGTCTGCTACTCAAGGACACGCAGTGCCAAGACTTGGGGTTGTGCCCAACGAACCAGCTTTAGCACAGAGAAATCAACTGACTTTTTTTTTTTTTTTTCTGGGTTCGACTTGAGAGTGTAGAGAAACCTGTCAAAATTATGGAGTGCAGGCATGGAGATGTGTTCTCTACATTTGCCTCCTAATTTGACAAAGTCCATCTGGAAATCATCAAGAGGTGATTTTGAGCACATTTGTGGAGTGGCCTCTAGAACGGCAGTATTGTCCTATCCGCGATACAGCAGCTGACTTAGCTCGGCTTCCAGAAATGCATACATAGATACATGCACGCATTCTACACACAGCCTGGAGCTAGAATTAAGTGCTGTAATTGCTGACAAAACCACAGAGACTTGACACCGTCTCACCGGAGAAGAAGAAGATGAGGGAAATGAAATAAGCACGCAGGCTGAAAGACAAACGCACATCCGTACACTGCATCCCGCTGATGCACACTAACATGCACAGACAGGGTACACTCACATGCACACTGATGAATACATCGGCGGGTGAATAGCTAGAGGGTGAAAACAGTTCAAATGCTGCAGAACTGGTGTGCCCCTCATCCGTTGACATGGTATTTGTCATTTGGGAAAGCCACAACTGGAGCCATGGTGGGGCCGTAGCTGATTTAAAGTGACAGGGACGCAAGGCCATCTTATTCATCACAGAGGAGTGGCCCGCATTCACTGACTCCCAAATTACCGCCCTATTTGCAGGCCCTGCCCCGACTGCAACCCCACCTATCACCAGCTGATCTATGGCGTGCCAACAAACCCAAACAAGGTGTCATCTTGCCGGGACAAATAGGCAACAACAGACTTAAGGGCAGGTGGTAATCCCTCTCACATGCTCCAACTGTGTGGTGCTGGAGAATTCATTTTATTGTGCCCACGAGCTGCTGTACAAGCTGTTCTCTCTTTCTCATATTTTATTTCTCTCTCAGTCGCTTTCTTTCTCCTTTGTTAGAACATCTTCTCCCCTTCTTCTCTCACTCACTGCATTTGAACACTGTGTCAAAAAATACAAAAGTGTGTGGCCTTTAAAAAAAAAAAAAAAAGAAAAACCCGTCGGGAGCGAGAAAGAGAAACACTCAAAGAACGTTGTTTCCTGACCTCAGGCTGGATTCGCTGGATTTTGCCAACAGAGGCGAGCAAAAGAGCAGAATGGCATATTTTAAAAAGTTTCACACCATTTATTAACTTGCGCCTTACCTTGCTGAGCTGACTGGTCAGTGAGCCACTATTGTTGACAGTGTGGCATTTTAGGTTGAGCAACGATTCCCCCACGGCGTCACGCTCTCTGCTCGCGTCCTTGTCAGCGTGGGAGTGGCTGTCAGGGAGGGGCGAGGAGGCGGGCGAGGGGGGCCGTTGAAGTGCCGTGCAGGACAGGCCGAGAAAGTTAGACGGCCGGATCAGAAAGGCCTCCAGAGCTATGTTAGCAGATACCTAGGGGAGGCGGGGGGCGAGCCAAGAATCAGGAGTGGTAGGGAGAGAGAGGGAAGGGTTGGAGGGTAGCAGAAAGGAGATTTTTATATTAGTCATTTAGCAGATACTTTTATCCCAAGTGACAGCAGAGAGGGGGGGAAAAAAATTGACGGAAGCGAGAAGAAACAAAGGAAGCAATTTATCTTTCTCTTTCCTTATTCTAGCTATCTGCTAGAACCAGATTAACTTCTCATTATTCTAGGCTGCAAGAAAAAAGGTGAAGCTATGGGACATTTAGTCAGATGATCAACCTTTGCCCTGACTGAGTGTGGCTGTGAGTGTCGGTGTTACTTTCAAAGCCCAGCCGTACCTTAGAAATGACCTGATTGTCGCCGGTCAGCGCCAGGTCTGCAATACGCTCCACGCACTGCACGATCCGAGTGCACGCTCTGGCCTCGTTCTGTGCCATCCACAGGATGTGCTCCTCCACTAGCATCATGTTGCTGGCTATGTCTGATATGTAGTCCCCTAGCTGCAGGAACAAAAGCAGACGCAGTATGCAAATGGGTGCATGTACACAATTACACACAAACTCTACGTACAAAGCACACACACACACACACACACACACACACAGGAAGAGGCAGACTCATCATGCACATCAATCATATCCGCAACAACAGGCACATTTGTAATCTCCAGTCAGAATTGTGAGGGAGGCAATGGTGGCTTCATTCATTATAGGGAGATTTAATTTAGATTAGCAGCTCCAATGGGGCATAATCGCTTCCTTGGGATGGCAGTTCGCTATTTACTTACTGTACTTTTCACTGTTGCTTCATTTGACTGTTCTTTATTGGATGAATGAGGGTGGTCTCATCCACATTGTCTCAGGAATGATAAAACCCTAAGTATCTCCTAATAATATCTCCTCCCGAGTGACCTATGATGAGTAATTGGACAAGTGAGAGCTAATATTGATTCTTTTCACTGACTAAGCTCAACACCCTTCCCCTTGCACAACCTGACCTTCAGCGTGACGTAAAGCCCTCCAATTGCCTCTGGCCACAGACAGAAGAGAAGTTCACTTAAGGTAAAACACAGCCCGCCCCAAAAAAAAGAGATGCATCTTCATAACCATAATTGTCATTCAGGTCCAGCGCCGCCATGGGCAAGAGGAAAGCATATGAGGTGAAAAGTTAAGCTGTCTGGAATCGATTGAAGGATTGAAGCCAGAACGACAGAGTGTTGCCATGTCTTTTTAGGCAGCCCCTGCTGTCTCTCGCTGACATCCACTGAAGTGTCCTTTTCTGTTTGCTCAATTCGGGTCTCTTGAGAAGCCGTTGTTACCTCTAGATGAGCTAGACAGCAGTTCTCCTGATAAAACCTCATCCTGTCTTAAGGCAACGGCAAATCTTTGCTTTCAGAAAACTGTGAACGAACACATGCAGGAAAACTGTTATAATAATAATCGTTTACTGTAATAACACACATAACCACAACCAGTGGCGTAAGGTAGTTAAGACGGGCCCCTGTGCACACTATTATGATGGGCCCTACTGTGCTTCACAACTAGTAACGAGCGTGCCGCTCGCACACACACCAGCCTGCATATATATATATTTTACCAACAATGAGGCATATCATTTTGTTATATACTGACTGACTATTTTACCCCCCCCCCACCAAAAAAAAAAGGACCATGACAAACATGGATTTGCCTTATTGAGGGTATATATAGCAAATGGCACCGTATCTAATTTAATGTGAGTTCTGCTTTGAACACAGGCCTAGTTCCAACTCGCAAGGGCCCGTTCTCTACCAACACATTGTTGGAGGGCTCCCCCACCCCAGGGGCCCCAGTGCAACCGCAATGCCTGTACTGTCTATATTTACGCCCCTGACCACAACACCAGATTTGCTGGTAACAGTCATATTGTGGCGCCCAGCTCATGGACTAACTCGTTGAAAATTCATTTACAGAGCCATAACAAATTGGAACAGTTTACCCCTTAATATCCGTCTAATAAAAAATAAATCATCCTTTAAAAAGAATATGCAGAGGCATTTATTGGCATGCAGATGACAGACTGAACAGTAGGAGGTATAACTCTGGGCTAGTTTTTAATATTTGTGTTTCATTTCATATGAGTTGTATAATTCTTATTCTTTTGAAATATCATCTATATATTGATTTTTAATTACTATTCTACCTAAATGTATGAACAGTGTTGATTGGTTTTAATGTATTAATGTATATTGATGTAATTCTATGTATAATAATGCAATTAATGTACATCATGTAATGTGTTATGTATTGTATGTCAGGGGTGGACCCCAGGAAGACTTGTTGATTACTATGGGATCAGCTAATGGGGATCCTTTGAATAAATAAATAAACAAATAAACTGTCAGAATAGGAGTAGCAGCTAACAGTATGAGTACACAGATGACATGTTATAAAGGCTCACATCACATGTTATGAAGTGAACTGTCTGTGGTGTATCTCTGTGGGTCGCGTCTAGATGGTAACCCTAGATCTGCGAAACTCTCACACATGCGCACTTGAACTGAGTCTCGTGTTAGAAAGCCTTTCTGCCAGAGAGCCTAACCAAGTAGTTTTGGTGCATAACTAACCAGACTGCAACCGTTTCACAAATCTCACGGGTTTCACAAAGCTACCATGGGTTACCATCTAGACACTACCGTCTCTGTGCGTTCACTCTTACATCTCGACGCTTCTCCACCAGCCTCGTCAGTCTCTCCACCAGGTGTGTGACAAAGATGACGTCCATGACATCAGTGAAGTGTGCCGCCCTGCTGGTGAAGGCCACTATCTGCTGGCCTAAAGGCTGAGCATTGGTGGTATTAATAGTTATCTGGAATAAAAAGGAAAATATACAGCGACATTCAGCGAGGATGATCACACAGTCCATCATCACAATTCAACAGAGACACAACATGAAACAGCTCTGACAGCATGCGATAGATAATACATCACTGTAATGCTATTTCATGCCATGCATGTAGTTTTGTGAACTTTAACAGTAACACTACTTTAATGTGGTGCAGTAATCCCATGAGGAATGTAGTATGAAATATCTCGTCATCAGTCAGTTTGTATTATGTATATAAAGGCTTACAGATCTGCAAATACCTGCAGGCTACAGATGAATCAGTGGAGATATTAGTTTCTGTATTCTGGGAATATGAAGTTATCAAATCTTGCAGTTAAACTGTCTGGGTAGGTTGGCAAATATGTAAAAGTCAACATGTTGAATATCATAGTAAACTTGCAAAATTAGAACTGATTCACAGGCAACAGGAAAAAAGTGTGGAATAGAATCTGAGCTCTCCAAGCTCTCCATGTGTATCGATACCTGCGTGAGCTCATGCAGCACGCGGGTCAGTTCACTGGCATACGGGCACTGAGTGTAGTCCTCTTCAGCCCACCGCCCGGCCCGGTCGCAGCGCCGCCACGCCTTCTTCTCCCTCTGGCTGGAGGGGTGGGGAGCGCTGCCAGAGGGGTGGGGGGCAGAGCCGAAGGTGGCAGGAGCGCAGGGCAGGAAGGCCAGGATGCCAGCTAAGGTCTTTGGCCACCTGCCACACAAGATATCACCGAATGATCAGGAACGAAGTGAGTTTAGGAATCTACACTCACTGCACCAGATGGCAATTTCATACTCCCTGTACTTAGGAAATTATTAATTTGCATATTTGATTTACAGCTAGCTCTAATTATTTTTGCAGAAGACTGACAGATTCTGACTTAATTAACTTTATTTACTAACTTTATTAATCAACTTTATTGTCTTTCCACTTTGTACACAATGTAACTAAACATATTTTTGTTTGTTTAACGACAGAATGAACTCAAATGGACGCTCCACCAATCTTACACATTAAGTTCCATTTACTCGTCATGGGGAGTACTACTCAGCCTGTGAAAGCAGTTGTATGTCTTCTGTGGTTTTGGGTTATTTTTTGGTTATGGTTTGAAGATTGAATATTTTAAACAGAAAGCTTTTGTTAAAAACTGGCAGCATGGAGGGTGAAAGACATGGGAACTTAACAGGAAGGGAAGGTTCAACAAAAGACGCTATCAAACTGAATCATGGGAAATGTAGGATTCAGTGTTTCGGAGCTTGACCCATACTAGGGCCTAAAAGTCAGGATATCTCAGCTTCTGCTGTTCAACGTTGACCATTCATTCTTTAATTTGTCTCTCCTCACAAGTCCCACAACTTTATGAAAGTGCAATACTAAATTGCTGGAGCACCTCATTTGACGTGCACCACAGATGGGTGGTGTAAAATGACGGAGAAGGATGTATACATGCAGAAGAAACTGCCTGTTCCTTCCTAGAGGGGAAAATCTGCCTAAAAGAGTAATTACAAGTGTTGTTCGTATGGCCATGCAAAGTTCAGTGAAGTCTCCTCTGAAGCAAGAAATGAGACTTTCTCAATAATGTCATCAAGAGCCAATTCCTGGAGCTGCTCTACTGACCAACCTGTGATAGGGGCCTGGGTGATTTTACGGGGAAATGGAAAATTTTCATTTTCTGGGTAATGCCTGTTAGTGTTTCAATAAAATAAAGCTCATTTGAGTGTAAAAAGTCAGCCAAACATTCATAGTCCACTACATTAGCCTCCATTTCCCAGATAATAAAAGAACTCCAGGTTTTGTTTCTTGGCACTGTTGCAGATTAAAGGTCTTATTCCTGTGCTTCTGCAGCCTTAGGAAAGAGTTGTTTGTGCTCACATATATTGATCAAATTGTCTACAAACCGAGGAGAAACATGTGTCTTATGTTTTGTGGTTCTCCTTCAGGCAACATCAAAATCTTACTGCAGAAAAGTAGCTGAAGTAATGGTTAATGTGGCAACACTTTTGACTTAATCTAAATGAAAATAAAGGAGCAGCGCACTCAGGAGGCTGGTAATCTGTTTTGAGGGTAGAGCCATCCCGCTGCTCTCCACCCCATTCTCTTTTTTTTCTTTTTCGCCATCCACCTTGTTGCAGCAGCCACTTAGTAATAAATGGCGTTAATTTCTCCCCCAACAAAAAAGGGGGCTCATTTTCCAGCCCATTACTCCAAAGCTCCAGCAGAAACAAAGCCTCTGTGCTTGCTGCACTGGAAGTGGGCTGTAAAGTACAGCGGCTACAAAGGACCGTACACGACAACAGCACACCCACGAAGGAGGAGAGGTGCGGGATGCGAGTGTGCGTGTACAACTACAAGGTTTCAAGGTGGTCACAAGGAGTGGAGGACAGGAGAAAAGAGGATAGATGGAGTCAACCTCAGTCAAGTGCTCTCCTTTTTTATAGTCGCGCTATAAAGCCGGACTACATTGAGCCATAATGTTTGTGGGAGTTTTCATCTCACATATCCAATTATTATTAAAATATATGAACTCCAGGCTCCACTGTACATACTCACTTCTGGCCTTTGACAGTTAATGAGCCGCATCTGGTGCAAGGCAGACCAGGTGTGGCAGACTTTTGTCAGGTGGAACAAAAACCAGCACGACACCGGCAAGAACCAGACTTAAGTACCTCAAATGCACTGTACATGGAGAGATAATAGCAGAGAGTGAGAACTCTGATTACAGTATTAATTTTTATACAGTAGACTGTAATTGGAAATATTTTCAGTGAAAAAATTAAATTATAGTGAGGTTAAACTATTGCCTTATTTTGCCGGAGACCTCCTGGTATCACCTTTGAAAACCAGCAATTACTGTCCATTACCACTAATTACACAAAACTAGTTGGTAAACGATAAGTGCAGGGTAAGGATATGGTTTATATAGCGGTTTATATTATTTTTACCTGAGGCAAGAAAAACCCTACTGCTATAGTAGTAAGAATAGTTTGACATGTTGGGAAATATTCGCTTTCTTTAGATAGAAAGATCAATACCACTCATGTCTGTATGTATACGGACATGAAGCTAGCGCCAGCAGCCAGTTAGCTTAGCTTAACACAAAGAGAAGAAAAATGGAGGAAACAGTTAGCCTCTAAAGGTCACTAATCAACACAATATATCTTGTTTGTAAAAATGACCCATTGTGATTTTATGGGGGGTTATGTGCCGGACTATTTCTTGGCCGAGTGCAGTGACGTCTGGCATCTAAACTCTCATAAAACCAGTTTTACACGTCATTATTTGTACTGAATAAATGAACAAGATATTATGTTAATTAGTGAGCTTTAGAGATGTTGGCAGGTGGATTTTGTTACCTTTGGACAGAGGTAGGCTTGTTGTTTCCTCCTTGTTTCCAGTAAGCTGCTGGTAGCTTTCTACATTATGTACTGTGCAGAGATGAGTGGTATCTGTCTTTTCATCTAACTCTTACCAAGAAAGCATCGGTGATGCTGAAATTGTTACCAGTTGTAGACCAGATGATGTCACGACGTCCGCCTCAGTTGTGTACATTCCTGCTCATTCCGCCTCTCTGTCCCTCTTCAGTCACACTTCCACTTCCCCAGGCCCCTTCAGCATTATTCTGTACCTGTCCACCAGATGCCCACTGACTCTCCTGTCTCTCCAGATCCTGCCACTGCCATCTGCCCTGCAATCACCTCATTCCCCTCACCTGAGCTTCCCCACCTGCACCTCATTCCCTTATCACCCACTTACATATATACCAGCCCAGATCCATTGTTCCTCTGTCAGATCGTCATAGCTGCAATGTTGCCTAGTCGCGTTTGGTCTTTGCTTTCAAGCCACCTGAACCAGTACCTGCCTGTCGGCCTATCTACCTACCTGTATCCGTACCTGCCTGTCTGCCTGTAAGTCTTTCAATTTCAAAAAACCACTGATATCATCCTGCTACCTCGACTGTCTGCATTTGGGTCCTATCCCTGTTACCCCACACACACCAGCTGTGACAGTGCAATCTGTAAATGGTCGAGTGGCCATACGCGAGCACTGAGTGGTGACTCACCTGAAGTCCCCCTTGTTGTTGGTGACTCGGTCAGAAGGGCAGTACGGTGCTGACGTCTCCAGTACAACTATCTCCATTTGCTGAGAAGTGTTGCCACGGGAACTGCTCACCAGGCACTCCCAGATGCCAGCGATGCCCACGTCGATGTTGGAGAGGATGACCTCGCTGGAGGAGGAGAACAGAGGTGTAAAACTATGAGTGTGTGTTTGGATGACGTGACTGTGTGGTGTGTGTGTGTGTGCTGGTGAACTTCTTCCTATGAGCTTCAAATGTCCTTAAAAGGTTTGTACAAAGTGCTGGTTTAGGATTTGGTCTTGGGTTTAGGGTGAAATGTAGACTGAGGATTATCTGTGTTGGGACTTGAATTTAGGGTGGTTTAGATTATTTTTGGATTAAGCTAAGGATTAAAGTTAGTCATGCAGTGAGGAGGGTTAAGGTTAGGGCAACATCTTAAGGAATCTGTAGTCAGTGGAAGCTCCTCATCATGATGGGAGTACAAAAATGTGTGTGCATGTGTGTGCTTCACAAAATTGAATTCAGTCAAGAGACCCTTGTGCGTGTATGCAGTGGTTTAAAATGTTGGCCGTGACTTAAGATGATCATTACTCATGCTTATCTTTCCTACTTTGTCACAGCGATTCCTATCTCAACGGAAAAAGCCTGATTAAACAAAAGGATGGTGAAACAGTGACAAAGAGCCAATGCAGGCCATTTGCCAAGGCAACTAATCTTGAGGATTTTACTCCTTATGAAAAAAAAGAGAAAAGCTGGCGGAGATTGCTAAGCAACGAGCATTATCACCATGGAAATACTACCATCCTTGAGAAATGCCAACTGTTTAATTTCCAAATACAATCTAGTTGTAGACAAATATACACTTTGCTTTGTGTGCACTTAAGGAGCTAATGCCTTTTTGTGATTTTAATTAAGCTGTGTGTGTTCACAATACAAGTCACAGAATACCCACACAATACTGTATAAAGTTTTTAAATGCGACTTAGGATACAGTGTTCCACAAACGGGAATGTGCGACAGTGAACATTTATAATTATAAGTGACAGGCTTGACAAGAAACTGAAATCTTTCAGAGTAAAGATGATTAGTCGCTGAGCGGCTCTGATGTGGAGGAGCTGAAATCCCAGAAAACACAGAGATTGTGTGAAATATTCATTCAGAAACATTAAATGCCTTCATTTCATCTGCTTCTCTCTCTCCTTCTCCCCTTTCTGTCTCAATGTGCTTACTACAAGTCCAATTATTTTAGGCCTGAGTCTGTCCCAGCATGCACTGGGCGAAAGGCAGGGAAACACCCTATAGCCCTTCACAGGACTAATGCATAAACACAAATACATTCACACCTACTGGCAATTTAGAGTTTCCAACTCACCTGGCCTGCATGTGTTTGCAATATGGAAGAGAAGTGGAGCACCCAACCCACATGAACATGGGCAAAAAGGGCCCAGTTGAGGTGTCACCTATTCAACCTTGGATTGCACGTCAAGGTGGAGAGAGGAGTAGTGATGGTGAGAGACAGCCAGTGTGAGGAAAAAGAAACTGACTCAAAACACAATATGACTTGTGACTGCATTTCATTCTGGTCTACTGAGCGCAAAAATTGGCATCCTTGCCTTCTCTACCATGGATCTCTCCCTGTATGACTTTTGATCATCAGTCCCAAATAGTGCATTTAGACAGATGGCTTTGCTCTTTGATTCTGACTGACACATAAACATGAAAGATAGATAGTAAAAACCAAAGTTTGACAAAACTCCACTGTAGTTACATTGCATTATCTTGATGTAATGCCATGCTGTGTGCATTTGGCAAGCTATCTGTGACAATAATAAAATAAAGAGTTAGATGAAAAGTTATTACAATTCATCCTGTGGTGAACATGAATGGCTGAACCAAATTTAATGGCAATTTATCCAATAGTTGTGGAGATATTTCACTCAGATCCTAAAAATAGTGGTGCAAGAGGATCACAAAAGTCAGTAGGATTCATCCTCTGGGAACCATTAATGTCTGCACAAAATTTCATGGCAATCTATCCAATAGTTGTTGAGATATTTCACCAAAGTGGTGGACAAACCGAGCAAATGAGTGACACTGCCATCCCTAGAACCAAGCTGCTAACATGGCAACAAATATACTGTTATCAGCGTTGCCATATAACTTTATGGCAATGCGGACAGTCATAGTAGGAGTGAATTACTTTTTAAATCTATGCCTATGCATATCAAAAGTCCCATACAACAACCAATTTTAAAGCCTTTATGTATATTAGGATTTACACCGATCAGCCATAACATTATGACCACTGACAGGTGAAGTGAAGAACACTGATTATCTCATTAAATGGCACCTGTCAGTGGGGGGGGATATATCAGGCAGCAAGTGAACATTTTGTCCTCGAAGTTGATGTGTTGGAAGCAGGAAAAATGGGCAAGTGTAAGGATGTGTCCTTTGACAAGGACCAAATTGAGATGGCTAGACGACTGGGTCAGAGCATCACCAAAACTGCAGCTCTTGTGGGGTGTTCCCGGTCTGCAGTGGTCAGTAACTACCAAAAGTAAGGAAAACCGGTGAACCGGCAACAGATTCATGGGTGGCCAAGGCTCAATGATGCGCTTGGGGAGCGAAGGCTGGCTCGTGTGGTCTGATCCAATAGAAGAGCTACTGTAGCTCAAACTGCTGAAAAAGTGAATGCTGGTTCTGATAGAAAGGTGTCAGAACACACAGTGCATCACAGTTTGTTGCGTATGGGGCTGCGTAGCTGCAGACCGGTCAGGGTGCCCATGCTAACCCCTGTCCACCGCCGAAAGCGCCTACAATGGGCACGTGAGCATCAGAACTGGACCACGGAGCAATGGAAGAAGGTGGCCTGGTCTGATGAATCACATTTTCTTTTACGTCATGTGGATGGCCGGGTGCATGTGCGTCGCTTACCTGGGGAAGACATGGCACCAGGATGCACTATGGGAAGAAGGCAAGCCGGCGGAGGCAGTGTGATGCTTTGGGCAATGTTTTGCTGGGAAACCTTGGGTCCTGCTATTCATGTGGATGTTACTTTGACACGTACCACCTACCTAAACATTGTTGCAGACCAAGTACACCCCTTCATGGAAACGGTATTCCCTAATGGCAGTGGTCTCTTTCAGCAGGATAATGCGTCCTGCCACACTGCAACAATGGTTCAGGAATGGTTTGAGGAACATGACGAGTTCAAGGTGTTGACTTGGCCTCCAAATTCCCCAGATCTCAATCCAATCGAGCATCTGTGGGATGTGCTGGACAAACAAGTCCGATCCATGGAGGCCCCACCTCGCAACTTACAGGACTTAAAGGATCTGCTGCTAACGTCTTGGTGCCAGATACCACAGCACACCTTCAGAGGTCTAGTGGAGTCCATGCCTCGACGGGTCAGGGCTGTTTTGGCGGCAAAAGGGGGACCTACACAATATTAGGCAGGTGGTCATAATGTTATGGCTGATCGGTGAATTTCTCTTTTTGATAAATTAAGACAGAATTAAGGGTAAATTGATTAAGAGTCTGATATGTGTTCAGTATATGATAAAACAATTTGAATGCCAACAAATGAAAGTAAATATAATCCTTCATGAAGTCTGTCAGTCAAATGCTTTCAGTCTATACAGAAACACCAAATAGCTCTAGTGTTTTGAATCTACTAGAGAGGTAACCCACGTATACCTAAAAATTGCCAAATGAAATCACTTTGTGCTCTGGCGTGAACTCGTCTCCACTGCTGTTTGTTTTGCAAGAGAAGACAAACGGAAATCAGAGAATGCTGTTAACACTCCCCGTGCTGAACGGACCCGTGACTTTGCTCCAATGACTTTCTGTGGGCGAGTTATGAAAATGAATAAAATAAGTCCTGATTTCATCTTCTGTGTTCCACTAAAGCTCTCTTTTCTGATTGCTTTTCTAAAAGGCCCTAAATCAGATTTGAACGCTTGACTGAGATGATGACATTCTGGGCTGGAGAAGTGTGTAAGTGTGTGTGTCTGTGAATACATGTGAGGGATTTTGCATGTGCATAAGTACATTTTCAGTTGTCTGAAAAACACTTCTGGGCATTTTTAGCTAGTTTAAAAGGATTTTTGCACCAATCCTTTAATAGTTTGGACAGGAGCTTTTTGAAGTATTGTCATTGAGACAGATTTTCTACAAACTTTTGACATACTGTAAGAATCTTACTGCAGGAATGAGTCACTCTCCAGTATAACTGTGATGTCTGTATATCTAATGTACCTGTAACCCTAACCCTTACCTCTCCTTCACATCCTTATTCTGTCTCACACACAATATCACACACTCTTTCAATCACTCCCTCTCTCTCTCTCTCTCGGTCTCTTTCTCCACCTCCTTCTTTAAAACAACATCCTCCCTCTTCCACAGGACGCAAGTTGAGTTTAAAGTGTGGACGGGCTTTAAATTGAAACCCTCTGGGCTCAGTCCAGCTATCAGCCTGTCCTGTCTCTACAGTGCAACAGTTATATAACACACCACAATGAGGACATGCACTGTCTGAAAACCTAACATAGATATAGATAACATGTTGGGAGGTAAAGTGGAAGACCAAATCTGTTAGTCATGGGGACCACAGTAATTCATAGAATACCCCTCAAACTCTTTTTCATTTTTACACAGGACAATGAAATTGGTAGGAAATGCCAGTTTTCCATGTTACACATACTGTATATGAAGCCAAGATGTCTTACTTCCTGATTACAACAATACAGAACTTGATAGATTTGAGCATTCAAGACCTTCCTCTATAGACTCCACTGGATTGAAAAAAAAAACAGACATCATTCTGTACAGTGAAGCTCAAACATCCAACTGTAGGAACAAGAAGAATGTGTTTGTAGTAGGCATATGGTAATAGAAATAGACTTTCAAATGCCACACGTCCACACACAGCCTTGCTTATTCATGGTTTGCTGCAAATTCAATAGCGCCACCACTATATATAGCCACCAGCAAGAAAAAAATAATGTAGGCAATTAACAATATACTCATGACTTTGCTTTACATTTAATTGGCACATTTACTGATGATTTCATTCCAAGTCACCAAAGGTCCCCAGGTGCGTTGATAGGTTTTGGGATTATTATTGATGTTAAATTAAAGGGGTTTGGTTTGAGCAGAACATTTTGTATTCAAAAACAGTTGGTGAAGTGTCATTAAACCTTATTGGTCATTTATTAACCTTTTAGGTGAATGTTCACATAAATTCTGATGGGAACAATAGATGTCCGTGTACAGTACATAAAACAAAACACATTTGTTTGAATTTGTATGGGTGATGATGATGATGATGATGATGATGATGATGATGATGATGATGTTGTTGTTGGTGGTTAGCATGTGTGCTTGCAACTGTGTGATTACATTCATGCAGGTGTGTGTGAGACAGAGCTGCTGCACTCTCTAACCATGAATAGTCTGCAGAGGGGACAGTTACATCATCGCTGAACATGGGCCAACTGTGTGAATGCTGGGAAATACACAGGGAACCCCCCCCCCCCCATCCCCCCACCCCCACCACACACACACACACACACACAACCACCCCAACACACACACACACCCAACCGCCCACCTCTCCTCTCCCTCTGCTCCTCCCTCCCTGTCTCCCACCTCACAAAGGAAAACTTCACTACTGAAGGCGTATGCTGCTGCAGCCTGATCACAAATGTCCCCGGTGAACTGCTGCACCCAGACAAAACAAGGAGAGCAGAGGAAACCGTCCAAGAGCCAGTCCAGTTTTCAGAAAAGGGTCATCCTCACATAATAAACATATGAAGAAATGGCTCCAGTATGTGAAAAGCAGTAGGCCAGAAGCTCACACAAGCCATACACAAAGCACTGACCTACATCCACAGTAACACTGCACCATTGTGGAGCAGCTCCCCAGGGACTCATTAGGAACATTTATGCTTGTGCGCTGATATTTAACAATTTGTTTACATAATGTTGCTTACGAGACTGTAAACTTTCAATCTGTCCCCTCTATCCAACAAATGCTCCAAAGCTGGGACATTTTCATGCAAGCTTGCTGCTCACAGTTTGTGAATTTGTGTTTTATCACAGCTTGTGATGGCGTTGCATTAAAAATGTGCATTTTGAACATATTTCTTGAATATTTAGATGCCAAGAGGAGCGATAAGTTCTGCATGTAAACATACATGCAGGCGCGCACGTGCATGTTCAATATGTACACAGACATACAGTACACACATAGGGTCATAATTCACTCTGCTATAATGAACATACTATTCCCATTGGAGCAGCATCCATATCAAATTAGCTCCTTGTCTTAACCCGCTCTATCCATTACTCTACACAGTATATTATGTACACTGTTAATAACTTCACTTTATCCTTGTTAAACTTCATTTAATGTAACTAGGAGCTCTTATTTTTCTTTATTGACTGAAACTGGCAAGCAGTAAAGTGATGAACCCAGAGGTAAAATTCTATATGTGTGGACATGATCAAATTTGGTCTCCTTAGCAACTGATGCTGCACAGGAGCTTGTAAACACACAGATAAATTCCAGACAGAAAATTAGAAAAAAAACAACAAAAAGTGCAAGAGAGGCAGGGATTTAACGAAAACACAGTAGAATGCAATAACAGAGGAAAGAGATGTGGGTAGAATTAAAATAAATTCAAGTTTGTTTGTAAGCAGTAGCAGAGTTCTATATAAAAAATTAAAAGAGCTTTAGAGAGATCACCAGGGGAAGGAATCAAGAGGCAGGGAGAGACATTTTCCTTTTTTCCTTTGCCTTCAGTAATATTTCCAAACCAGGTTCTTCATTTTGTGCAAGATTAGCCTGATTAAAAATGGAGAGGATTAAGAAAGATACATCCAAAGTGTCTGCTGTAGCTAGCTACAGGGCTCTAAAATGTTTGATTAATGAAACATGAATCACAGGCTGGTCCCACTGCTGCCGCTAGCATAGCTAATACTGGGAGTTTGGCCTGACACCATTACTCAGCAGGAGTCTGGCCCACATCGCAGAATCATCAGGCCTCATGGGGCCTGGGTTTTTTGTTTTTTTGCTGCTGCTCACTGTGAGCAATGTAAACGGATCAGCTTATCGGCCCACCTGCGCCAGCAAATAAGAGGCTATAATGACACGGCACAGTGTGACAGTGGGAGGGAGTTACAAAAATACAATACAAAACAAAAATTACAAAATAAAAACATGTTTCATAATGCCTGTTTCACTAAGCAAAAGATCAAATCATGTTTTTAATGTCGACACTGGCCGTTTGCCTGATAAGGCCCAAAGCAGGATAAACAGAATTTAGCTGAGAAAATAGCCGCAAAACATTTTGGGTTCACCTTCAAAGAGGTCACTTCACTGGGGCTTTGGCATCTCCGCTCGCATTGCTGCAACACTGTGCGACAAATCCAGACGAGGGCTTTAAGCCACGCGCTAAATCCTGTGTATTCAGTCTTTCCTCTCTGATGGGGCATGCAGGGCGAGGCTGACTGACTCTGAGCACATTTATCCAAGGTGAACGACATCAACACGGGCCGTAATGACTAATATATTGTCAACTGTGGCTAAACGAGCATTGACAGCGTCTGGCATGTCAAAGGCCAAAACATTACTTATGTTTTTTTTTTTTTTTTTGACTCAACGAGTGCTGGACCAGTGAAGTCACAGGACTTTAATTTCCCCTCACATGTCTCTCAACACTGCAATTTAAGATACAGCTCAGGGCGAAGGGTGAAGTTCAGCCCAGTCACAGCAGATTGTTTTTGTTGGATCGAGCTCCGTTACACACTCATCAGCTATGGAAATGATGTCTGCTCCTTGCAGGTTTTCTACAGGAGGGAAACATTTTAGGTGCCAAGAGCAACATGACCTGAATGGGTTCCACTTGGGGGAGAAAATTGCATTATTTGTGTATACAAGAGGACAGCAGTGGGTAATTGCAAGCGGGGCCCTAATCAGAATGGGAGCAATGAGAAATTCATCATGTTTCATAGGGACACCGAGCTGGAAAAGTAGAGTCGAAAGTCTGGTGGATTCGTTTGTTGAGTAGTGGGAGAGATGGGGACCAGTATAATTTGTCCTGATGGGACAGGAGAAGACTGGAACAGGAGCTGGCAGACATCACCAGTTAGTACACAGCCAACATGGAGGTTCAGTTGAACCTAACGATGGACAATGAGGGTTCATCTCCACTCAGATGGGCTTTTAAGCACTACTACTACTACTGTTGCATGATATTAGTGAGTTTTACTGTATGTCTACTGATAATCGGTGCTGAAAGTTGTATTCAGACTTTTTACTTAAAGCTACTATGTGTAGAATCTTTATTTGATTATAGCACCATTTAAAGGATTAACATGACATATAGTTTTGTTTGTGGAAGTCTGTGTTGATTTTACCCCATGCCACAGTCTCTTTTTTGATACTACCAGTGGGGGTGCCAAAGTCAGACATTTTCTAATTCTTCACACCTTTATTGATAGTAGCTGACATTGTTTTGCTGTGCAGGTAGTGAACAGTTGGTTTATCTGAGCTTTTTTGCTCAAGCGGCTGCCTGCTATGACTGGAAACAATGCTCAAGAGAGCAGTGAGAGTGAATCAAAACAGTAAATTTGCAGGCCACGAAAAACCAAAACAGTTAGCTAAAAGACGCTACAGTGCACGGAAGAACGGAGGGAAACTGCAGAGTCGGTTGATAATTCCTAGGCCTCTTTCACCTTACATGGCCATCTGATCCATTATTAATACAATAACATTGATTAGTGCAGCTTTAAGTAAGTACAGAAGTATTATTAACAAAATGTCCAGTCAACAAAAGCACCTTCTGCAGCATTTTACTGTTGTAGATGGAGGATGAGCTAATTTTCTCTAACTATTTATGCTTTTAGGTAGTTGAATCTATGCATCATTAAATGCAATATATTTTTCAAGATGATAATGTTTTGTATGTAAAATCTTAATCTGTCAAATAAGATGTGGTGGATTAAACAGTACAATATTTATCTTTGAAATGTAGTGAGGTAGAAGTATAAAGTTGAAATATAAAAGTAAAGTGCAAGTGCCACAAAATGGTACTTAAGTATACTACTTCAGTCTCCACCACTGTTGATAATGGTAGGCAATGAGTAGTGTAGTATTGTACTGACTCCTATTTATGAATACCTTAATCAAAATAAACCAAGAAATGTCACTACTGAGACTCAACGACACTGAAACCTCACTAAAAGTTCTCTCCCTACCCTGTAATCCAATTATTCAAGGCAGTGCATTCACCATAGGGATCACTGAGAATGTCAAACAGTGAGCTGGTACATAATGAAAAGAAAAAATATTGACTATTTGTGGCGCTTGCAGTCAGGGGAATGGTATACCTTTCTGGAAATGGAGCGGAAAAGTATAGCTGGCATTCTTGTTGCCAAATAAACCACACAACAAGAGGCGTTCTGGCCCTGTTGACACAGGGATACATATTTCTGTCAGCACTCCATCAATATTTATGCTAGAGAAGCCGAGTCAGAACAGGCAGCAGTTAAAGTAATCAACAGCAATGTGCTCCTGCATCTGTGCCCTGTTGCCACAGCATTACATCAAATACTATAACACACACACTCAGACACACGCACACACAACCATACATGCTGCAGACCACCAAGAAAACAAAGACAGGAAGAGGATGGAGGCTTGCAGCAACGTCTTCTATCAAAAAAAAAAAATGTGCAAAACTAGTGTTGCCAGTCTACTTTATCACCACAATTATGATTCAGCATCTGTTCCTCTTAGCGTGTGATCAGCCAACGCTCCACTGACGCTGAGGGAGCGGCTGGACGGCCAACCTCTAGAGACGAGCCGCAGATTGCTCTGAGGTGTTGGCACGCTGCCAAGCCAATTCTGTCCTGTCCTTTCAGATCCTTATCAAGGGCGCCAATAACAAAAGGTAAATCACAGCTCCTATGCGTGAGTGAGAGACAGAGAAAGCATCTGCATGTGTGAATGAACATGTGTGTTCTTCATTGTTTGCAAGTGCACCTTTCTCTATGTAACATGATGAGACTGTTTATGCAGTGTGTTTGCATGTGTATTTTGGGTTTATCTGCTTGGGTGGACTTAAAAACATCCTTGGTAGTGTGTGCATGTGTGTCAGTGCAACAGGCCAGTCAACAGCTAATCAGCTCTCAGCTCACATTCCCTCCCTTCATCTCCCTCCCTCCCTCCTCGCCTCCCCCTTCCCTCTCCTCTGCGTGTACCTGGTCAGCAGGCAGCAGTCGTGAAGCAGGGTTTCCTCCACGTAGACGCCCCGGTCCTCCTGCGTGGTTACGATGTGGCCGTTGTGACGCCACCGCAGCTCCACCGACGTGTCCAGGTAGGAGGCGGTGCACTGCAGGGGTAGACGGTCTCCACGAAAAACCAGTTGTCTCTGGGAGGGGATGAGCTGGAAGAGGGGTATCTCCAGAGGTCCATCTGGAAGACGAGGAGAGGGTAAAACAGGAAGGGTCAGCTTGTAAACCATCTTTTCCCCCCATCCAGAGGAGGGAAGGTAGAGGAAGAGAGCAAGGAGTCATTCTTCCATCCTTGAGGCAGAATGGAGGTTTTAGGGGATCTGTGTTCAGTGGGATTTTGCCCATCATGCCAGTGGTGTTAATACAAACAAACGCTGAATTACACGCATGAATTGAAATCAACCTTGCACACACACAACCACAAACACACACATTCTTACCCAATGCACCTACACACACAAACACATGTGCATGCCCCCAAAATACTGTCAACACACACGTTCTGTCAAGGTCACACTCCTCCCCCGTCGTTCCCACATGTTGTTGCTGTGCGAGATGAACAGCAGCTGATAAAGGAGGACAGCCTTGAGCGCTCCCCTGGACTCTCCTTGACTCCTTACATGTTCACAATGGAAGCCTGCCGCAACGCCAGTGACAGGATTACTTACCAAGCAGCTGGCTAAGTCCTCAAGCCTTTTTGCCAGAGAATAAGGCTATGATAAGAATGAGATTAGTAGACAGGGGAGAGTGTTTAGTCCAGTGCCAGAATATGGGAGGGGGTTTGATTTTTTAGTGAGAATCCAACAGGACCTCATTGATCTAATCATACTGCAGATATGTGATACAGAAAACGATGCAATGTCTCTAATCATGATGAACCTGTGGAGATGTATGAGTGGTACCTGGTTTGGCGAGCATGGACTGGCCAAGTGTTTTGTCCAGGATTAGAACAGTGCCTTGCCAGCTCACTGTACCACCTTGGGAATTCCTTCGGAGCGTGTTCGCTTGTACAAGACATTTCCTTGGACATGCTCTAAAGAGCAGCGTAAGCAAGCGCTTTGCCTTCGTTTGTATTCCAATCAATTGTGGATGTTGCTGCTGACAGGCAATTCGATACATGGGTCATAAAGTCTTTTATAGCTCCATGCATTGGTTTAGGAAAAAAAAATGCTGAAAGATCCATGTCAGGTGATGTGAATGATCTGAATGTCTACAACAACATTTCCCTTGAGCAGAAAAGAGTAGTTAGCACGACTGTTTATGGTAATACATAACCCACGAAACAATCACAGTTAACACATGCAGCACTTTGACCTCAATTTTCTACACAATTTAAAATCATAAGTGCATAATCAAAAGTGACATACTTTCGAGACTAACATTAAAAATCTGCCACTAATATTGGATTTCCATGATGACATCTCTGTAATTACTTGAGCTGACCCTGTTAGAGTGTTGAGACTCCATGATAGTCCTCGGCAACAGTAGCTGAGGCTTTGTTATCTCCTGCGGGTGACACACAGCAGAAACAGCATGGGGGCCATTGACTGTTGACTTGGCTGACGCTGATACTGTTGAAACAACGCTTTGAGCCAAGGATCAGAGTGTGGCTGCTTGCCTTCGCCCGTTGGACACTGCCAGAGCAAAATGCAATTATTGGTTGTGTGTGTGAGTGTGTGTGGGGGAGGAGGAGAGGACGAGAAACAGGAGACAGGGACAGAGGCATGATGATATGTATGCCTGTATGTGTGTGTGTGTGAGTATGAGAGTACATTAGCAGTGTGGCTCAGTATGTGGAACAAACATTGATGCAGCCTGACTACCAGGGCTTTGTTAGGAAACAGCTAACTAGCAGTCTTTTTCAATGGAGTCTGGAGTGTGCCACCACATTAATTATAGACTTTTACTGTGTTCAGTCAATTAACAAATTCCTTAACATTTTTCATGAAATCATTGCATATTTTTTTTCATACTTTTATGGCATTTTTTTCATTGGCGGTGGTGGAGTCCACCATTACCACGGTGAATTCAGGCTGCCTTCACATGTACGAAGGATTTACAGGAAAAAGATGCATCCATGTTATACAGCGCAATTTCATCTCATTGATAACAGCTTCACTGTTTACAGCTGTATTAAGTTACTGCTGCTGCTTTACATTAAATGCTTTTAACTGGCCAAACGCAAGGTGGCTTTTATTATGAAGCAGCCACAGGAAACGCAACGTGTTTGTTACGTTAGCACTGACCACAATAATTCATCAAAAATGTGCAAAAATGCAAAAGCAGACCACAGTCATTTTCTGCATATTTTCATCAGGGGGTCATTTTATATTTTTGACTGAAATCTTAAAGATTACAACATTGAATCTGAGAAGCAATAATTCTATTTATCTATTCTGTCTTTAAATGGTGAACAGTTAATTTGATTTTAAAATGGAATCAAACCATTTTTAAAGACTTTTAAATTTTACTTTGCGTCATTTGATTTACTTAATCGTATATCTATCATACTCCATTTCACAATCCATTTGTTTCCTGCTACAGCGTTTACACACTTCAGCGTTTCAACATTACGTGTACGCAGTGTGTCACCAAAAAATCTAACGTCCAACCCACAGAGAGACAACAGGAGCTTTGATTGGCCAGCTGTTTCTTTGATTGACCGGCTGTGTCAGCAGGAGTCATGGGAGGGGGGGTGTCAGGCCAATCCAAGTTCCTACTACTGCATCATTCAAATGCAAATTAAATGTATCAATTCAATTTGTAAAGCATTTTAAGTCAATCTATGTATTAATCAAAAGTAATTATAAAAGTCCATAATTATTCACACACTGGCACATGCCAGGCTCCATGTTTCTCACACCTGTTAGCATTACAAAGTTATTATGGTAACTGTGTCAAGGTTTGCCATTTAGGCAGCAGGGAGAGGACCCAAAATGCAGACAGGTGAGGAGGCTGAATAAGTCCAAGGATTTATTTATGGTAAACAAAACTCACACGAACTCAGGAACAGACACGCAGGGAATCACCATCCACAACACACGAGGAATCAAATGCAGGGAAACACAACCACAGAATTGCAAGGAATCACAATGACCCAACAGAGAACAAAAGCAAGAGGACCGGTATATATAGGGGAGGAGACAACAAGGGAAACAAAAACAGGTGAGTAACGAGACACAGGTGAACCTAATCAAAACTGGAGGGAAACAGAACAATAACAGGAAGTAAATAAGGCACACAAAGAAACAGGGATTTCAAAATAAAACAGGAAACCAAACAAAACACAAAGTCCAAGCAAGAGTCCTTTGTGGACCATGACAAACTGTCGCGTAACTATTTTGTAAAAATGATATCTGGTACGGTTAGAATGCTGTAAGTGATGGATGAGTACCCTGCTAGAGGGTTTATTTCCTTTCCTTGTATATTCCCACAGTAAAAGGTTTAACTCATCAGTTTTAATTCTGATCCACACCAAAACTGTTTTTAAAATAAAACGGGCAGACACTCTCATTGTCAGACTGATGCTCCTATGTCTGTTTCTATAGTCACCTTATTATCCCTTTCTCAAAGCAACTGATTTGAGGTGTGTGACTGAACTTCCAAGGGCCATATGACAGACTATGTTGAGTTATATTTCATGATATTTTTATAACATTAAATTATTAGAGACACACCACAGGCTAAAGGACATGGGTCTGCACGTGAAGTTGAATTTAATGACATGATGCCCATAAAGGGCAATTGCACTGCTGTGTCATCATGCATTAAATCCTGATAGAGAAAGCAGAGGCTTGTCCTGCAGTGCACAACATGCCATGTTAGCTCCGAAACACTATGTCTGTGCTGTGGCTCTCATCCCAGCAGTGTTAAAGAACCAGACGCCTGCCCTGACCTCAACACAGGAAGCACCTGATCCTGGCAGGAAGCTGCATGCGCTCCTCCGTTCCCCCTCATTTGCAGGCAGTACCCGACCTGTATCAGCATAGGGACAAGGGGCCCATTGCTGGAATGTATGGTGCAGACATCTGTTAGTCATCACGCTGGAGCCGCTGGAGAAAGAAACAGATGCATCTTCTATGACACGTCTTCATAAAAACAATGGGGGGAAAATCTCAGTGGAGAAATATTAATATTTTCGATGGTATGTGAGTGTGGAAGAGGGATATTTTCATCCCATCCCATCATTTTTCTTGATAACAAGAACCTAGCATCAGGTGCTGAGCAATATCCCATCCACACAGCCTTAACAAGGTCCTGGCCGGTGTACACGGCTGTACGACATTCCCTTACAAAGTCAAGCCATGTGAAAATAACAACCATCAAATAACATTAAAAAATATGGTTGTTGGAGCACCACACTGTATCCAATTGAAAATTGTTAGTTGCCAAGTGAATGAATAAGGTATTGTAAGATGTGCTGTGGAGAGGCGGATGGATCCAAGCTTGGCGAGAGCAGCCTAGAACGTTATCATTGTAATCCCATAATAGATGCTTTAGGGCTGGAAAGGAGCGCTCCTCGTCCTGCCACTGGATACCACTCATGGCTCTTTGTCTGTGGTCTGCGCAGAATTACCCTGTAATTGCTTTGGATTGTTCTGTGTAAATGAAAAACACGTACAATTAGGATTACATAGAATAACTCCAGAACGTCTGTGCTGCAGACGTCTCAGGACGGCGCTGTCTGTGTATGCAAAAACACACACTGTAGGCGGGAGACTGGGACACATTCTTCCTCATTAGTCTTCTGCAAACTGTTTCACATCATGCATATAGTGCATCTTCACATAATGTCCCTTCACTCCACACCTACACCCATGCACAAACACACACAGACGTACCCCACTACTAACCAATGATTTTCTCATTCCAGAGCAATATCCCCTGCGTGAACCAGATGTAAGGAGAAGAGGAGGATGATTCTATCACATATGAGATACAATTCCCCTGCGGACCGCAGCACAGAGCAGGGAGATAGAGCAACGGAGGGGAGACAGGGAGGGAGGCAGGGGGAGATTGCCTGTCTGTAACCAGTCTTTCAGAAAAAAAAGGAGGTAAAGACTCTTGGATTCCTCTTTACTGTAGCTAGCAGCTTCCAGTCAGTAAAGAGGCCATTTTGTTCTGCTCAAAAACTCTGTTTGATGATAGACACCATACTGCAACAAGGCCTGTCTTAATATTTTAGTCTTTAGACTGATTTAATCTTAAAAGTCTTATAGTTTGCATAGTATAGTCACTTTTGCAAATAGTGCGCATATTAAAATTGCTTTCCCACAAATTTGTCAGCCCCTTGAAACAAGACGTATATCTTTACTTTTCTTTCTTTCTTTTGTTTTTCTGCTAGTCTGCTGTAGATAAGGGCAGACTCACACCATGCTGTGTAGTTTTTATATGAAGGACCCCCCATTTTCCGAAAGTGTGATTATAGGGAAGATTTTGCTGAGCACACCTGATCTTTTCCACCAGCCGCTTGCTGCATATTCAGACTTTTCACACCTGGCAACTGGCCCAGTTCAACTAAAGTCTTCTACCACAGGCCACTGAGCAACTTTTGTATAACTACTACCAGCAACTACTGTTTTACTGAAAGCACTTTGACAGAGATTTGAGAGGCAGCGGAAAGCATAGCTCATTTATTTTCCCAGCACAGATTTCTTCAGCAGATCTGAGGATTTGAACTAGCAACCTCCGTAGCACAAGCTCCTTCCTCTGGATTTTAAGCCCACTGCTGCCCCCAACACAGGTGGTACATAACAGGGCAAAGACCGCACAAAGACTATATTACGAGACAGTTTTTGCCTGGGGCTTTCTCTCTGGCAATTTTGCACTAAATCATTGCCTTATATTAGGCCTGTCAAACAGTTCACAGCAGGTAGAGAGATAACAGTGGAGAGGGAAACCTATTATCAGAATAGATCTACTTAATCATGTTCTCATTGTGCTAACCACTTGAAAACACAATGTTAGTGAAATTAAACTGGTTCTTGCTAATGAGCAATCTCAGGAGGCATTCTTCAGTGTAAAGATATCCCTTATCTTATAAATATATTTTTGTCAGAGCTCAGCAAAATGTCCACCTTAAGAAACCATTCAGTCTGGCCTTGAAACATTTGCTTCTTCGCTGCAAAAATGCCCAATCAAATTAAATTGAAAACATTTTAGATATGAGCTTTGTTTTGGCTGAAACAAGCAAATTTGGCTGCCAGTGGAGTAAGTGATTTTCACTTGATAAGATTTCTTAAAATAAGCCAGGATGTTCAGCTACCAGACGTCTTAAAACAAGAAAATTAAATTACTGCTATTCTTGTTTCTAGATGTCAAAACACAACCAGGCTTTGCTCCTACAAGCTTCATGTTGGGAGACCTGTGCTAATCATTGAGCCACCATGCCAGCTGAATACAGGTGCTGTGGCTCTAGCCATCACAATGTTGATCAGTTGGTCCACCACTTTGGTCCAGATTGAAATACCTCATTAACTATTGCATTGCTGTGAAATGATGTAGAGATATTCATGATCCCCAGAAGATGAATCTCAATGACTTTGGTGATCCTCTGACTTTTCATCTAGCACCAATAATGTCCAATAATTTGGTTTATGACCAAATGCCTGCAAAGATAATGACATTCCCATCAGCGCTCGATGTTCTTTGTGTTTAGTACTAATTAACAAATGTTAGCATGTTAAGCATGCTAACATGCTGATATCAGCATTTAGCTCAAAGCACTGCACTACAGCCTCACAGGTCTGCTAGCTGGAGACTCTTAGTTTTGTTTATTAACAATAGACATTGTTAAAATATTACTTTGATGACAATTATGACCAATAACGATGGAGTTAAGTTAGTTATTTTTCATGAAGTGTCAACATAATTTGTCTGTGCACGGCATATGTGTAGTAGATGTATGATATGTGCTTTATTTTTCCTGACAATTGCAACCTGCTTATCTTCAAAAATCAAGATAACTCTGCAGCTTCTCTTATTAATGATAAACAATGTATATGCTGTATTCTGTCACTGCTTTTCTTGATAAAATTAACATTGTGAGAATATGTCCCCTCAAAGAAAGTAAACACTTGAGGCATTTACTATCTGACTATCTGTAAGACAGTAGATTTCAGAACTCAGAGACCAGCTGGCTTTCATTCTGGCCTCATACTGAAGGACTACTTTACACCTGGGATGCCAGGTGGAGCCAATTAATTAACTAATTAAAAAACGTGCTAATTATATGGAACATTATTTGGGGACTATGGGTAGGATGTCATTTTTTTGCTACAAATTCTGATGCATCAGTCTGATGCAGGAATAAATGAAGTACTATGACTATAATTTTTATTTAAGTTGACATTAAACTACTCATTCATTTACTGGGAATAGTAAGAATAACACTGGAGGTGTAAATAACATTAAATTTACTCTCTTTGTAGCACATATTTTAACTTTTATTTTATTTTATTAGTGAGTATCTGTGATATGATACTGTGTTTTGAGCTACATGCTACAAGTATTTGGGTATATCAAATATTAGCAAAATGGTCATGATTTTATTTGATTTTATTAATTTACTATTAGCAAAAAAGCTAACCCTACAGCTATTGTTGTCTAGCTAACGCGCAAGCTAGTGCTAGCTAGCTAGGTGCGGTTAGCTAGGTTAATGATGTGGTTTAATTATTTTCATTTTATTATTTTTACTCAAGGACAAAACACCACACATTGAACACTGCATTGCCAATCATTTCTTTTATGCCTTTTTAAGGTATTGTTTTTTGTTTTATTTTTCTCTTTTAAATTTAACTCCCCAATGTTAACCTCACACCCTTATGGTAAGTCCTTACCACATCTGAGCTGCTGTTCACGTAGGTTGCGAAACTCCAGTCCGTGGAGGTGAGTGGGGAACACACACACCGTGTCGTTGCCAATCCTCACCGAGTTGCTTCGAGCCCAGAGGAGCAGCCACTTGAGCTGACAGTCACAGAACAAAGTCTCAGTGCTGAAGTGCCTGGAGGGAAAACCAGTAAACAGTTACAACCTGTGTGCTTTTGATTGTATTACTGGATTTGAGCGACCATTCTTTGACTTTATTCATCCGATAGGCGTCTGTCACAGCTGACATTTTGACATGTCATAACAGGAAAAACACAGGTGTGATTGATAAAATGGCAAGGCTTACTGGCCCACCTCCATGAAACAGAGCCATTGTTAACGTCAGTGCTTTTCTTGCTATAATAAGTCAAAATATCCACAATGAAAACAGCCTATAACTTCTTGACTATTACCCTTGCCTCTGTACTCTGAACAACAACAAACAGGTTTAAATTATTTTTTTAACCACAACTTAGATAACTGAATGTATTATGTACATGACATGTATGTGCGTTTGCCTTACAGCACTCTGAGAGCCACGAGGTGTGTAAAGAGTCCCACAGTCAGCATGGAGAAGATGTTCCCAGATAAATTCCTGTTTGTCGAAAAAAGAAAACAGGTCACTCACTAAAGCCACACTACTGTATTTTGTTATACCAAATCCATATCAAACACCATACTCTGTACAGACAGTGCAAATTAAGCATAAAGCAGTGCAACGCATGTTTTCAATTTAGGGATTACTCACAATTTTGAGAGGTTGCCCAGATCGAGAAACATTTCAGGGGAGAGACAGCCAATCCTGTTGTTGGACAGGTCCCTAAAAGGACAAAAAAGGTAAAGACAGAAAAATATCCTTCAGTTCATATAGTGAATATCAATTTTACTGATATTGTAGTCAGAACAAGAGACAGAACTTAAAATAGGAATCAACTGCAAAACTATGTGTCTGTGTTACTATCTATTTTCATGCATGCTTGCCTTCTTAAAACACAGAGAACTTAAACAGCAGTGACAGCTGTGTTAGTAAACCAGTGCCATTTTCATTCTTCTTCTCAACTTCCTGGAATATCTGTCACGACCTTTTGTAACCTTTTACTCCTCATATAACCATTGCTGGCACACACTCCCCCACATATACACACACACACACACACACACGTGCAAATACAGTGGGCTTCCGTATGCGAGTGGCTGAGCGCTGTCGCGTCCGTGGCTCGGTGCCCTCGTACTCTGTAATTAAAGAGCTGCTTTGCTGGAGCAGCTGTGGGAAAATAAGCAGAGCACTCGAGTAATCACCAGTTGGGGAGCACTTAAATTAGCACTCTGCTGTTTCCCGAGCTTGGCGCACACGCGCCCCGAATCAGCATGGCTAACTCACTGCTTGCATCCCTGCCAGCCCAGATCCCACTAACTATCAGGCTGCAATCATGTCACTCACTCTGAAGCCTATATGTAGAAAGCCAGGATGAGAGTAATCGTCGAGAAAATTATTCAAGTAGAAGAGTTCACCAAAAACAAACAAAAAAAACCCCACACTTTCTTTCTACACCAAAATCATTACTTTGTGCATGTTTATGTTGCAAGTAAGTTTATAAGACAGTTTAAGTTTTATGTAACTTTGAAAATCCAAGTTTGTGTATTGTCAGAAGAAATAAAGAGGCTTTGTTCCAATTAATATGCATACTGTCATATTCTTAACAATGGAGTAGTGAACCTGCCTGTTGGAGACGTTTACTCTAACACTTAAATATTGCTCAATTCAGTATACTTAGTGGTTTTGTCATTACAGCCTCACTTGGTTTGGTATGACCAGTAGTTTATGGTGGCTGGGAGATTCTCAATGGACCGCTATGACCTGCAAGGCGAGGGTCACTTAACAGACGGAGACACCCGAAGGCGTCAGTAGGCTAATTTTCGTTAGCCTTGTACTGTAGAAGAAGGTATAAAGCATTACACAACTGTCTCCGAAAAATCAGTACAACTCTTTACAGCAAAGGTAAAAATGCAATAAAGTTATTATTCAACCTGCCCCCTTTCTTTATTCTTTATGTTTTTAGTTTTTAGTTTCTGTATTATATTTGTATTATATATATTATATATTATATTGTATTATATATTTGTCAAAAGACTTCCAAAACCAGCTCTGTTGGTTTGGAACAACAGATGATGAAGAGGGGACAGCTCAATGGCAAAAATTTAAATGAACAGAAAATGATAATCTATAATCAATTCCAACTGAAATGTGTCCATATTACAATTCTTTTATAAAAACTCATATAACAGCATTGTCAAACCCACAGCCAGCCAATAGTGGTCAGCTGGCAGCAGCAAACATGCTTGCAGATTAGCTGGCTAGCGGTAGCACTAGCTCGGCTAACCCCATTGGTCTGTGACCCTGGCCTTGCAGGTTCCATCGAGAGAGAGTCTCCCTATGGTGGCTAGTGTTAGCAAACTGTAGCTACATTTTGCTGTGTAACTGACTGATTTCTGCGTCAGTTTGCTGACTTTGCTGGCTCTTCTCTACTTGTGCTACTGTTAAACAACATTTCAACAACAAGTCGCCTAATGGTTTAAAGCAACTGACTCAAGAATGATGGGAAATGGAAGGAAATTCAATGTGCCTTTAGCAAAGGTCACATAGTTTTCCTTTAACACACTACCCGGCAGAAGATCAGTGGTTCTAATCTCAAAATCAGAGTGGAAAAAGTTAATGACAATGCTCTCCTTTTCCTTAATGCCTCCTACTGATGTGCCATCTGGCAAACATGAAAACCCCCAAATCCTGCGAGACTGTGGCTGTGGTTACAACAGGCAGCTCCCACTTGTGAATGTGTCTATTAAGGTGAAGGAAGCCATTGCTTAAAATAAAGGGCATTATGTCCTCACTTAGCATTGCCTGGCCAAAGAAAGTTCAGAAAAGCCAGAAATAGTAGTTTCAGCACTTTCGCCTCAGTTAATTGTTTGAGTCCTCTCTTCACTCTGTACTTTAGACACTCCCTCTCGTTGTCTCTAAAGCTAGAGGACTTGTCCCCGTGTCCCCTGGAGAAGGCTACTATAAGGCTTCATCATACTTACAGTCTCCTCAGAGCCAGCAGACCACGGAAGGCCCCGGGCTCCACTGTACTTATCAAATTGTTCTTCAGGTCCCTGGAGAAGAGAGAGAGAAAAAGTCAGAGACGAGAGCGAAGTGAGTGATTACTATCTATCTATCTATTTATCTATCTGTCTGTCTGTCTGTCTGTGTGTTCTCTGACATTAAGTGATGGTTAGACATTAGTTTTGAAATGAAATTTACTGAGCTACCGTATAAGCCCGCACCTTACAAGTAAACATGATTAATTCAAAACGTGCATGAGTATTTTTATATTGATCATACAGTAGAGTTCATTTCAAATTAAAATTTCACCTTTTTTCAAATATTATTCAAATTGGGAAATACTGGAGCCATTCATTAGTGAGCTAACTTGCACCTGTTAGCTGGACAGCACAGACCATTTCCCGCATGTTTAAGACCCAGACCACATCCAGCCAAGAAGCAAAAACACACGTGTTTCAGCCAGGCACTCCTTGTCCACCCCCACCACTAACCCCAAAACCTCTGACGCTACTAAAAATGGATCTCAGAAAAATCTCCTCTCTGGTGTTCTCTGCAGGCCAAAGAAAACTTCCTGAAATTGTGTCCCTGGTTTCCTTTAACTTTGCACTGTATGTCCAGTGTGATGAGAATGAGAAGAAGGGTAGTGCCTTTCTCCAAATGTGAGCAACAATGTACCTCGACTCAGCCCAAAACGTCTTTTTTTTTTCATTAACAGTCACACAGGCCAGACCAGGGCCAGCCAAAAGAAACAAAACAAGACCAATGGGACAATCAAAGATACAGCCATTGTCCCAAAGTGAAAATAAAAGTAATCCTAGAACTCTCTTTATTTGACACGTGGGACAGTTTGGTAGCAAAATGCTCCCTTTTGCCTAATCAAAGCAGAAGCTAAATAACTCACCACACTACATTCAGTACAGAATGATAGATTTATAGGAGACGTACAGTAAAGCAGATTTGCTCTAGAGATTGGAAACATGGGTGTTTACATCACTACTACTAGATGTACTGTATGAAACGCCTCAACTGTGGTTGTTTTACAGTAAATTATGCTAATTTGGTCAATGTAACACATTAGCTACACATACAAAAGATGAACCATCATTAGCGTCAGAAAAATGACTCCCATCTAGGGTTAATGATCTGTATCTTGTGTGAAATAGTTCAGTCCATGTTAAAACACACTGTCCGCACCATTAGCACTCCCCAACAGCTCTCCAAGCAGGTTGTAGCCAGACCACAAGTCTTGTGGCAAAAGTCTAAGAAGGTGTCTCATACTTTTTTATTAATCTGGTGTTTGAGTGAATCTGTGTGCTTGGTTTGACCTCAATCCCTGAATATACCAGCTTTCTATTCAGAGATACTAATGAGACTTTCTGTCGACAGGATTCGTCATACACACACCAAGGTGTAGCCCGCCTTAGGAAGAGCACTGAAGTTGCCTTCCCGACAGACTAACCTCCTGGTCCAGTCAGGTCGGCCAACGGCTAGCTCTCATCTCCAAAGTTGCCTTTGATCATGTACAATATGCTACAAAAGAGTGGGTGGAGGGTGCAGGTCAAAAGGTCATCCGTTGTGCCTGCAGCGCCTCCTTTTATCCTGAACCGTCTCACTGCCCTGCCGTCTCTGAATTTGCTGAATGTTCAGAACTTTCCACCTTATCGACTGGCCGACTGGCTGAGGTCACTGCTCAGTGAGTCTACATACAGGAAATGTACTACTGTACAAAGTATATCAAGGAATGCTCAATCCAATTCTATAATGTACATGAAACAACTAACAGCAGAGTCCTATGGGACACCTTTATAAGAACTCCAATGGCCTGAAAGGACCCTTAATTCTCAACTTAAACCAAGACCATCAATTCATACCTCAATGTCTGAATCCCCTGTGGGTGCTTTCATAAATTGCTATCATGATATGCACTAAGAGACCATTGTGAATATGATTTTTGTCATTATGTCCTATTTTCCAGGTAGGAAAATATAATCCAGAAATATTACCTAAAGTGTCAACTGTAGCCTTGTTTGTTTTATTGGCTTCCTGTATGAGGTAATTTTTAAAGTCACATAAAACAAACGATGGCATCGTGGGCAACACAACCACCTTTAATAGTCATCAGACCTGAGCCAACAAGTGTCTGCAAATAAATGTTATAAATAACGGATGTGTGTTATAAACGGCTGAGGTTCCAGACGGGTGGGGTCTGCTACATAATACAACAGAATGGGTGCCAAAAAGTCTCAACAATCAGAGGAAACTATTTGAAAGTCGATTTAGCATCCTTTTCTGTGATCAACTGTCTGGCATGATCTGTAATGTCCTCTGTCAGTAAGCCCCACATGTCTGGTACTCCAAACAGGATCAAACAAACTGCAAGAATTATTTGCAGTGCACATTGTGAAGTCTGTGTTGGAATCCAGCTCTGAAGTGCATCAGAGGCCTCACACTGTCCCTCTGTAGCCAGATGTTTGCTGTTGTTTTTTGTGGACCCTGGACAGAATATAATAATGTCTCCTGCCCACACCACACTTTTTAATTTGGTACCCATGGTACAACACTGCCTTTGCATTTATGAAGGAACTGCACTCATGGTCATGAGTTCAAGAGGTCTTCCTCTCTGTTTCCCTGTCCTCCCCCTCTGTATGCACACACACAAACAAGGGCACTGTCATGAATTCCCAACTGGTCTGGCCTTGGGATCCATGTTTCTTCTCATTGAGTCAAAGTTCATGCATCAGCTAGCTTTACACCCATTCAGATTCATTTCCATCCTGTTCAGGGTCACAAGGAGCTGGAGCCAATCCCAGAACACATTGAGTTAGGGTACATCTGAACAGGTCACCAGTCTAACACAGATGACCACCTACGGGCAGTTCAGAGTTCAGTTTACCTAACCTGCTTGTCTTTGGACTGTGGGAGGAAATGCAAACTCCACAGAGAAAATTACATTGTAAATTCAGCATAATCTACGCTTGCATATTATTTCCATTTCCATATGAGAATGCTCCACTCACCACGCTTGTCTTTTTAACAGAAATACTTTACTCTTCTCAATCTGATTATGTACTTGTACTTGTACATGTAATTGTACATGCTACTGTTAATGAAACTCCACACTTCCTGTGTACCCACTTTCAATGTTTCACAATAGAGGCCTTCCAGGGAAGAGAGGAGGTTATGCCACCTGAGGCTTTTAATGTAAAACAGATAGAGAAGGCACTGAAGTATTGCAGTAACAGCACACAGCAACAACATATTAACACAGCAAAGTGGAGAAAATCAGAACACAGGGAGTCTCCTAAATACAGTATATTAAATACACTATAGAACAGGGAAAAGTATTGGCTCTGATAATAGCCTGCCTCCAATAAAGGCCTGGCTCTCTCTCTCTTCAGCTGAGGTAAACAAAAGCCCTGGCCACTATTTGAGAATTCATGGTATATACACACACACATACAAACAAATGATAACTACCTTTGGGGAGACTTGCCCCACATATTCACTGTAGATACAGCTGGAGCAGCTCAAATGAGATGAATGTTTAAACAATAACCATTTTCTACTCCCCCGGCCCTGCATGTTTGAAGAGCAGGAGCAGCGTTCAGTATAAACTCCAACATTTGTGGTTAATGTTTGAAAAGCTACTGAAGTGCTTCCCAATTAATTTAAACTGCACTGTATATCTTAGTCTGCTCAATTTCTCCCGAGCCATGTGACCCCGAGGACATCTGCCTGCTCACTATGTGACACTAATGGGCAGATTCCTCCCTGAATCTAGATGATTACCACATCACACAGTCACACTGATACGGAGGTGTGCACACCCACACACACACACACACACACACACACACACACACTCACTCACTGTGAGTATAAATGCACACACTAACACTGACCAGACCACACACATGCTCCAGGCACAGCCTCCAGACAGAGCACTGCTTTCTCTTTGATAGCAAACAGTATTTAGTCATGCACAGTCTCATTAAATAGATCTCAGTGTTGATGTAATTATCAAAATACCATCAGCTTCACAAAAGGTCAAATTCTACATGAAGTACATAAGCAAATAAAACTGAAGCTTGCTGCGGCCACTTGGGCACTCATCCAAATGGAAAGTGATGCTGCATGATGTATTCGATTGTATGCGCACTTAATGAAATGAGACGATGACATACATTCATTAATATAGCTTGTATCATATTTCTCAGTGGCATGTTGGTGTCTAGAGCAGGATGTGTGAACGTAAAGGCACCTTGTTTCCAGTAAACAACAAGAATCCCACATGTGTCAGAGCGCTAATAATCAGGTCAGAGCAGTGAACACACACACACACACACACACACACACACACACAGACATACACACCCAAATAAATACACAAACAAACTACATCCAGTTTTTATCATATTTTAGATCAGAATGTGGAGAGTTGAGTTAAAACAATCTGAATTTTGCCCCAATTTTCATAAATGATTAACTGTTTTAGCTGTTCAATCCAGCTCTTAGCTCCTCTCTTAGTTGTTGGTTGGTCCACCACTTTGCTCCAGACTAAAATATCAAAATAACTATTGAATAGATTCTATGAAATTTTGTGCAGAGGATGAATATTACTTTGGTGAGTCTCTGATTTTTCACCTAGCGCCACCAGCAGGTTGACTTTTTTGTTTTTTTCGTGAAATATCTCGCCAATTATTGGATGGATTGCCACTGAATTTTGTACAGACATCCATAGTGCCCAGAGGATAAATCCTACTGACTTTGGTGATCCTCTGACTTTTCCTGTAGCGCCACCAGCAGGTTGACAATTTCATTTATCCAGTGAAATATCTCAACATTTACTGAATAGATTGGCACAGAAATTTGGCAGAGACATACGTACATGGTTCCCAGATGAGGAAATCTACTAACTTTCGTGATTCCTTGACTTTTCCTGTAGCACTACCATGAAGTTGACATTTGTGGTTTTGGGTGAAATGTCTCACCAGCTGTTGCATGGATTACAATGAAATGTGGTACACACATTCATGTCCTCCTCAGGATGAATTGTAATAACTTTGATGATCCCATTACTTTTCATCTAGCACCATCATGAAGTCAAAATCTTAATTTGTTCAAACTTTGATTTATGACCAAATACATGCAAAATTAACAACATTCTCATTAGCCTCAGGTGTACTTTTTGTTTGGTGCTAATTAGCAAACGTTCACATGATAATAAGCTAAAGTAAGATCGTAAACGTTATACCTGCTAAAAATCAGCATGTTAACACTATGACTGTGAGCATACTAGCATGCTGATGTTAGCATTTAGCTGTAGGTAGAGCCTCACAGAGCCGCTAGCATGGCTGTAGACTCTTTGTGGACTTCTCATAAACTAAATGATTAATCAGAAAAAATAATTTGCAGATAATGAAAATAACCAGTAGTTGCAGCCTAAGTGGATATACCAAGATAGAGGCAGATACAGTATACAGTATATTAGCAAAATGTTTGTGTTTTTCACAGCAATGCAACATGAAAAACATGCAGCAAACTCCTTACTTTACTCATCCTCCTAAAAAACTGGCTAAGTCATTAACAAGACTAAGTGTAATGAACATTGGCACCAACCATGAAGCTAATGTGGGATCTGTTTATTAAAACTATCTATTCATGTGTTAAATATTCATGGGTCGGTTTGCAGATGCTTTGAGGGAAGGCACGGCCACACGCTCTGAATTACAGCAAACACTCACCGAGACAGATACCCACCTATTGGATTGTAAATAAATATGTGTTGAAAGCTCACTGAGGAGGGGAAAAAAGGTGGACAGTCAGACAGCTCTGTCTAATTAAACAGACTGAATGTGTACGCATTGTGACAGGCTCGTAGCTACCGCTGCCAGAGCAACAAACGGCAATGGATTTCCTCTATGTGTGTTTGCATTATGGAAATATTACATACAGTAAGCACCACAGGACCAGGGGGCATAAATTAATTATTCAACCCTCTTGGCAAGACAGCAATCATATATAGCCTATTTGAAACAGTCCACACTCATCAATGTAAAGCTGGTAATATTTTTCACACATATTTTTTACAATATATAAAAAAATCACATAGGTTTTTAAAGAAAAGATGTGAGTCTTTGCCAGTTAAACATTTCCACAGTCTGAACCCAGTTGGGGCGATGATTAACATTTCTCTAACACTGCTGGAGAGCAATTTATTCCTAGTGGGTGGATGAGCAGTGCTTATGGGATATTTGCTGTGATTTCTCTCCTGCTTTAGAGGAACAGAAAGGAGCAAAACAAAAGCTTGTCACTTATGTAAAGACACCTTCATTTCAGCCTACACTCAAAATTAAAACAGTCACATGAAAACTGCAGAAGCAATTTTACAGCAGATGGAGAAAAAGCTCTTAGAAGCCCTGAACTGTGAAAAAGATACTTTCTTGGTTAACAGCTCAGCAGCCGTATCCTATTTTGGAACTACGGCCTCATCAGTGCGAGATATTTCTATCAGAACAAAGCAAAAGTTCAAGGAGAGTGTGAAGCAAATTCTTCCAAGAGATGCTTTTGATGGCATGGCCTCTTGCTCTCTTGCTATTTTTCAAAAAGCATAACAAAACAAAACAAGAAATAACTCCCAATCCTCCCAAGCTGGAAATAAATATTGTAAATGTCTCAATTAAATGATCAGGCTTCCAGCATCCATCCGCATTTTCTTTTTAACTGCAGGAGACAATCTGTGATTAACAGCCCAGAGAAGTGAAACACAGGAGAGACGAAGAAGAAGAAGAATCTGTCTTCTCTGTCGCTCCAAACTTGGTCATTAAATGGGTTACATCCATGGTGCTCACATGTTTCGCCTCAGCTGTGACCCAGCAACGGTCTCCTGTAAAATAACAATAAAACCATTCATATTTCAAGACTACGCTTTGATCCATTTAAGGCTTCATCTTACCTCATGACCTCTCTTAGGTAAACAGAAAACAAGTCGTGCTTTTACGCTATCAAGGAAAGTCTGGAAAATGTAGGCTATCACTGCAATCCTTCACCACTGGATTGAGGTCTAAATAATTGCTTTGCACATGCTGAGGCAGAATTAAAATTTAAATAGAAATATGACTTAATTACACCATAATTATAAATTAATTGTGAACAAATTAAAAGAGATTGAAAAGGTAGCTGTGATATTAGTCAGAAATATGTTCTGGGATTTTAATCAGATGAATTAATTGCACCTTTTCAGTGGTCTTAATAAAAAATTGATTTACGTGTACTTCTGTCTCTGTCAGTAAAAGATGTAAAATGAAATGGTCCATAATTTGAGTATCTGAACAAAAACATCAGTTGGCATTTCATTTCTATTATTTTATAATCAGGAAGATTAATTAAGAACCACTTATTTCTCACACTGACATTATGGAATAAAAATATTGACAACGTGATGAACAGATATGTATTTGAAATCTTAGACTGAGTGATTTTCTGCTTTAATCAAGTGTTATTGATTCCAGCGGGTCAATAATGCTCTCATTTATTCTGCTGTCCCTATTAATAACCTCTGACCTTTGACCCATTGAGGATAACCTCAGGGCCAGCTTGGTTTATGATCATGTGATCATTGAGCTTTTCCCGCCTACGCTCTGCTCTCAGAGTCTGGACTTCACCCTGTCATACATTCTTATGCACAACCAGCCAGAGGATGTGTCCTTCAGCGGCTTGCCACGCCCTCATCAATCACCTCCCAGGGAGACATATTCACGAGGAAGACTGAATAAACGTCACCTCCGCGATGGGAACAACAGGAGTTGCAAAACTTTTTAAAGGACGCCTCCCCACATCCTCTGACATCTACTTTTCAGAATGAGCAATTGCAGATGCCATTCTGAATTCTGATACTGTCTCTGCCCCGAGCCGAGGTCCACTCAGTCTATTCAGCCTGCCTCCACATTCCTCACACTAGACAAATAACGTTTGGCCAAATAGACAAAAAAATAGCCCCGCTGCTCTCAGTAAAAAACGTTTAGACAGTCTGCTAAGAATAAAACGCCTGTCACATCCACTGCCATAACAATAAAAATAACCACTACTGTAAAGATTCACAATATGCTTGTGGCCAACAGAAGTGTGCTTATTTCAAGAGCAATGCCTACATTTTACGATCTTATCGTTATACTCTGAGCTGTAGTCCTTATTTTGTTGTTTAAAGTTATTGTTGGATTGTGTAATAATAAAATCAATCTTTTGTTTAATTTAATCTTCTTGGTTTTTTTTTTATCCTAGGTGTGAAAAGTGTGTAATTCCAAGAAGGAACAGACTGCAGCACTTCTTCTTCTGACTCGTTCTACATGATATGGGTCGTGCAGATATTACATGTAGGTCTAATAAAAAAAAAAACTTATTTTGCGCAGTGAAATGCATCTTCAATACAATATATCTATGAAAACATTATTATACCACGGTGTCAAATTTGATGCAGTGTAATCAGTATGAACACTGAAAAATATGCCGGCCTCATACGTTTCACACAGATTCTTCACACGCTGAGAGCTTCTGCGGTGGGAACTCATGATGAAGCGGCAAAAGCTAGATTCAGTGTCCTGACCAGAGAACAGTGATGGGCTTTGTTCCTTCTTTGCTCCCATGGGACCCAGCTAGGCTGATGGTAATGGGCTTGTGTCCATATGGGGGGATCCAGGCCATCATCCAACATACAGGGATCCATTAGGAAAACACTATCTAGGGCTATAGAGGCAAATCACATTAGAAGCGTTTTCCTTGGGGGATTAATAAAGTTGCTGATGCGCTTTCATGCTGGACTTGGATGCCATGATGATGATGATGATGATGAGTATTAGGATGGAGCACGTAGTGAGGTTTGATAAGTACTAAAAAAGCCCTAGATGCAACATCATGGAGGGATTCCTGCTTTACACCCTCTGACCTTAGATTAAAGGGTTGGTTAAGTCAAATAACAGCAAACACACATTTTCTCACTTACCCTTTGTGATGTCTAACCATGCTGATAGTTTTGGTTTTATGTGCCCAGGTTTTCAAGCATCTACCTCTGAGATTTCAGATTCAATCTCAATACAATGGGGGTAAATGGAATTGCATTTGTGGGACTCACAACATTTCAAAATTACAGCTATAGGGAAACGTTACAGATTTCATCGTCATGAGGAGTACTACTCAGCCTGTGAAAACAATTGCATAATGTATTTTGTGGATCTGAAGGTAGCTTTCTAAAATCTGTGAAAATGACATCACCAGAGTTATTTTCTTAGATTTGGTTAGGATTGAGAATTTTGAACAGAAAGCCTGCAATACAAACTGGGGGCATTGAGATATGGGCATTTACCAGGCAGGAAGAGTCTGCTATTAGCATTGTGGGAAGTGTAGGATCCAGCGTTTTTGGAGTTTGACCCATAGTAGGAACTAAACGTCAGGATATCTTGGCCTCTGCTGCACCAATTTTAACCATTCTTTTTTTCAAATCTGTCTTGTCAGTCTCACAATCTTATGAAAATACAATAGTAAATTGTTAGTACCCCTTTAAGAAATCCAACAGCAGCGAGTCTTTCCAGAAACAATGTTACTGTAAATAATCTATAGGACAGGCTGTGGACAGTTTACACTGGGGCTACAAAAAAATAGTTCCTATGAAAACTGTGTTCTGTAGATTTCCAGAGAACTGGAAAGACACGTTGTTGGATTTTCATCCACACGAGTGGCGTGGCTCTGGGAATGTCAATGTCGGTCTGTCAGTCGGTCGGTCCTCCATTTTGGTCCAAACTGAAATGTCTCAACAACTGTTACTGTGTACAGGCATTCAGGGCCCCAGAGGAGGAATCCTAATGACTTTGGTGATCCCCTGGCTTTTCCTCCACCAACACCATGAGGTTGACATTTGTGGTTTTGAGTGAAATATCATAACTATTGAATGGATTGTCATGACATTTGGTACAGATATTTATGTTTGCCTTAGGATGAATTGTAACAACTTTGGTGATCCTTCAACCTTTTATCTAGTGCCATCATTGGGGGAAATTTTTATTTGTCCAATATTTGGTTTATGACTGAATACCTTCAAAATTAGTGACGCTGACGCTGTACCTGTATGTATGTTGGCGTGCTAAATGGCTAAACTAAGATGGTGAACATGGTAAACATTATATTTGCTAAACATCAGCATTTTAGCATTGTTATTATGAGCATGTTAGCATGCTGATGGCTGCATTTAGCTTATAGCAAAATTAGCTCAATTCTGTGAGCAATAAAATTCCTATCACTTTCCCTGTATTGGTGTGGAGGCACAAACATGTCTCAAAGCGAAGAGAAATTAAACCAAAATTATGTGCATGGCTAGATACCACCAGTAGTAAATAAGAAAATCTGACGTGTGATTTGGGCAAACTATCCCATTTTTATTTCCACTTTACACAGAGAAAAACTTGCTGTTGGATCACCATGTTTCCATTCCTGCCCCAAAAGGTCCACAGCTGCAGCCCGAGTGGTGCAAACACATACACATGCGTTATTAAGCTTGTCAATCAGCTGCCAATTTGCCACAAGCCTCAGATCCAGTCAGTCAGCCAGCCTGGCAGGCAGGCAGTCAGTCGGCTGGGCCAGATGAGGGAACAGCTGGCTGCCACTTTCAACTCACCGAGCCTACCTGGCTTGGCAACAACTGCTAGCAACAGGCATATCTCTGCCAAATGCTGCATGTGGCGGGACGGATGGACAGGCTGTACCCAGACAGTGAGGTGAAGGAAGGGATAGGGCACGCAAAATGCTGCTCCAAGAGGTCAGCCTGACAAACCTTTGGCTGAGTGTCCTCACAATCATCTCTCCATCACTCTGGAGCTGGAGGGATGACGGTGGAAAGGTTTAATGGCACTAATAAGGCCCGAGGGAGACAGGTGACATCATCCTGTAGGTCGACCAGCGACACAGCCACCCAAAAAGGAGTGGAAGAGAGGCAGAATTATTCCGCTGACATTATTCCAATCTGAATTTAACTGTCAAGTAGTCAGGGAGACAGGGGGCCAACTGACTGTAATAATATTCAGAGCAGTCACTGATGTAGCTTGTGTGTGTGTGAGCTTAATATGTGTGCTTCTAAGTGTGTGCGAGAGTGTGCATGCATCCATCTGAGCATGATTGACTGAAAGGGAGAGAGTTATCAAGCCATCCCTCTCCATGTGATTTCAGCCTCTCTCTGATTTCCTCATCATCAGCCAATGTCAGTGTCACCATCAGGTAGCAAAGCCGTGATCACTGGGCTGGACGGAGGTGAAAGCAATCAATAGTTGACTTCAGGGGGCAGACGGGAAGAGCCAGGGAAGCCATCATAGAGCTCATCATCAGGCTGCACACATATTGCATATGATGTGGGGCTCATCAACATGGACTGGACGCAGTCAGTCCATCTGTCAAAGCTCCCCGATCTTGCACTGCATTAGGCCTTTATATGATGCTATATATTATCACTTTTAAGACATTTACTGTGGCAACTGAGGTTAAGCACGAGGGCTGAAAGGTGAAAAACCATTGGCAAGTCCCCTGCAGGGTAAACCCTGACAAGGATCTCCTAATTTCCACCATGTCCCCCCTTTTGCCTTTTCCCTGCTACAGAGCAATACGGCTCCTGTGATGACAGCTATTAGGACTCTGGGGAGGACAATACAGTAAAGAGAGCTTGATTTAAGTACTCACAGTTTTTCCAGGGCAGCCAAGCCATAGAAGGAGCCATTCCTCAGCAGGGAGATCTTGTTGTTACTCAGGTTTCTGTTTAGGGGCAGATGATATGAGGGAGAGAAGATGAGGTGAGCATACAGAGTGAAGGGAGGTACATTTGAAAATCTCACAAAAATAGAGCTGCGGGAAATTACTTATTCAAATGGCTGATAAATTGTTTATCCTCTGACTGTCAATACGTAGGCAAGAGATAAGGATTTATGTCAGATGAGATTGCGGCTGTAAATGACTCATCCCGGCCACGTTTATGTCTTGTTTATGGACGTTTGTGGTTAAGACGGGTAATGATCCAACCTACCCCCGTCCTCCACTCCTCCATGTCAAAATATCGGCCTAATAGAAAAGCTTTAAGAAATGCCGGTTCAGCACAATTCAGTCATCCATTGCTCACATTACAACAGCAAACAAATCAATGAAATGCACCACAGGGATCTTTAATTGATGAATTAATATTCAGAGGCGATGCAGAGGCTCCATTTGGATTATATCAGTGACAGTCGTCACTATGTTTCCTTTTTTTTCTTTTCTGGATGAATTATGTCTGTACTGAACGCTGAAACTATTATGTTCTTCAAGTGTGTGTTACTAGCAGGCACACACACTCACACACACACAAAATCTTGTCACATTATTCAACACACTGGGCCTTGGGACTTGAGCTTCCCCTCAAACCTTAACACACCAGAGTGAAAACAGAGACAAGAATATTACTATACTTGTGAGGTCTTTCTGTTGTTATTGTTATTCCCTAACCTCTACTACCGTAATCCTCAGTAGTCTGTGGTTAACTTTAACCTTTAACATAAAACCTCAATCTTGTAGAAATGAGAATGACACACACACTACAGCACACACAGTACAGTCCGGTGTTAGGTTAGAGAAAAAAATCCCACAGTGACTTGTTAGACCGCATAAGGCCGAGTGCAAGAGACATTTCAGACACGGTATCAAGTCTACTCATCCACCCAGCTAATAACTTCCACTATGTTTGTCCAGTGTAACCTGGCCACACTAAGACATAAGCACCTTAGAGGCAGTTACTGCTGGAAACACAGTGATACAACATGACAGTACAGGTAGTGCAGTACGCCACATGAGGATTAAAAAATGTTTTTGTGTGGTTATAGGCAAGGCAAGCAAGCTTTCCTTTCAAACAGTTCAAAATACTTTACATAAGGCAACTAATAAATAAGAATGAAATGAAATAAAATAGAAACAATGAATACTGTTTCAGTGCAGTCATCAATAACCCCAAGTTTAAAGGCCCTAAAATATATTTTCTAAACCAGCCTCTCACTATGGGTGATGGGGTCCTCCATGAACACAATGTCTTCTGCCAAAGTTAGACCAGTTTCACTTGAGCGATTTCTGTCTGTGCTGTTTCGTGTTTCGAGCTCTTCTCACTGGTTTGAAGTGCGGGGTTCAGTTAGAAGTAGGTGATGCCACCACGTACTTCTGTGCACCAATCAGAATTTAGAATACCATTTTTGTGGGGTTGCTTCTCACGTTGCCAGCCCGTTGTCAATCAAATCTCATCAAAGCAGACCGACAGAGTCCTGATAAAGCAGATTACCTGAGTTTGGGGGTTTTAAAGCCTTAATAATACCTACCTATAAATAATACCAAACTTTAAAGCTGCAATGATCAATATTTTTATATTAACAATGGATCAGTTGACTATGAGTAATGTGAAAGGGGATGCTCATAGTGACAAACTCACAGAGAATTATATATATTATATGTATTATATATATATCACTATGCAGTTCTCCTCAGTTTACAGTGTGTTTTAGCGCCTTTTTACGCAACGTACGTTTTGGTTTCAAGACCCGTAACTGTTTTTATTCAGCCTCACCACTCTCAGTAGCACAGCAGGGAGTTGTTTACAGCAAAAAAAAGCTATAAAAACCCACTCTACGTGGCCTAGCATCAAACAACAGACAGACAAAGTTAGCGACTAGCTGGTAAACATACCGGAGCATTTAGCAACTAAAGAGTTAATGAAGACTAAAACAGAGCTCAAAGGAGAGTGAATATTGGACTTGCATCCATGGTGTAGTTCACTACATAAAATGAATGCTAATGTTACTCTGTGTCTGCTGGATGTGTAAATAGTTGTTGCTAACACATTCGCCGTCTCAACTTTATGAGGTGATAATATGTCAGTGTTGTGTTTAGAGCTTGTTGCAATGCTCCACGTGGACAAAAAAATCTATTAATGCAGGTTTAACTATGATTGTTGCTGACTAAATAGTCACAAATATATTTATATACTTCAAATATGAAACCATCAGCTTTTCAGGGTCTTTAACAAATTTACTGAAGGCTTGGATCAAAATAAATCTACATCTTCTTGACAGGAGTAGTAGTAGTAGTAGTTGTAGTAGCAATACTAAAGATTTTTATAAAATCAAGGAGAAAAACATTGAATATTTGCCTTTTGAACAGATATTGAACTCCTGATAGCCCATTTTGCTTGAGTCCAAAACTGTTCTACTCAGTCTTAGTTTTGTTATTAAAAAGTTCAACTTGGTAAAATCCTTTAAAATCTTGCTCTCCCTCTCCTCACACACTCACACACACATACACACACACACACACACACACAAAATGTTTTAGACAAAGCTGTAAGCTACGGTACAACAAGGCGAGCAGCTAATGATTTATATTGTGCTTATTCTACAGCCCAGATTCACATCATTTTAAATACACCTTGGATGGCGTTTCTGGATTTCATATCTGCTCAGATATTGATTGCTTCAGCCAGCTCTTAAATCATCCGCTGCAGGGCTGCTCTGTGTCTGTGACGCTGTGGAATTGTGCCCATGTGATCTGCTGGCCAGAGCACTTCTTTGCATGTGTGATGTGGCATATCTCCTGTCAGCATAGGTCCACACGTACACAAACACGTGCACAAGGTCAGATCCCTCCATCACCCTCCTCCACCACCTTGCCATCTTCCTTTAACAAGCTTCTGGGAGTGACTGGCCAGGTATAGGGGGAGAGGGGCAATTGGGATGTGTCACCCATCTCCTCTGTGACGACAGAGCGCTCGTTATGGCTGCAGGGAACGTATATTCAATTTTAACCCTATGATTAAGCAGTGGGATCCCACAATGCATTGTGCTGAACGGGCAAATTGCTGGCCAAACTGCGAGGGGAGCAGAGCGAAACTGTGTACACTGAAAATGTCATGGTGAAGACTCACTGCACAAACAGACATGCAAACTACTCATATACTCACAAAAAGAACAATTGGTCAATTTGGTCAGAGTTTTTTTTGGACAAAACAGTCGAGAAGAAATACATTTAAGAGCAAAGTGTATATTTTCCATTTAACAAACCTGCTCATGCATATTCTTTGGGGAAAGTACCTATCTTTCCCCAGAGTGATAACAGTTGTCTTGGCAGGAAAAGCAGGATTGAAAATAGGAAGTCCCCTCTCAGCGAAAGGCCAGGATGGACACAAACTTGTGTCAGCAAATTCATGTCAACATCCAAGATTGTGTTTACATTTGGGTCTGCCCCAAAAGCAAACTTCTGAGAAATCACGTCTCATATTTACAAAAAACTAGTGGCCAAATCAGTCTGAATAGAAAAGATAGTGCTGAGCAAATGCAGGACAAAATCTGAGATACATATATGTATCTTGGATAGGCTTTGCTGATTGTACCATAGGAGATACATAGAACAGTATCAGATGACATAATTGACTGTTCACTAAGCCCTCCCTTAGTTACTGTTGCTATGCCTAAAACAGGCAGATTTACCACTCAAATTGTTTAAATGTTTACTTCGCAGTACATTTTTAAACAATTCTTTGCTTTCATACAGAAGAAAAGAAAAGCAAGTCGACGGCCGCGGATGTCATCAGCTGAAATGACGACTGTCGCTATAATATTTTATCAGCTTTAGCTAGCGTAAGCTAATGCTAACCCTAAAACTCTGTGAGTTTGTTGAAAACTCCTTCTTCACCTAACTTTTTAATGTTCTCCCAAGCAGTGGATGTTCCAGTCCTGAATTTATCTAACGTAACCTGCAACCCCACATAATAGTTAGCTAATACCATGCCCCATATGTCTTTGTAAATAACTCTAGGTAACTGCTGTAAGTAGTTAGCCGGACATGCTAAAGTTTGCATCTTAGAGCAGGAAAACACTCACTTTATTCCATTCCTTACACGTTTGCTCTTGTGTTGACACGACCCTTACCTATAGTAACGCTATTATCACAGCCCAATGTGAACCATTCCGGCATGTGGAGAAATCCAAAGATTGACTGGTCTGTCGTGGCTAGTTATAGTTTCTATAGGACAATCAGTCTTCGGAGGCAGGATTTAGCAAATGGGAATCAAACATGTGGGCGCTTGTAAAATTCAGAGTGCAAAATACCTCTCTTTTCCCACAAATCAGCCAGAATACCTAAGCTGTGTGGGAATGGACCATAAGATTTACAGAGGGCCATTTAGGGAGGCAAAAGTGTGTAAGCAACAATTCATATGGATTTTTATTGTTGTTGATCCAGACATCAATATCCAACTGGGGTTCTGTCAGTTTGGATTCATCTTGACACAAAGCTCTCCGAGAGCAGAAAATTGCAGCAGATATAAGCCAGCATGGAGTCAACTGGACATGGTGAGAAACTACTTGGAAGACTGAACGGGTCAATTTCACAATTTCTCACACAGATTTATTGAAAAATAACCAAAGCCCTCATAATAGTTTCAGTTTGAGAGGCCAAGTGGAGTTTTTCTTCCCCTTTTTTTCCAGGGCCTTACTCTAAAACAGTATCACTGCATGTTCTGAAAAAGTGCAGCAGCTGTATTTTGAAGCCACACATGGATGGTGTGATGAAGTGAAGGTAGTCAGCACTGAGATCATGGGATACCAATGCTGTCACTGTGTTTTGTCCCAATGTCTCCCTTCTGTTCCCCAGACCGCTACACCTCCCTCTGCGGACGGACATCCCACTCAGGGACAGGCAGCCTCTGTTTGTGCAAACTCAAGCGTGTCCTGTGCTGTGCTATGCTGCGCGTAGCCTGTGTGTGTGTGTGTGTGTGTTTGTGTGTGTGCGTCTGCTTGCCGACCTCTGCATGCCTATCTCAGGCTTCTGCGTAACGTCCAGGAAATCACAGGAAAAACAGAATTGAACATTATGTAAACAGCCCATGACAAACTTCTGGTGCGTCCGTCCAGCTCTCTATTTCAATTATGTTCTCTGCGGACTTTCAATGAGGGAGGAGTGCACGGATTCAGTATTGTCTCAGTGCGCTGCAGCAAATGGTTTATGTCATTGCCTACTGTGTTTCAGTGCCAGCCACAGACAGACGTGTATATTATACATGCAAGACGTTTGACCACGAGTTCCTATGTTGTAAATCATACAATTCTCCCACTTGCATACAGCATTCTTTTTGTGCAAATTTGGCTTTTTGTGAGCTCACAATTGTAAGGTTGCAAAGTTTATGTAGTTGGATAGTTTATTACTCATTCTTTTTATTTCCCATAATATCACATAAACCTATTCAAAAGTCTTTTTAGACTTTAGAAGAATGTTAAGCCGATTAGTCAAATGGCAGACAATTAAGAGCTACTTTGATAATTGATTATCATTTAGTCCTTTTTTAAATAAAAATGCCAAACATTTGAGCGTTCCAGCTCCAGATTTGCTCCATTTCTTGGTTTTATATGAGAGTAAACAAAAAACTAAAACATCTGGGCAATTGGTCGGACAAAACAAGCAATTAGGCTCTATTGTGGGGGACATTTTTCATTATTTTCTAACATTTTAGAGACAAAGTAATCAACAGATTAATTGATAATGAAATAATTTAAAGCTGCAGCCCTAAATCTCAAAATTCCAAAATCAAAGTTTGCTACAGTAGGAGTGATTAAACACAGTGAGTGCATATCAATTCTCCCCTAAAACAGGAGCTCTGGCTTTCATTCTCCCTCCACGCCACAGCTGGGATATTTCTGTGAGGTCCAACTAAAAAGTCATCGCTCTAGAAACTAGCCTGTCTGCCATGCACCAGAGACATCCAACTATATTATTACAGGAGGACAGAATCAAAAATAGCTCCAGCCGACGCCATCCAGCACTCCAATCATGAGGACCAAGTGGAGTAAAGATCACAATGTGAACTATTACAAACATTTGGATCCGCTGGCCTCAAGGTTTCTAGCCACTTCTCTTCAAACAGCCAAACCCTCTGTTATTTTAGAAGATTGAGTTACTAGACACAGCTAACCAAAATAACATGTTTCATATCTGCTAACATTGACCTTGGACAGGAAACAGACATTGCTTTAGATGTTACCTACAGATGTACACGTGGTTTCTAGATGACAGTGAAGCACATCTTCCTGGGACGCCACCCTTCACAATGCAGACTACAATGTGAGGAAAAGTCACAAGTTTTAGTGGTACACATGCACAAATGTGCCAAAGTGTTGTTTTTCAAGAATTTGCTTGAATCAGGTATCATTGTTGAGTGATTCGCCTCACTCTGGCTAGTTTCAGGATACTGCCACTTGTTTCCAGCCTGGCTAGAAATGTTATGAATATAACATTTTGATCATCTTTCAAAAAGAGGAAACAAGGTGAAGCAGCAACTTCCTTCTCTTACCAGGAAGCAAGTGGGCATATGGGAAAGGTAGTCCTGAGCAAGGTTTTGGGTCCAATAGCTGGTTTCAGCTTACAAACACCCAGAATCGCTAAGCTCTCATGCTAATTAATCTTTTATTGAACATTGTATCTCTTAAGCTATTTTTTATTAGCCAAGAGCAATGTAGGAAAAAATGTACTCCCACTCCCTGCCATGCTGAGCTTGATGTTTCCCTGTGGGGAGCAACGCTGTAATGCTGTGCGTATTATACATTCACATACAATCTATTCCACGTGAGATGGCCGACTGAAATAATGTTAAGGTGATGTTAGTAGGCCTTTCATTTATAACCAGCACTGACTCTCGCTTCTTCTCATAATTAACGTTAATTCTGCGAGTAACCTGACCGGTTTGTGACTGGTTTGTGCTCTCTGCAAACCGGTGCCTGCACTCAGGATCAAGGATCGGTGAGCGTAAAGCGGCACCAAGTTGCAAAAAACAAAAAAGAAAGTTATTTCTTTTAGTGCTTCTCAGTTCAATGTGATTTCAGATCTCATCTGAATCTTTGAGTTTAGTTCATAAAAACATTAGTCACTTAAAGTGTTGAAAGCTAAACCTAAATGGATTTGATTAGAGATTCCGAAGTGGATTCAATTGTAGATTCAGATTCAATAAAATACTACTGAACTACTAACCCTACAATTTTTCACAAGCACTAACAGCAATATGAGATAGACACTCCCAATAAGCTACACCATGAATCATTAGCTGATTTCAGACTAAGACATAAGGTAGATGTTAAAATGCTATGTGAAGCACGTTTAAGGACATCTTAAAACCCTATAACTACCTATAATTTCTTGGCTGGAGTCAAGAGCGATCTGACAGGATTCAGCTCACCATCATGTCATATAACCACACAACATCAATGACTTGCATTGATCGAGCTGAGCAACATGTGGATGAGGTGAGGTTGCATTTTGAGCGACAAATATACAAGCTGACACATGTCAAGACTTCTACATATACACCCGTACATGGTGACTCCCTGATTCAAACACAGTACGCATACACACACAGACAGGCATGCGCGCACACACCAGCACGCACCGCTGATAAAGGCCTGCCAAGGCTCCTGTGAGACGAGCAGGAGAGCTAATATGCTTCCCACTGTGATCACACCCTGCAACAGAAGCAACACACATCAGGGTTTTAATCACCTTGTTTTACAATGAGTCAGGAAACAGGGAAAAGACAACAAGCTTCTAAGTTGGCCTCCTCTGCTCTCAAATTTATGACCCTTTAAGTAACTTTAGTATTTACTCAGCGGTGCAGGGAGGAGGCAGGGATAGCAAAGCAGAGAAGTATCCTTGGCAGACACTGTATTTCTCTTTACCTAATATTTTTAGATGGTAAGTCTGGGTTTGGACACATTCTTGGATTTTCAGGGCTATAGCACACATTACGGACCCTTCTGTCCTCCGGCAGTCATGAACTCTGTATCAGTGAATCATTATTGTCTAAAGCGAAACTGATCAGCTGTTTCTCACGCCACGTGAACGGTAGTTACAGAGCTTTTCAGACAGCCAATCTGAAGGCCAGTGGACCTGCACAATCTCTGAGTGATGTATCAATATACATCCGCAGAAGCCTGGAAGAAGAAGAAACCTTGACAAAACGCTAACCCTTTGCTGGTAAAGAGATGAATCAATAGCTACTTATTAAGGAGACTGGCAGCTTCTAACGTGCAGCAACATTACGGATCGGCCCTGACCTCGCGCTTCTTGAGCAAACAGATAACACAAGGGCAAATGTTCTTGGCTTTAGCTATCGCAGAGGGGAAAGTGCCGGGGATCTAAAAGTATTATGCCCTCTGGGGCTTAGACGACTGATATTGGACAGAGCACTCATCTAAAGATGAACCTTTTGCCTTTTTTAAAATCTTCCATATCACTGGAGATAAGCACAAGAGAAGCCAACAGAGGGACAGAGAGAGAAAGAGAGATTGGCATGACTCCTCGCAGCGTGAGACGTTAGATACAAAATACTTGATCTGGGTCATTTTGGTCCTGTCTCTTTAGATTAACAGCCAGCTCTCTCTGTATATGTGTGACATATCATTTAAAGCATTTTACGCCCTGAATGTCAGGATGCTGTGTGCGCTCACGGGGTTTGTCAGCGAGGTAATGCACAGGAGAATATGGACTGGCTATGTGTGCATGTCAATGAAATATTCATGTAGAAGTACTCAGAACTCTGAAGAGGGTAGAGCACAAACAGCACCTCGGCAGACGAGAAAAAAGCCCCAAAGGAATAACAGCGAGGGGAAAATAAGAAAGAGGGAGAGAATGGGAGAGGAGGGGAAGAAAAGAATACACAGAATTATATTTATAGCAATACAAAAAAATAAGACAATATGCAGAAAGCCACTTTTAGGAAAAGAAACAAGAAAATGAATTGTGTTCTGACGTTTGTTCACGAAGATGTACACAGATCAATACTAACCTCTGACTCCTATGATCACACTATAGCAGATATCACAAACTGTCCACCTACACTGTAGTAGCATATTATTTAAAACCCAGCAGCTACTTTGCAGCCATGCTTCCTGTAGTGTCTCCTGGGTCCTCCTCTACACTGGCACGATGACTGACATGTTCTTGTAGTGGTTTGGAGCCAGCCACGGCCCTGTCCTAATCACTTCCCTCTAGACACCGCAAACAGCCCCTCCTGTCTGTCTCTGAAAGGATGATGATGATGATGATGACAATGAGGGCCCACAGACAAAGCAGGCTACTTTATGCCAAACACCTCCAGATTTGCGGTCCAGCCCAGACCAAATGCCCTCGTTTTCTCTCCTTCGAACAGGAGAGAACCAGGCTTTGGAGGAGCTTAGTGTGGTTCCATCAGAGAACATTCACAGATCCAGGAGAGGATCACTTTCAGCAGCTCAAAGTACAGTAAATCAGAAACATTGCATCTCTCCTGCAGCGCTGCAACAGTTAAGTGAATTCAAAAAAGATTTAAATGAAGACAAAAACTACAAATTAGCTATTTAGGACTGCTTACGTTCCATTTCTTTTCTTTTGATGAATTCTGGCAACAAGCTGTAAGTATCATAAGCTGTTAGCGTACTGTAGATAATAACTGTTGTTCTGTTTTAGGCTGTTCATTCTGTCAATGAAAACTATGACGAAAAATATTTGTTGACAATCTTTTTTGTCCCCAAGTAGACAACAAAATTAAAACAAAATAAAAAGATGAAAACTATGACATCACCAAAAGTTTTAGTGATCAAGCAAACCACAGACAAATGAACTAATTCATGTTTTGATGCAAACTTTTTTCTTCAAAGAATCACATGCTTCTCCAGAATCGCACATTGCAGCTGCTGAATAAAAAAAATGATTTTTTATTTTTGCACTAATACCGCATTTCAGTAACGTTATGTCTCTGTCATTGGTGTTAGCTAATGTTACCAGTTCTTGGGAAACAGGTTAATGGCTTAAACGCATGCACAGTCCCACTAGAAACCATGAAAACAGGCAGGCCAGCGCAATGACATTTTTAAAAAGGTAAGGTAACATTATCAAGGGGTTAACGTTAAACCTGCAACAACTGTTTTGGTTTTTTGCCACTTGGGGGAAGCAACACTTACAATGTTTTACCTTTTAAGTACATTCAGCAGATTTGTTGCAAATATGTGCCTCTTCATATATCCAGCAGACACAGAGCAATATTATTATTCATTTGGAGTCGTGTCTTAGGCAAACTCAAGCAACTCCTGAGAGAAATACCTGTCTCTTTAGCCGCTAAATGATCCACTCTGTTCACCAGCTAGCCGCTGACTGTGTCTGTCTGTTGTTTGGTGCTGAGCAGGTATGTACAGTGGGGTTTTTGGAGCTTTATTTTTTTATTTTTTTTGCCAAAAACAGCTGCCTGCATTGGATGAAAATGACTATCAGAGCAGTGAGAGTGAACCAAAACAGTGAAGTTGCAGAACATAAAACCAAAACAATGTGCTGAAAGTCATATAAAGCGTTGTAGAACTGCAGAGTCGGGTGATAAGTCTCTGTAGGTTCATCACTACATTTCACATTCACATACATTTAGTCATATGACCTATTGTTGAAATAAAAATATTCATTATGGTTGATTTTACATTACTTTTAGTCAGCTAATACCTGCATTTATCTATCTTTCGTGTTCAGGGACTATTGGTAGGAATGAGTGCTGGATTGTTGTCGGCTGTCAACCATTGAAATCCTCTGCTTGATGTTCTCCAAAGGAATATTACTGCAATAATATTATAATATATATATATATATAATAAATATATTATATCCGATGTTTAAGCTGCTCGTCTCAAGACTAAAACTAACAATAATCAAATGACTAAAATGTGACTTTAACTAATACAGATTTTTGTCAATATCAAAATCAGGTGCCAAAATGTACACCACTGTTTGTTGCACTAAATTAATTTGGATTGCAACACAGGATAGTACTCAGGATAGTCAATTTAAAGCCCACACATTGGGCTAGCTGCACTCAGCAGGTAAGAGTAAGTAGTCAGAGTAATATGCAAATGGTGCGACCAGGTCTGTTTGCAACACAACAGCTCAGTCAGAGGGAAAACAGCAGCAGTTGTAGTTCTTTATAAGAACTTTTTAAGTTTCCAGTTATGTAAGTGCACAGTGTGTTTCTCTTTGCATGCAGTTTCCAGCAGTGAAGAGACTCAGCTGTTACTGTGCGACAAGCGCCTCCCCGTCCAAGCAATCCCTTTGTGGTAGTCACATCATCTCAATCAGCCTCAGTCTCAGCTATCAAGTGACGTTTTACCAAACACTTCCCCATCCCCACTTTCCCAGCGTCCTCTCTGTCACTCCCTCTATTCCTCTAATGACTCTTTCACTGCCTCTCCATGTCTGTCTCCCATCTTCACTCTATCCCCTTGTCTCTTCCACAGTCTGTCCCTCCTCACCCCTGGACAAGCGGTGAGTCCTCGCGTTAGAGCACTGCCTGAGACAGGTGTCGGCTACAATTTCAGCTGCTGCTCTCCGCAGAGAGGCAGTGCCTCTGCTGCTCGACAGCGTCGAGACCATTACACCTGATAGGTCCCAAGGTCAACAGAGCTGTCAGGCCGAGCTCCAAACTCCTCAACTCCTCCACCCCCATTGGACGATAAGGAAAACAGTGGGAGGTGTTAATCGAGGGCGTTGTGTTGCACAGAGAGTTACTGACACACTCTTGCATACAGTTCATTTCCATCTCTCTTATTTATGCTAATGTTCTTTCATTTGCTTGTTAAGTTGTTTTTCTTTGGTATTTGCAAGGCGCTGCATTATTGCAGGGTTCGTTCCTCATAAACATTTTATAGGTACAATAATAAAAAGGCAAAAAGAAAAGCAACAAAGCCCAATCTGTCCCTTTAATTAGAGGTGGCATTTGGATCCGGGTTAGTGTACTTGAACGTGACACACTGTGCTTGAGTTGTCATTGAGGAAATGGCCCCAGAAGAAGCTTATAGTCTACATAGGTGGTGAGATCAGGACACAAAGAGAGCATGCGGGGAGACATTTGGGAGATTTGTCGGGCAGTCTACAGGGGGAGATCGGTATGTGCATACTTCCCTTGATATATCTGTTTATTTGCACAGCACATCTAAACAAAAGAGCGAGCAGGGAGGCCACTTCAGCCTGACAAAGGTCACATTTCCTAACGCAGAAAAACTGCTTCCTGGCCAGCTAGAGCTCGGCTGTAGGATTTAGCTCACCAAGGAAGAGGACTGAGTGAGGAATAGGCTTATTTGTACTGGTCCAATCATAACACAGCATACACACGACCTCAAATTTCTCAAGTGAACTGAGGAAAAGGTGTCATCCTGCGAGGGAGATGCTTCAAGCTGCAGCCAGTTAGTTTGATGCTTACTGTATATTCTTAAGGCAAACTCTTACTGTGATTTATCTATGTAGACCACTTTAAAAATCAAACTTCGTTAGTACCTGCAGGCTACAAAACAGGCCCACTCTGATGAATGTTGAGAACAAAACAAAGCCTTTAACCATTCTCCGCATAATCGAACAAAAGCACCCCCGCCTACACGGAAGCAAACACCACTCCAAATAAATTGCAGTAAGCAAAGTGCTACCATTAATCAACTGCGCTCTTATTTCAGAATGAGTGGTCGGCTGTAACTTGTCAAGGGCCTTTACATTTAGCATTTGCTTTTACACTCCGAAGGCACACCTCAAGTTTCCAAGAATAAAACAGTCTATTAATCTAGCAGTCAATCTGTGCACCTGCAGAGAGAGAGAGGGGAACGCGTGGGGAAAGTTATCAACCCCTCGAGTGTTTGAAGTGCTATTTCATCTACAAGAGAGGCTCAGATGAATACTAAGGGAGGTTTCTCCCTGTCCAAGAGCAGAATCTATGTTTGAATAACTTTGAATACAATGCAAATAATATCCCTAAAGAGCGCGGTGAGAGGCAAAGGACTTATGCAGAGGTGGCAAGTGTAACAACACAAGACAGGTGAGGCTCAAATGTGGCTTACAAAGGGACGGTGGTTCTCAAACGTGGGTTCTGGGGACCACTTAGGGTCCAAAAGCACATTGAGCAATAGCTTTCTTTGCCATTATTTAAATCGGTAATTCAAGATTTTACAATGCCTTGTTGCTGCAGCCAACTGTCTTACAGTGTAGACAGTGTGGCTGCAAGATAAATATCATACTACATGAAATAGAAGGCTGGTCCTCACTAGCAACAAGAAGAAAACTACACGCTGTCGTTTTAAGTTATAAATGTCTCCTACTGAAGCTGCCTCAGTGTATCACACCTCTTCTCAAATTTCAAACTTCTGTTCATCAGAGCAGATCCCAGGACTGGCTAACTCTGGATGCCCCAGCAGTAAACGCTGAACTTGGGAAGACCACCTCCCAGCACTTCGCTCCATATAAACAGAAAGACTTAGAAAGAACTTTAAAACTTCAACATGTCTCAATGAGATAATCTGATTAAATAAAGGTCATAACAATAATCATTTTCATTAATTGATGAATCTCTTGATTACTTTTTTGATTACTTGTTTAGGCTTTTCCGAGAGCCCACGGTGACATCTTCAAATGTCTCCTTTGGTCTGTCCAACCGTCCACAGATCAATCATATTCCATTTAAAATGATTTACAACACAGAAAAGCAGTAAATCTTCACATTTGAACGACTGGAATCAGCAAATATGGCATTCACTTGGATTTCTTTCTTGATTAAATGACTTTAACAATTAATCAATTATCAGAATCGTTGCCAGTTAATTTTCTGTCAATGGACTCATCGATTAAATGACTAATTGTTTCAGGTCCAACAAACAGGGATATAATTATGGGACTAATTTATATTAAATCAGTATCCATAATATCATGAAGTTCTGATTGATGGTCTTTGATATGGAAAAAGTATGAAACGCAAGTGTTTTGACAAGGTTCTGTTTGTAATGTTACACAATGACAAAACAGCATAGTGGCAACTAGATTTTTAGAGATTCTTTTCTTTGCTGTCCTAAGGTGTTTTTGCAGTACCTCTATAATAAAGTTGTAGGGGAGTGCATTTGAGGTGAGTTAAGCAATTGATATTTGAATCATTATATTCCCATAATATTTCTGTAGGATACTATTCTGTAGAATATAAGCTGCAGTTTATTGATTTATTTAATTTATGTTCTACCCCTAAAACTCATTCCTCCTGGAGAAAAGACTTAATGACGAATTGTGTCAAAGCCGTTTAACCTTGCGAAATCCATTTATAACACTTAATGCTCTCGCCCATGCATTCAGGTCCCCTAACTGGGATTTAAGGATCTCCAGGGGCCCTTTAGGGAGGCCCCCCAGAAAAATTCCACCCACTAGACAGTATCCCAATTTCAAAAAAAAATTATGAAACTTCTTGGACTTCTCACTATTATTATTTCCTACAAAGCCCAGATCAAATATCTGATTCAATACAAAATGAAAATCTAAATAAATTCCAAAATTGGGTTGGGGTCCCTGCGACACATTGGCCCCTCTTATTAGTGTCTATAGGTAGGAGGTGTTGGCAGTGGTGTGGAACTGTTAATGAAACCTACTTACAGGGAAACGGTTCTGTTGGGTAAGAAGCTGGGCTGCAGGGTGTCCATCAAGTCCACATCATCACACACAACTTTGACTCGGACGTGCTGCCTGCTCAGCTCTTTGGACCTCTCCGCCGAGCAGTGACAGCTGTCAACGATCAGGTCCGGACAGTTTCTGTTGCTCAGGCTCGACTCCCACAGCCCGACTATTACGCACAGTAGAGTCAGCGCTCTCATGGTGGACTGAGATTCTTTTAAATACGCGCTCCTTTCAAGTTATATCCTCCCAGCTTCTGTGACAAGTCGGGACCATTTCACGTCGCCTTCCGTTACATTACAGTACAGCCTGAGCTCGAGCTGCAGTCCGAATCTCACGCGTTGCCGGTCACCTGCTGCGTCCCCAACAGCTGTAAACTTTCAGCGCTACTTTTGCGATAAAACTCCAGAGGAAAGTGAAACATCAGGGGTGTGAAACGCTGTTTATTTGCCATTCTGTGTTATAATAAGTCCTACAAACTGTTTTCTGTGCTGCGGCATGCGTAGGGAAAACTACCAACGGCGCGCTTTCAAAGTCCGGATAAACTTTACTGCGACACATCCTCTCCAAGAAATACGTGTTTGAGGATAAAAATCGCGCCCAATCAGCCACCTAAAATCCGTCTCCTGTCTGAGCTACTGCATGCCGTGTTGTCATTCACTCTCATCATCCACTTCTTGCGCCCTCGGACTTGTTGCGCAGTGTCCAGAAAGTCCCTCCCCGCCGAGTCCTGACAGCCTCCAGCGTGGGCTTCTAAGCTTTTCATATCTCATATAGACACACGAGGCCACACAGACACACATTTCATAACATCTGATATCAGTAAATCACAATCACAAATCACAAGAGTAGAGTGTTTCCTTGTTTTCATTTCACATAATTGTTCATTTCCTAGGAAGCAGCAGTGGAATGGGAGTAAATCATCTGATCCAAACAGTAACCACAGGATGAAATAACAGTGGAATTAAACTATTTCTCCACTGTGCCACCTCCAAGGGTCCCTGGAGGTCCCTGGGACCAACTTCGGGATCTGCAGCAGTGCACTGCATGTGTGTCAGGCATGATTTCTCAAACACAAACATTTACACTGCCTGATGAAAAGTGTTGCTGTTTGTTTTATTCCCTTCATTTACTCGGGAACAGCTGCGAAGGAACTGTTTGTATCCATTTTCTGAGGCCTGTACACAAACTGAAAATGATCTAAACCTTGAACCACTTCTGAATCACCATAATACTCCTAAACCTCAAAGTCTAGGAACTTTTTTCTATAATATTCCTTTAAGGTCTTACATGGGATCCTAAAAACTACAATCAAATACACGTCCATCTTTTATTTAAGTGTCCTCCTAAATAAAATGATATATTTATTATAGTACATTGCAGTGTCACATTAAAGCATCAAGATCCATATTGCTCTGCTGTGATTAGCTGCAATGACAAGCTGCTGCAGGCATCGGCACTTTACGAGCAAAGGACACACTTGTAAACCTGACATTCATTTAAATGATGGTAATAAATAAAGAATATGAGTTGGAAAGTGACCGGGTTGACACAGTAACACAATGTTGGACTCGTGGAGATGATTAATGGCTTGATCATTTATAGCTGAACTTAAAATATTTCAAAAACGGCCTAAAAAGAAAGAGAAAAAAAGTGTTTTAGTTGGCTTAGAAATGTCTTTATATTCTTGCAGTGCCTGACAAAGTGAGTGTGACTTGAAAATAAATGTGTCTGTTTATGAAACATGTTGACTGAGAGGTATTAATGCAGTAAAAACACAGTTTCAGCTTTCATTAACACTATTCTGTACCAATAAAAGCCCTTCCAGTCCCAGCCACTTCATGACTCCTGACACAGAAAGACAGACAATGAGGCCTGACGTCTCTCAGTCCCAGAAGTTTCACTCATTCTTATCAGAGGATGGAGAGTTTGAACAGCTTACACAGTGTAGGCCTATCCAGTGACATCAATCATGTCTGTTGATGGTGGATCCTGTGTATAAAGTGTCTTGCCCCGGGGAGACAGAAGCTGAGACAGCTGGCTGGTTGGGCTCCCCGGGGCCAGGGCGAGGTGCTTCCCCCTGGTGTGTATGTGTGTGTGTGTGTGTGTGTGTGCACTGCGCCCCTTGCCAAATTCCTCCCTCATTACCCACATTGTCTCCGACACAGGCCCAAGAGCACAAAGGAGGATTTGAAGCCGCTCCCACTGACCCTGCAAGCCGCCCGTGTTCCTAATTCTTCTGTCTGACAGGCAAACATGGACTCCGCTCTCCCTACAGGAGCAGGGCAGGACACATCCCTCCCCTCTGTGTTTATCCACATATGGAGGCCTTATTCCCTCCTTATTGTGCTCCCAGGACGCCCTCTCGGACTGTCACTCACGCTTGTTTACACAGATGTATATTTACCTCGTGCCTGTAAGTGCAGAGGAGGATCTTCCCGCCAGCTGACCCCTGGGAAGCCAATAGGAAAGTCACCCGGTGTAGCTGACATTGCCATTTGATATGATCCATCTTTAATGGAGCCTGCAGAAACATTTCCTTGGATGAGAGCCATGGCTGTGCACTGAGCTACTTGTACGCTCTTAATGGAAAACAGAACCGCACACACGAGCCTGTTGTATAAAGGTTTTCTTTCTGGCAGGGGCTTTATTTTCACACCGACAAACCTGTTTTGAATGGGATCGCTAATCAGCACAAACAACATTATTTGAACTATAAAATACTTTACAGTTAAACATTATCGTTAAAAGGACTCCAGATTGCAGTGTTAACTCAAGATAAAGCCTCATTAGCGCACAGCGGAGAGATGGAGTCAATGGCACTGATGCAATGCAAACAGTCTTCCTCTGCAGAGCATGTTCTCATGTTTTCCCTCTCTCACATTAGTGTTCACGGCTCTCCATTATTACTTGGTGACAGAGATGAATAGGCCATGGCCGGCAGCAATCACAGTCCTCACTAAATATTTACCTGCTCCACTTGAAGAGGCCAGGCTACAGCAGGATGACAGACTCTCATTATTACTCCATGACTTTTTGGGGATAAAAGCTCACGGCATTTCAGCTTCTTCTGGTTTTTATGGAGTTCCCGCCGTGTTGTTGAGACAGTGCAAAAGAAGGTGAGAGCTGTTCTTTTGGCTTTCAGCAAATGTGACAGGTGGTTTCTAGTTTCATAGCATGATCATTTATATTGGTGTTATCTGTAGGGTGTGAAATGAGATACCATAGTGCTCCCTCAGTGTTTCAGCCTGAAGAAAGTCAGCTGAGGTTGAAATGTCTTTAGAAAAAAACAAAGAACCCTACATGTGAATTCAAAGCACATGCTCTATATGGACATCAACATGTGAAATTTCCTATTTTCTATGTGTTGTTGTCATCAAACTAAAGTCAGTGTTGTATGTAATTGCAGGGGAAGTAAAAACACACTTGTCACTTTAGTTTAAAGGTGTAATGTCAGATAAAACCAAAAATGTGTGTTTGTATAATATTTACATATTATTGGTATTTTTTTGAAAGGGTGGGTAATTGAATGAACCTTTAGAAATACGACATCCCTTTATTTCATATTTGTCGTCTAAAAACAGTCAAGTTTAAAGCTGCTCTAATCAATATTTTTATATTACCAATGGATTAAATGACTACATGAAATGTCAAAGGACTTGATCGTAGTAATGAACCCACATAGACTCTGCAGTTCCCTTTCAAGTTTTACGGCCCGCAACTTTTGTTTTGGTTCAGTCTCATCACTCATCAGCATTGAGTTCAGGTGCACCTGTACACTACCTGCCCAACACAGTGCAGCATTTAGCAGCTAAAGAGACAGACATTTCCCTCAGGAGTTGGTGGAAACCAAAACAGAGCTAAAAGGAGAGTGAATAATGTACTTACATTCTCTAAGTGGTCACAAACATGACTCTGTGTGTCTTCTGGATGTGAAAGCGGCAATTGTTAAACTGCTTTCTAAGGTGATAATAGTCAGTGTTGCATTTACAGCTTGTTGCACTGCCCCCAAGTGGCCAAAAAAAAATAAATTATTGCAGATTTAAAGATCTTTAGAAAATCAAAATCAGCCTTCCACCATGTGTAATTTGTGTGAAATTGTAGAATGTAAACTCTTCTATAGGTTGTTAAAACCTCCAAACTCCCAGACACAATACTGAGGACATGACCTCCGTGTCATTGCTAGCCTGTATTCATTACATTTCCTGTTTTACCTTCTTTGCCTTGTCTAAAGCACTTGCTCAGTGTTTCACATGTGCACACCTGCCACACCACCATTTTGCTGCTTTTTACATATGTAATCCAAGTTAGTGTAGTTTACTGTCCATTCTTAGCAACTTGGGCTATGAGAAGTGAGGAAGGTTCATGTCCAGATCCCTAAAGATCATGACCCATTGGTTTCTGTGGGAGTCAGACGTGAGCTGTCCAGACATTTAATCAGCAAATACACGCAATCCTTCTTCTCCACACATTAACATGTGTTTGTGGAAGTTTGACGAAATGCGAGTGGGCACTGGGCACCTGTGACATGTATTGTTGTGACACAGCGAACGCCAACATGAGCCCATGGCTTTTAACCAGCTTAAAGCCCAGAGGATTCTGGTCAAGAAAAGTCAAGTCAAATCAAGTCAGATTTATTTAGAAAGCACTTTTTAAAAAGTGCTGCGTCACTTTCTATAGAGAACAAAGGAAAGGGAGGTGTAGTATGTGCCGTGGTTAGCATCTGATCTAGTGCTGCCACAGTCAAAAAAGTGATAATGCTAATTCTAACCAGAGAGCAACAGTCACAGCAACAACACAGTATAAAAATCTAATTACATGTTATGCATTGAACAACCTGGCTTCCTTTCCTGGATAAGGGGGTACTTAGATGCATTTACTATCAATAAACTAAGACTCACTAAGGTGCCAAGAGGATTTGGGAAACCAGTGCTACTTTTAAACTTGAGAAAGGAGGACGGTGCGGTGTGAGCTGGCGTGTTGGTGTTCCTACAGCGGCAGGGTGGACCCACTGACCACCAACCACCAGGGTACGGCACAAGGACTTCAGTAAAGCTTTGGAACATGTATAATGATCTAAACAGAAACTACTGGAATTAATCTTCTGAGGCCCTTTTATGAGAGTGCGGATGTGTTATTGCCTCCGCAGCCTTCTTGTACTTTCCCTCGCCTGGGAATATAAGCACTGCATCACAAACCAGATGCCAACAATGAGTTTGAGCTGCAGTCGTTTTCACCTCATTTACAAACCGGGCACATGACAGCTTTTGCACGAAATTGTTTTCAAGGGAGGCTGCGGACAATAAGTCGAGTATATTCATTTGTAATCACCGTTTCCCCTCAAGTCTCATAAACACGCTGCACATAAACTTCTCCCTTGTTTTCACATCTCAATACGATCATCGTGGAATTTCATCAGCTCGCTCGTTTGTCATCATTAGCGTTGATGGAGGTCACTCTGCACCCGTCTGCCGATGCTCAACAATAAGTTTGACACAAATAAAAGCTATTTGGGCTGGGAGTACTCCAAGGCTGTTTACTGTGGCTTTTATTTTGTTGTTTTGACACTCAGTGTTGGCGGAGAGACAGAGGATACGTAGCCCAGCTCCATCTGTGGTGCAACAGTGAACTCGGCCTTATAAGTATTCTAGTCTCCATCCATAATCCGACCTGCGTGAGCGGGGACCCAATGAGGAGATGAAGTACCATGGGAAGGTTTCCTGGCAGAGGAAAAAGGAGGGGAAGGGCACTGCAAACAAAATCCTGTTTCAACAAGTCATTTTATCATGTTTCCAGTCTTAAAACAAGATTTTTTTATAAAACAAAACATTGAAAACAATCTGCCAGCAGGGCGCACAAAATTCACTCGCACCTTTGAGCTCATCTCGGTTCTCTTTTAAAACAAGGAACAATATTTCGAAACATATCACGCCGATCCTTAGGTGTAAAGAAGTCTTTCTGCATGTGGCTTTTTCTCCTTTTAAAGATTTTAGAATAACAGATTTATTTCTTTTGACATTTTTTGTAGCAGTATAAAAAAAGAAAGAAAAACATTTCCATGCTGCCCTTTACTTATCATCTGAGTTATTCTTGGATTGTGTGCAATTCTGTCTATTTCGCAGAGCTGGGAAAGGGCAGGACACATACATGCACACACACACACACACACACACACACAGAGAGAGAGAGAGAGAGAGAGAGAGAGAAGGATGCACCAAACAGTCCCACCAGTGTGATGGATATGGGAATTAAGTGACAATACTGGGCCCTATTGGGGAAAGGGGGGAAACTACACTATGTTGTACTCTTCTTTAGAAGATAGGGTACAAAAACCAATGGGGTTTCATACATGGGATTACTGGCTTGCTTTTTACTGTTTATAGCACAAACAATGAACAGGAAACAGAAGCAAAACATGTTTAAAATGAGCATATATTACCAGAATCTATTTTGGACTGATTTCAAACAAAGATGTATTGTCTGATGGGTTGAATCTAAAAACGGCCCTGAGGGCGGGCTTGCATGTGAACTCTGACCCCAATGGCTGTAAACTTAGAATAGCAAGGGGTAACAGGCAGGGCTCCCATAGCCTGCCCTATCATGCCCATTTCTGTAGCTTAATTGTTAGTTGTTCTCAGTGGTGAGATAGGTCATCACAGAGTCAGAGCTGCAGCTCTCCCACGGCAGATATTTCACGCCTGTCGGTGGATCTCTCTTTATCTCTCTGCCTCCTTCTCTATTAAAAAGACACGCTTTGGCTCATTCTGAAGACGCCTTCCTCATAGCTGCTGAGAGAGGCTTACAGCTGGACACTTTGTTGCAAGAGTAAGAGTATCAAGGTCTGAGTTCATCCCCGCTGCACTACAGTGTGCACCCAGTTAGTGCTTCTTTTTTTAACCATCCTTAATTCATTGCAAATCCACTCATCTTCGACATGGCCTTCACACAGAAACATCTCTTTTCTGTTTCCCGCCCGCATCAAAGGGGGTGGATAGGAGGAAATCAAGAAAGCACATGTCGCTCACCACAAGAACCTCCAGTTAAGCCCTGCCTCACCAACAGACAGTTCGCCAAGAGAGTGAAGCAACTCTGAGCTTTTCAGCGACACATGCTCATGGATACTTCATGGTTAGGATGTGCTGGTGCCCCAACGTCCCCCCCCCCACCCCCACGTCCCACTGCTCCAATGCTTTCACACTTTCGTGAGCCCTGCAGTCTGCCATCCAAACCGAACTCTGCGCTCAAAACACTCTCTAATTGGTCAAAACCACTTATTTGGCTTGTGCGGCTCGGCCTCCCCACAGAATGTTCCACCGCTCTGCCACAGCAAAGACTGGAAGGATGCAGCGGGATGTGGGCACAAGGAGGAGAGGCGTGGCTGGTATCGACAGGAGAAAAAAAAAAAACCACGGCCTCAAAATCCAGAGGGTTGATGGAGCATTCCCAGATGAGCTAAAACAGCAGATAGCCTTGAACAGCTGAGCTCATTAAATCTGAGGGCTTCTGTGAGAAAATCGAGAACTACTAAACAAGTGAATTGGTGACCGATTCTGCAGCTGGAAAGCAGGGCAGCTATCATACCTGCATTTCATTTGCTGCCCCTGTTACCTCTTGGCAAGGTTGCACAGACATAACAACATAACAATATACTGTCCCAACAAGATTCATCCAAACTGGCACACCAGAGTAAATCCACTTCCAGCGCATGAGACTGGATGGTGTTTCAGGCTATCCCAGATCACTGCACTTAGCATGTGTTCAGTATTTTGCAACTGAGTACTACAAAAGAGATTTATCAAACTGGCAAAATCCAAATAGTGTTAAGTATGTTGTCACCTGCAGAAAATTTACAAAAACCGTTCTCAAGTACTTTTCTGTGATAGTCTACTGCCTCTTTTCAGTATCTTTTTCAGGAAATCTCCACCCATCTGTCTCCATATACTAATTAGAAGTTGCTATTGGCCCTAGCCCTCTGGCCTACAGTGTTTCATTCTTCACTTACTAGACCATTGACATGTTTTATTGACTGAAATACAATAAGCATTTTTGCCAAGTTCACTTTTGTTTTATTGCTCATGTCAATTAATTCCCTTCGCTTTGTAAAATATAGACATGAAAACAGACAGGGTTTCAGTTGAATATGTCTCTCAACGAGTTAGGACTTTATGGAGTGTACTGTTAAAATAGCAACATAGGTTTAACACATGAATAAGCAGGGAATTTATTGCCTTTATTACATGACTGTCATGAGGCAATAAAGACCTCAGTCCCCCAAGTTTTTGGATGGGATAGCAGAGGGCCTCCGAGCAACTACAGGATTTTTACGACTGATTTTTGCTGAGAGTACTGAGCGTAGCACCCTTTCCCTGCCCTCATTGAAATTTGTACGTTAATGGTGGCAGTTTGAAATAAACATATTTCTCACAGATAAGCTCATATAACACTTGTTTTACTCCCCAAAGGAAGAATTAGTCCTGATTCAGTCCTCTACTTGATGAAAGAAAACTTTTGCCATTAATTAAGGAGGGAATGCAAGAGCTGCTTCAGCAGATGGGTTCCGAGGTCTTTAGAAAAACAGCCTCTTCATCTTTTTAAATGGGAGACCATGCATCTGATGGTGTTCTGCATTGCCATCAATGATGCCCTGTACAAAGGCAGAGAGTAGTAACTACAGGAACTGTGAAACTGATTCAGGCTTCAAACACAAAGCACATAAAATGGATATAATATATATAAATGGTCCTTAATTTTATGCACTATAGTGCTACGTATCTCTGTTTTGCTAGGTGTCTGCTTGTCCATTACTGATCATATTTATATTGAAATCAATATGATAGATATATTTAAAATATTCCTGTAGATATAAAGGTTGCTTAACCACACTAAGTCATGCAAATTCCACTAGTTAAAAACTGAGATGGCAGTTTTTGCAACTCTGCCAAGCTTGTTAGCATTAGCAGGAGTTTGGCTATAGCTTTTCTTTCTCCATCATTATTGGATTTAGCTACTGCCTCATTCAGTTATATAAAGCAATAAGGAAATTAAAATTCAGCTTTAGCTAAGGCTAGTCGTGGCTATCTCACCAGATAGCTAACACTTGATATAATGTTAGCTCTCTTGCTTTAGCTGTAGTTGTCTGTCTCTGTGACACAAAGTGTAGTTAATGCAGACTGGGCAGCAATACGAAGCCAGAATGCAGTAACTACCCACTCAGAGTGGTAATATAATGAATGTGCTTTGTCTTGTTTTTTTAGCTGTTGTTATCTGTTTTCACAGATATTTCTATGGCATAATAATATTCCATATGGTAACACAGATGCCAAAAAGTCAAATTCCAGTCTTAACTTGATTTTGACCAAATATACACATGTGGTGTGTTTTGGCTTTTAGGGCCGTGTGTTCCTATGGAGAGCAGATTAACCCGGGTTAAAGTCAGCTCACCCCAAAGGGTTTCTCATGTTCACACATACTGTACTCTCCAGGGAGGTCCTGGAACAAGATGGATGTAACTTGAAGCACAGCGCCGGGGCCCTCAAACCCCCGAGGCCGGCTAACCTCTGCTCCGCTGCTCTCCACTCTGCTCGGCCCTGATGTGTGTTTTTTCACTCTCTCGCTCTCCCCTGATTTCCTGGGCTTATTGAGTCATGATTGCACACCAGCGCCCAGTGACAGAGGATGTCAGTTGGCTGTCAGGCATTCAGGAGGCTCCAGCTGAATCAACAGTCTATGCACAGAAAACGGCTCACTCAGACAGACACACATCCACAGCACCTCAGTCTCTTTTGTAGATATACATAGAGGAGAAAAGCTATAAAAATATGGCTACAAAAATAGACAAAGAGATATTTACTACCTCTTATGGACATCATGGAAACATAACCTGAGGCAAACAGTTTGCTGTGAATGACATCAGAAGCTGGCTGAGGATACTCTTTCTGGCCGCCCTTATCCTCAGCAGACGGGCCCATACATCTCTGTGACGCACTGCAGGAGTTAAAAATATTAGCTCTTTTTCCTGTTCTCTTTTTTTCTCCTCATTCCATTGCCTTCCCTTTCACTCCCTCCAGTTCATGACACTGGAAGCGTGCCAAGCAAAATGTTGACCGTGATTCCCTGGCGTCAGTCGTGAAGCTGGTTCTGCAGGGCCGCTGCTGGCTCTGGCCGTAAGCAGCGCCGAGCTACGATTGGCTGCCGAGAGCCAACAGGTAGCATACCTTAGAGAGTTTACAGATGCGCTAGGACAGAATTTGCCAATTGAGAAATGGACAGAAGTCTGGTTTAGGCTTGAGAAAAGCTTTTTCTGATTTTACTTTTTGAAATAACTTCCGCACTGTCTGTCCCCGAGTCTCCAAGGAGACGGTCCAACAGGATTTATCTTCAAAGAGCCTTGACATGTCTAATGTGCCTGCTGGTCAGTCATCAAGGGGTCAAGCTATTCTCAGAACCTCCAGTGGAAAAAAACGAATTCAGCATGGAAGACACAAATGAGCACACTCTACCTCCTTTCATTCAACTAAATTCACGTCAGAAAAATTCACAAAACGTTCAAAAATAAACAGTCCACTGACTTTTTACAAGCATATTCACAGAGAAGTAGCCAGCCACTCTAAATATGGATTGAAATAAACCATCTGACCCTTTGATTTCTCTCCACTGGTTTTGTATGAGACTGAGCTCTTTAAAGATCCTTCATTTGTGGGTAACTGGTCACCACTGCACCCCAAATGCCAGCAGGCCACAGGCCAAACTGCCTGCAGCCTGGAGACTGGTACTGTGTGACATCACGTCCTGTCATTGTGTTGAGAAGGCAGAGCTGAACAGACCAGAGAGTGGGCCAGTAACATCCCAATCAAGCCTCTGACTGCCTTCAGTCCCCCAACAAAAACAGAACTTACAATTAGAGGAAAACTACAAGAACAACAACAGACTTTAGTCCAGACGTATGAGTCATAAGAGATAATAGCAAAACAACAACCAGTTGCTTCTGTCATGGGTTGGTAAACACTGAGAAAAAAATGATTGTACATTTATCCTCGAATGGTCTCGAACAATGGAACTATTTTATCCCTATGCAAAATAGTGAAAATAATGGGAATATAAATACCCAGTTTAGCCTGCTCTCCCACAGTTAGGTGAAGTGATTAATTTATCTGTTGATGAAGCTTCTTGGTTTGGTTTTTACACAATGTGCAGTGCCTTGTAGTTGTTTCTCATAGATGTTTTATTGAACTGCCTTTTTACTGTGGGAAGCAGAGAGCTGTTGATTCTTTGAACTTTATGCAGGGCATTCAAAATCTTTTTCCAGTGCGTTTTTCTAAAATGCACTGCTATGTTGAAAGAGAAAGATGCAATGGCAGAGTTACTGAGCTGAATTTCATAAATATTACATTTCTCCTAAATAGTCGTGATTATTTTGTCAAAGCTTTACTACTGCTGAAGCCAGAGTGATTTCATTGTATTCAGTTCGTTAAGGAGATCAGTGGATTTGAACCAGTACAATCTAAATGGATGCACTGATGTAATGAATGAAGTGCTCATGCCAAACATATGTCTGAGATAATTTAGAAACAGTGTCGCCGTTTCACAGTTTGAAAGCACATGACAAGTTTATTCACTTTTTAACTGTAGTGTCCCACTCGGTACATGTCTTGGTTGCAATAGTAAATGTTTGTCATTGATTTATGAATGTTGTTGTAGACAGTCTGAAGATCTGAGTGTGAAAATCACTAGAGTATGTTTTCTTTATTTTTTTAACTTACTTTTGTACTTGTGTTCCTGGCTTATATGGCTTTTACATAAAAACTTCATTCATTCATTCATTATTCTTTCCTTAAAGCAGCTATAATCAATATTTTTATTATAACAAAGTATAAAATGACAATGTGAAAACAATGTGACAGTGTGAAAGGGGTCACTCGTAGTGATGAACCTACAGAAAATGATCACCTGAGTCTGCAGCTCCCCTCGGCTTTATGGAGATTTGTAGTGAGTTTCAACTCATTGTTTAGCTGTCCGGCCTGCAGCTTTACGGTTTTGGTTCACTCTCGCTGCTCTCATAGCGTCGATTTTGGCACCAAACAGCAGGCAGACAAAGTTAGCGACTAGCTGGTGAACATAGTGGAGCATCAGGAGACCAAAGAAAGAGTTAAAAGAGAGTGAATATTTGACCTACATTCACAAGATGGTCAAAAACACAACTCCAAATGATCATGTTGCTCCATAACTGCTGGATGAGTAAATAAGCAACTGGTAGCTAACAAAGTTGTGTTCACAACTTGTTTCCTCTGCCCCCAAGTGGCCAAAAGAGTCAGTTATTGCAGGTTTAAGAAAACATACTGTGTACATATATATAATATATATATTGGCCGATATATCTTTCTTTCAGATATTTTTGACCAATGGATATCGATAGGTTCGCAAAATGATTACCAGTGTTGGCAATAATAAAAAACTAAATTCTAATACATAAAATTAAATTTTTTTTAATTTATTTTAATTTATATATCTATGATGAGAAAATCTCTTTTCAGCTCTGCTCAAAACTCATTCTCATGCAACCTGTGATGAGAGGTCACAAGTAGACATGGCTGTGTATAATGTGTAAACATCTAATTCTGTTTAGGCGTCCTAGAACTCTCTGTGTCTCTGTTCTGACTCATAGGGATAAACACATTTGTACTGGATCTCAGAGAAGTTGCTGATTCAAATTTGTTAGATGAATGAAGTCCAACTGCACGTCTGAGCCTTCATACATCCAAAGTGTTTGAATAAATGAGATTTATGGTATTTTAGGATATGTCTTGATATGTATCTAAATCTCAGCCTCCCTCCCTCAGCTGTATTCACCACCACTCCTTCTTATAAATATATCTGTTCTGCTTAAATGTTGTTCTGATATTTGGGGCTAATTTAAATGAACACTGACTAGTACTAACACCCATCCTTACACTCCAGTAAAGGAGGTGTTACTCTGCTTCTGTCAGCTGAAAGTGGGTCAGAATCTCAGTTTTCTATCTTATTTTATTAATTCCTCACCTGTAACGCAGCTCCTCTGCAGCTTATGGGATGGCAAATTCAGCTTGACCTTTACTCAGGCTGCACATCTTTCTTTGAAATGTTATTACTATGCCTCAGTCATGCATGTACTTTTAGACACCTGTCAGTTTCAAGCAAGGGTGTAGTTGACAGTTTTTCAACTCAGCGGTCGTTGATGTATTTTATCACCCATCAGGCTCTCTGTCTCTCGGGGCAGGGGGAAGATGTACTTCACTTCTGACTGTGTCACTCCATGGTGCCCTAAAGCAGTGATTCCCAACCAAGGGTACTTGTACCCCAGGGGGTACTGCTGCATTTGACAGGGGGTATGTAGATAGACTGTGGAGTAACTCAACTCATTTGAAAAAGTAGAAATTAGGATTTGATTTAAAAATATATATTAACATATTGAGTCAATTAAATATGATCTAAAAGTAATTGATAAATGGAATTTTAACTAAAAGTAATGGTTACATGGAATCTTAGCTAACAGTAATAGATTAATGGAATATTAGCTAATGGATAAATAGAATATTAGCTAACAGTAATAGATTAATGGAATATTAGCTAATGGATAAATAGAATATTAGCTAACAGTAATGGATAAATGGTTGAAACATCCAAATTCTGCCTTTCCAAGTGGTAGTATTATGAATGCAAAGTTGACCAAACCAACTTAAACATTCACAGTTCAATTGTAAGAACAAAATATTGTAACCATTTTATGTTATTTAATAAATGGTGAAACATCCAATTTAAAATCAATTAAAAAGTACAGATTTAGAATACTCTGGCTGGTGTCGACGTACTTGAGTAGAGAATCTGGCTGGGAACCAGTGCTTAATGCACCCTATAGGCTGCAAAAAAAAAAGTTACCAACACATTTTATCAGATTTTCACTTTTTAAAGATTCGTTTTCACTAAATGAAGAAACATCTACCTATGCAACATGCAAATCCTTGTTGTTTCTAATATGTAATATATGTCTAATTTTGAATTAAGATTCTTTTCATGCTGCATTGGAAACATAGCTCCTTCCCAATTAAGACTTTGAGATTGAATGCCGCTTCAAGTACATTTTTTGCAGCATGTTGGAGATAGCAGCTATGTGTCTGTCCATCCTCGTTTAACTTGCCTGGGTCCAGAGTGGCAGATAAGAGCTCACTAAATAACAAGGAGCAGCTAGCGGGCCAATCTGCCCAGGGAGAAGAGACAACCCCTGAGGACTGTGGCCCTCAACTTCAGTGACAAGTTAATCTAGAGAGGGCTGCTCTTCAACTGGACTTATTCCTTTGAGTGTGTGTGTGTGTGTGTGTGTGTGTGTGTGTGTGTGTGTGTGAGAGACATGCCTGCACCAGGTGTTTGTGCAGCACGCACACTTCACTGCAAGCTTTGACAATAAAATCATAGCTCTCTCAACACCTTCCCATCCCCACTTATAAATATTACACTGACCCTGCTTTTACTGTCCCCAGACGCCTGCATTCCCATGTAATGAAATGAAGAGACAGGCAGGTAGTACTATTTGAGTGGGAATATTAAAGGATTTATATTGATCAATAACTTCATATTATGTGTTTGAGTATAAAGAGTACCAGGAGAGGCATCTGTCTCATCCGAATACGTTCCCGATGATGTTTACAGACCGGAAACCTGACGCTCACAGAGTCTGATATCTACCTAATATAATATGTTGTGTGAGTGTGTACTTTCTGTAAGTGTGCAATACGCACAACTTATCCTCCCGTGTGTGTGTGTATGAGAGTGTTAAGACATGCACGCATAATTGTGTATCTGCTCTGCCTGTGTATGTGTGTGTGTGCCTGCGCCGTCTGAGGTTGTGTCTATGTTTCTATCTACTTGCTCTTAATTAGGGGAAGCAGTAGGCATTGCAGTTCCGGAGGGGATTTTATGGCTATGTAAACATCATACATCATGATTCAGCGGGGTGAGGCGAAAGCAGCCCAGCGGCTGCCAAATCTCACTTAGATTGCTGTCTGGATGGCAACAGTCAGGGGTGACACAGCCTACGTGGAAGTGATGACTGATTTGTTTCTCTGGGTCAGAACACATGAGGGTGGATATTTGTCTCTAGGTATTTGCACTTCAAGTATCACATATGCTTAAAATGAAAGCAAAGGATTTAGTCACACATTTAATATTATATGCTTATTTCTGAAAGCAGCAGTAGAAGATAGTGTCAGTTATTGCCAGTTCAATAACATCTCAGATAACTGTCTCTTCACTAATATCAAGGAAATTACAACTGAAACTCTAATAAATGCATTATTGTCAAAATAATTACTGTGAACAAAGGAGACTACGTCGAGACTAAGTAGCTTCGATTTTACCCAGCATCACTCTGTTTCTTTTTATCTTGAAAGAAGAGGATAAATATGTTAGAAATGGTTTTTCCGTCAGCATCTCAACCATTCCACTATCTGCCATTTGCACAGACTCTGAAAGCTTTAGTTTTTTTCCTGTTTTGGCAATCCAACACACGTACTAAATCTAGCACTGTGGCACAAAAAGCTATACTGCTTTTATTGTGGATGTTGTAAGGAGCTTTAGTGCTACCTGTCAATCAATTCAGTTTACAGTGTTAAGTGAAGCTCCCGTTTGTTTCCACCAATCCCACAGTATCCACTAGGCTATTCGTTTCGCTGCAAGCGGAGAGATATTTAACCTGCTGGCTGTTGAAGCGGCGCTGCAACACATGATGGATGTGTTGCGCACTATCAGGCAGTGTTCTGCATTTGTTATATATGTGAAGTTTTGCATGCTCTTATTCACTTTGTCATAGAGGATGACAATCGTGGCAGGGAGAAGGGTTGCACTGGGAAATGCTCGGCTATATCACAAAATGCAAATGTGTCTTACATTACAGAACAGGTGAAGATTACTCTTTCAGAGGAAGTTGTTACAATCCTAGAAATAAGACGAGGATGAAGTTGGTGAAGTTATTAGTCTTTGCGATAAACAACCACTGCTACTGGAAATATGTAAGGGAAAGCATGCAGCTACCACAGAAGACCAATCACAGTTCTTACAGTCCCCACGCAGCCCACACTGCACCTATGCATCATTAAATTCTTGTGTTTTAGCTCCGGCGGGACCCTTTCTGTGTGTCTCCGACATTCATATGTTCAAACACTGCTCTGATCAATGTGATCTAAGAGCCCACTTTGACACGTCTCACACCAATTTTCCGAAGGAGCGTTGAAGTGCAACATTAAAATTCTGCACTGGTTATTAAAAACTTTCTAATAAATTAAAAGAAAACACAACTTGTCAAATTATAAAAATACAGTAGACACATGAGTACAGCAAAATATAGAACTTAGCGCTGGAATGATTGATTAATTGATTAGTCAGTTGACAGCAAATTAATCGACAACAATTATAATTGTTTAAGCATTTTATCAACCAAAAATGTCAAACATTAAGTGGTTCCAGCCCCTTAAATGTGAGGATGTGCTGCTTTTCATTGTTTCCTGTTATTATAAATTGAATATGTTTACATTTAGGATTGTTAGTGGCAATTAGAATTAAATATCCCTTCATTCTTTAAATTAATTCTCCATCATTAAAAAAATCCAAAACCTATGAATATTCAAATATTTCTCATTATGTGCAGTGGAGGCTTCCCGTTTCCACATCACCACTTGTGTAAGTTTCATATTGGATGGTGATTGGCTCCAAACTAGTTGTGATGTCACAAAATCATGCTTGTAGGTACAAGTCAAAATTTAAGGTGAGCACAGAGACACGTTCCACCTTCAGCAGATGAATGTGAAAACAGCCTTCTAGTTTCAAACCGCAGGTACATCATTCTGCACAGTGAAGCTCAAACATCCAAGTAAACTAACACAAAGCAAAATATATTTTTGGTGGATAGTTTTTATCCAGGCTAAATGGTTCAACACCTCTGATACAAATGTAAACGTATGCTACTTTAACTTCCTTTGTCAGTGCTGGAAAGTAACTAAGTACTGTACTTAAGTACAGTTTTGAGGTACTTTACTTGTGTATTTCCACTTTTTACTCCACTACATTTATTTAACAGCTATAGTGACTTTTCCAATTTCGATGTGACATTAAAAACATATGATCAGTTTATAAGATATGATCCCTTGCTGTTGATGAGACTACCCAAAAGTATATAGAACAGATCATATTAGCCCCACCTCAACCAGCAACAGCATTTAATTACTGTTTACATGTTAATGCATCCATAATAAGGATCCAGTAATATAATCATTGAACACTCATTCACCCATTCTTCCATCTTGTACTGTTCTTTTACTTTTGATCTTTTAAGTACATTTAGCTGAAAATACTTCTGTACTTTCATATAAGTAAATCTTTGAAAGCAGAACTTATACTTATAATAGAGCATTTCTTTAGTGGTATTGCTACGTTTACAATTATGTACCATTATTGTACATTATCTCAACACTTCTTCCACCACGGTCCTTTGTTGACAAGTCACCCAAACACACACACTCAGCCCAGGCTGTCGCAGATTTCTGCAAATAAAGTCGCCATGTGGATAATCATTGACAAGCTTTGCTGCATGTGTTGATCATTGCTTCTTCTTAAGGACATGGGGATGAGGTTTCCCTGCGCCATGTCTCTGATGTCTTACTGTGCTAATGATTTTTTGATGCTGAAAAAGCACACATCACACCTCTGGATTTTTTAGACTGAATACTAGGTGGCAGGTGTTATTTTTACAGTAAAGTCTGCATTGAAAAACCAACGAGTCATACTGAACTTAAAGTACTTGTTAGGGTTATATCAGGTGAATGTATTGGAGACTTTCATTATGTTCACTCTTTAGAGGCAGTTTCAGTTGTTCCAGTGTGTGTAAGATATTTCTCTGTCTTCGTCTCCCTCATTTTGTCCTATCTCGTCTATTACACAGCTGAAGAGGGTTTCTTCTTCTTCTTTTAGGAACTCCACAGTGGGACTAACCTGATTTAATAAAAAATAGATAGCAAAAATAAAGACTAATAGACATTGTGGGGTAAGTAGAGTGGAGGAAGAAGCATCTAATACCAACCATAGCAATGCTGTTTCTAATCTTAGAGTGGTCTACTCTCTTTTATTTGCTTGAACTTGTGCCTTTTCTGTCCCAAAATAAACTGATTGCAAAAGGATTTAGACCCATCACGAGTGTCACTGAGAGCCAAATATTAGCGTTTATGGCTGTATTACATGAGCGCCCAGATTATGGGCCCAACATTATCCAAAACCTCAGAGGAGCATTAACATTTGATTGCAGCACCCCATTAATGAGCGCAAGGTCACGCAGAGTCCAGAGTGAAATAGGGTCCTGTCATAATCTTCACTTTATAAAAAGTCCCCTGACACCTGCTAATTAACACCGTCCTGCGCACGAGTCAAAAACCACACCACCTCCCTCTCTGGGCGAGTGGGTGGTTAATCAGCCTTAGCTGCAGATGTGTTATTTCTGATAGGTACGCGAATGAAACTTTCTGATTTAACCCAGGCCTCGAGGCCATCCCTCCGCCAGCTGGCCCCTGCCCGCTGGCACACACCCCCTCCTCCCTCTTTCCTTTCTCTCTCTCAGCAGCGAGCTGTGCGCAGCTACTGACCCTAATCCCAAACCGCTGCTGTCACTTCTGCTTAGCCACTGCTTCTGATTACTCTACAGGGGTATGCCATAAAAACCCACTTTCTCCATTTTCTCCAGCTCAACACATGAAGCAGACGGCCGATGAATTGTGATATGAGGGATTTCAAAAACATAGATTTTTTTTTCCTTTCCTCTGCTGCCACTCTTTGCCCTTACCCCCATGTGTGCTGCGTTCGCTGACAATTTTAACAGCATCTGTGGAGCAACAAAGACGGCATATGAATTCCACAGGTGTGGAATTGCTTTCTGAGTTTTTTTTTGTTTGTTTGTTTTTTTTTTGTTCAGTCTTTTGACATTTCAAACCTCCCTGTGTCTCATATGGAAGAAGCCATTGTGAAAGGTTCTATATATAAAAAATTACACCCTTGGTAGCCTTAAATATGTGTTTGAATTTTATGAAAATAACACTAAGAGGATTCAAATTCCATGAAAACACTCCTCTATTAAAATGCATCACCTTGATCTTCATCTTGGCAAGATATCTAACCACGACAGTTTCCATTTATGCAGAAAATCTTTTATATGAAATGAAATAAAAGCAAGGAAAATGCCATCTTTGACAGGGCACTCAAGTTCCCTGGCGTATAAAGAAGAAAACCCAAAAATAGGCTGATCAAAAACTACCCAAGCATTATGAGCATCTTCTGAGTTGTGTGCCTTTCTGCTCAAGTCTTTAAAAGGATCTTCTTAGTTAAACCATAAGAGTTTGATGATGCTGGGGGATCAAACAGAAGAGGATCTGCACTGTAAACAGAGAGGAAGTTACCACAGAGCTCCTCAGACTGAATGCCAGTCATCTGCAGACTGTTTTTATGCTTCAGTTTGCCTCTTGTGATTCATGGGAACACCACTTAGAGGCAGAAAATAGAAGCCAATGACTGTATGTTTTATGGGCAGTACAGGTCTGTTTGTGTGTATGAGTGTGTGTGTTAAAAAATACAAAATATATTGCACTGGTTCTCTAATCTAGTATTGTATTATAATTTCATTTTTATAAAATGGCTATAGTTTACCATTACAGTGAGTTCCAAGATTGTCTTTAGTCAATTAAATGAATGATGATAAATGATGATGCCTTTTTTTTTATCTTAAAAAGTCTCCATGTCCCTTTATAGAACGAGTTTTTGCAGAAAAGGGATGCATGGAGAAATTCACTGGAAACATAGTCACCCTAATTGGTGATGCAATTTCTGCACTTTTAGAGATGTTCACAGCCACTGTGTGTAAAAGTTGAACATTTCTGTGGTTCTATTTCTTTGCTGGGCACAGTGACTTCCTGCGGTCTTGTTGTCACCATGACGTTACCAGGCAACCAACATAGACTTCAGAAAGTCATTGACTCATAAGGACTTCTACGCAGCCTGTGTGTAATGTCTTCAGGAGCTTCAGGAGGGGGGCGTTCCAAGAAAATAACCCGGATGATGTCATAGTGATGTCATCAGGGTTATCTCAGCTTGGGCTGGGATATTTTAAATTTACAACAGCCTATGTTAGGAACTGGTAGCATGGAGTTTGAATGACGCGAGCATTTATCAGACAGGGATGGTCTAATGAAACAGGCCATTGAGTTGCATTATGGGAAATGTAGGATCCAGCGGTTTTGGAGGTTGACCATTACTGGGGACTAAATGTCAGGATATCTCGGCCTATGCTGCATCAATTTTGACTTTTTTTATTTTAATTTGTTTTATGTCTCTTGCAAGTCCCACTTCTTTACAAAAGTGCAATACTAAATTGCTGGAGCACCTCTTTAAATGCATAATTGAAGGCAAATGTTTGTCTTAGTTTGTAACTTGGTCTGCAGGTGTGTGTGTGTGTGTGTGTGTGTGTGTGTGTGTGTGTGTGTGTGTTACTCTGCTAAGACAGGCACAGACCGAAATCCAAGACGGACGTTTAAGCTTATTGCTTTCTTACCCACCGTGCAGGCATTTTTACAGAGAGTTCACAAGCCAGTGTCTGTTTCACAACAGACACCCAGGTCCTGCATGTCCAAATACACCTGATTTGTTTTGTAAATGCAACTGTGAGTAGACAACCTGGCATTATTCGTGGACTGTATTCTGTTGCTGCTGGGCATGTGGCTTATTTCCTTGAGCCAGAATGTGTCTGAAACATGACTCATATACTTTCACTCACTGGAGGCCAAATGTATTCAAACTCCCAATGAGGCTCACCTGGGCAAATTGGAGACAGTTCTCCTCTCTGCACCCCTTTATTCACTTCTGATGCGTGGTATCACATAGCTCAAACCCAAGTCATTGATCAAGGGAGCGGCGGAAACTTGTTTAAGATGAAAAAAGAGCCTCGCTAACTCAAGAGCTTCCCAGCTAAACATTTACCAGGGTCAATGTCACGACTACATAGCCGCCAGTGCAGCACATGAGGGAAGACAGAAAAGAAAAAGTGGGAGAAAAAAAAGGGGGGGGGTTAAGATAGGGTTTGCTGAAGGAAGTAGCTGAAATATACATCACAGCATGCTGTTCTTTTGAGATCCCACTGCAGTCTCGGGAGGTGCAGGGGTGGGAGAATGGAAAACACGCTCTTTAGTCACAGAGAGATGAAACTCAAACACCGCGCGGTGAGAGATGGCAGGGATACAACAGCGGAAACTGTCTTAATGTAGCGGTGTGTTAGGTAGTAGCGTGAATTTCAATCACAGCGCCGAGTGAAATTAATCAGGGACGTGGAGGGCTCTTGACGATTCCAGCAAAAGTGAATAAGATCACAGGAACGTCACAGTGCTGCATATTACAGGATCAGGGTTAGACAATAAGATAATCTGCTGCTGGGAATGAGGCATTATTATGAAAAACAATGTTTGCGAGTGTGTGTGTGCGTGTGTGTCCATGAATATTCTTTTTTGTTAATTGGAAGGTACAGCTCATGAGCTTACACCTTGTCAAATGCGTTCACCTTTAAAAACACTCCTCCTTCTACTGCATTGTCTCTCTAGATCACTCTGAAATGCACACACACACACACACACACACACACACACACATTTCCTATGCGTCCTGTGTGTCTATGCATATTGTCATGTATGCACGGTCATGTTACTTGTGAATCTGCCCTCCTATCAGTTTGTCTGCTCCTGTCTGTTTGTCCACCCTTATGCATGTGCAAATGTGGGCGACTGTGTGTATCTGTGTTGGTAAAAACGCTGGAGCTGCTCTGTATTCCCGACTCCCCACTGTGATGCAGAGGCTCCAGACTGAGCTATGACTCATCATGGGCTCTCAGCGAGATCTCTGAGGTCAGACACAAAAGAATACAGACAGACAGAGCGGCAGAGAGACATACCAAGAGGAATGGGCTTTAACAAGCGTGTGAACATGGGCTTGAAATCTACCGCCAGGTCGTAGCCATTCCACTAAAAGAGACAGGCTAACCCGACAGCACAGCGGCGTTATCACACAAAATGCTTGTTACATAAACAAGCTCAGATCCTGCTTCCAATTTGAGCCCAATTACACGGTGCTCACAGGCCATAGGGAGAAACACAGATCTCAGGGCAGATTAGGGATCTCTCCAGCACGCCCAGCACGGGGGCTCTCAATAGAGGCTAAATGCTGCCATTCTGCTGTGATCTCACAGATGGGCAAAGTCGGGGGCAGATAGAGCTAGGTGTGTGTGTGTGTGTGTGTGTGTGTGTGCAGGTGAAAGAGGCAGTGAGTTTGAGGGTGTGTTCACGTTCTGCGGCTGCACATGACAACGAGCAAGGAAGCACATTTGATAAGATTTTGTGCTAAAGAGGCCCATCTGATAAGACTGTTGACTGTTGATTGTGTAGAACTGAATAACTGAAGGCGGCATGATAACCACAGCAGAGACTCAGTTTACATGCAGTAACCTGGTTAGTGGCCATATTCTAACTCAGCGTAGGTTACTCAGGTTACATTGCCAATAGCTTTGATCCCCTGCAACAGAGTCTCTTTTTTCAAATGTGTCATGAGATAAGTTTGACTTTGTGTTGTCAGTAAATTAGAAGAAAAAGGTGCAGACACTACCACACTGCAACAACCCACTGGAAACATGGTGCTTTTGATATCGCATGGAGCTTATGACATATATAAATCAACCGAATACCCAGGTTACATAATGTAATATAATGTCCATCAAAATTCTCTGTATTGCTGAGGAATCAGTGTGTACCACCCTAAATACTTTGCATGGGGACCTAGTGGATAGTGTGCACATCCAAGCCCAGTTGGGTACAGGTGCAGGACAATAGGTGTCCCTTATTTTTCCATATCGAAGGTAGCAATCCTAGTTAGCAGGCACGGGGGAAATTGGATTTATACTTCTATGTTAAGGGACTATGCCGTACCTACGTGTGTAGGCTCCGAGGTTGGCGCACCTTCTCAAAAATGTAACTAGATGTCAGGCTATGGCATCGACAAAGATACCACATGGAGACTGAACTGTGATTGGCTGCTTGTGTTTTCCCCTACATGTTTCTGACGCCAGTGGAGTTTTTTGAGAGTGAAGACAACATTATGGAAGTTAAAGAAAGACTCTCCGTAGTCTTCTCCTTTTCAGTGACAAACATCTAACAAAGTGATTGCCCAGCGATCAACGCTCTGTATGAATGAATGAACATAAACACAGTGAGTGCCCGGCAGTAGTCTCCTATTAATAAAGTTACCTGTATGTAACTCCAGTTCTATAAATTAATAATATATCTAGCTCACCATCGCTCTGTACCATAATATAAATGAAAGTTACTGTGGGGAATATAAAGCATGACACGGCCTGATCATATACAAGACATGCATCTAGCGTTGCGGAGGTGATATCAATGGGTGAAATCTGGCCCTCAACTTTAAATCACAACCTCCACCAAAAGTACCTATGGTGGGCCTCCTGGCTAATCAGCCACGAGGAGCTACTGTCAGACTCTGTTTCTCCACGGGAAAGACAGGGCGTCTGGTGGAGCGTTGACAGTCAATGATCATTATTTTATTAATTACACCTGTACTTGTCACACACAAATGTCTTCTGTGTGAAAAACCTATTGCTAGCTGGATTTATTATAAACATTACCTAAAAATGTTAAAAAGTCACTTACTGTACCATCCAGAGAGTCTGGTGGCGGCTTCAGGCATGAGAAGAAATACAAAGATGACTGATCATGACCCTGTATTTGAGAAGGGTCACTGGCTTACTGGGACACTTGAATAGTCATTAATGTGACTAGTAACACCTGTGCTGTTCCTGCTATGCAAGTCAAAATGTCTGCTGTGTAAAAGGTCTATGTTGACAGCTTCTGTGTGGTGCCATAGCACCATATGGCCCTCAACTGTTTGTTCTTACCAGGGCCATTTCAATCCCACAAGTGAGGGAACGTCCTCCAGTGGTAAAGGTACTATATGGTGAAACATATATATGGTGAAGATTTAAACAGACTGAATATCTTAAAGTAAAAGATGAAGATCCTTCCTTCCATAGTAGATAATTGCAGAACTGGTTCCTTAAGTTCCTTTTGGGCTGTTGTAACCAAACCATTTATATGCATCAACCTAAACTCAAGTTATATAATATATAATTTCTATACCTAACTGTCTAGAGACCCTTTTAAAGCCCCTCAAGTATCCCATGGACACTCTCAGACCCCATTTTAGAGAACACTGACTTAGTGCAAGTAACTCTGTTATGAAAAACTGGGGAGTGTGTTAAACATAGTGAGCTAAACGGCTAGTGATTAAAAGGTTTGATTGAAATTCAATTTGCAGGGTAATGGTCCCAATGGTCCAAATTTGCAAATTACAAGGAAGTCTGATTGACAGGGAATGGGCCATAAGAAGTGGGAAACGTTACGTTTAGCTGAAGTGCTGCAGCTCAGAGCAGATGCATCTTAATCTATGTATATTTTACTCAGTTGTATTTAAATAAGTACCACATGTCAGCTTTCTCTCATACTGCTCATTCTACTTGTTTTCTAAAAATCCTCTTTATATCTGTCATTCTTTTTTCAGCTTATTTTCCATTTTTGATTGTATGTAATTTCAAATGTAAATACAGGAATTAAAGCTTATGCTACTGATTATAAAATCAATTCATAATGTCACTTTAATGCCAAACCGCAATTGTAAAAATATCTGAAGAAGCATTTCCTGAAGTAAATGCTTATGATTTCTGTGAGCACTGATGCCGATTGGCTTTATTTTTGACATATTTAATGGGGGCTTCAGAACACCTCTGCAGTAGACTTTAATGCACTGCAGTATATAACTAATAAACTGTAGGTGTCACATAAATGAGCTTATTCATGGCTGTGTGCAATTGTGACCATTATGAAGTTTGAATGGAGTTTGTACCATATACAGGTGAGTTAAAATACAATGGGACTGGATGGGCTTCCAAGACTTTAATGCATTAAATACATAATGAGCATATGTACAGTGAAACTTGAATGGAGTTTGTACTGTATACAGGTGCCAAGTTATAAATACAATGGAAGTGAATGGGCCTCCCTCTGATATTATACTATGTACCTAATAATAACTCAGGGTTAGGTTTATAAAGAGCTTATGTGATTAGTGTGGAATACTGAGCATTTTGAAATATGAATGGAGTTCATGCTGTTTACAATAGCTGAGTTATAAATACAATGGATGTCTATGGGTTTGTTTAAGTTTAAAAAAACATTAAAAAAGTAAAACAGTCATCAAAAGAAAAGTGACATCAAACTTAAAAGCATTAAAACTTTAGGTACAGATGTGAAGCAACAGTGTCTTAAAAATATCACATTGTTCAAGGATATCTTGTTAAATATGCAAATGTGTGCACATTTTATGAAAACGCAGGAAACAGCGTAAAATTACACACGTATCAATATATGAACAGTAAGGTTTTCGATTTAAGGTGAGGGGAAAAAATGCACAGAAGAAGAATGAGTGCGCTCACACCAGTTAGATTGCTTAAAATACAGATTTTACCTGTGATCAGTTCAGACCGTCAGTAAGATATTGTTCACAAATGGACAGTAAATGAAACATCAACTATTTCTTTTAAGTCAGCAGTAGACCTTTTGCATTAAACAGTGATCTTATATTTTGTATAACATCAGTAAATATTAGAGAGCGAAATCAGTCAGTCGATCAATCCTTTAGTCTCATCAGTTCATTAAGTTGCTTGTTAACGCTGCAGCTTTATAATCTACTTAAACAATTCCATCACCCAAGCTGAACCTCATTTTAATGAGCATCATTTTGTTTCCTCGTGTATCTTCCTGTGACTGTGACCTGCGGCTCCCTCAGGAGAGGAACGCTGGAATTAAACAACAGCTAGACAACAAACACACACACACACGTTTCACACACGTAATCCACTTAAAACATTAAAGGGGGATTGTCAATGAATTCGGATAACAGCTGATACTTCCTGCATCAACATGTGAGCGAATCTCATTGCTCTCATGCTTTGCTGCACAGTGCAGCTCCTTTGCACTGCAGCGGATTTGATGGTGAAATGTGATTCCACACTGCCATCTTGTGGTGACACAGAGCAGCACATTTTGGCGCTCTGCTGGCTCTGACAGGAGAACATGTTATGGTATTACAAGGTTAAATGGTTTACTGATTTAAATTTGCAGTGTGACTGTCTACAGAATTAGCTGGCTATGGACACGTCACACCTTTTACTCTCTAATACTAAAAGCAGCCATGTGGATCTTAATAATGGGTTTGATATGCAAAGCTGTAGACACAAACAAAACAAGTGGGCAACATGGCAGGCCTCAAGACAAAACACAGTGGTGGAAGACGCATTCAGATCTTTTACTTAATTAAAAGTAGCAATACTACAGTGTAAAAATACTCTGTAGAAGTCCTGCATTCAAAATCTTACTTAAGTAAAAGTACAAAAGTATTAGAATCAAAATATACTTAAAGTACCAAAAGTAAAAGTACACATTATGCAGAAAGGCCCATTTCAGAATCATATATATTATCTTACTGGATTATAATTAGTGATTCATTAATGTGTACATAACTTTATTGTTGCAACTGGTAAAGGTGGGGCTAATTTTAATTATTTTATGTACTGCTGGTTAGCTTGATCTATAATAATATATCATAATTTATTAGTTGATTTGCAAGTAACTAGTAACTAAAGCTATCAAATAAATGTAGTGGAGTAAAAAGTACAATGTTTGCCTCCAGAATGTAGTGAAGTAGAAGTATAAAGTACCTCAAAAGTGTACATACTGTAAGTACAGTACTTACTAGTTACATTCACCATTGCACACAGTATGCTTATGGATGGCTATATAGAAATCCATCATCCACATCCACAAACACACACACTTACACTATGATCAATGTGTTGCATGCTTTGGAAAGGTCTCATCAATTCTGTGTCAATAATCTCAATGACTTTAGACATTTATCTGCTCGGCGAGGTTGTAATTATTCGTGGCTTCTACCTCCTGCTATTGTCCGTTTGATTAGACCACTATTGACATTCCATGGACTGTGAGGGAAAATGATTGCACACATTATTTCACATTTCTGTGCAACCTTTCTGCCGAGACAAATGCCGTATTGGTCTCACTCATGCTGATGTACCCTTGAATCTGTTACCCCGAGATCTGTTTCGATGCCTGTGATAACTTTCTTTGCCACGCTCCTTCAAACCCGATTCCAACTCGCTGTCCTGCGGGGAGAGTAACAGGCTCCGCAATGTGACTCATCTATGTTGTATGCAGCAGAGTGGTGCATGAGGTTGGTTGTACAAATTGGTCAACAATTAAAACAATTCATGCAAACAAAATATGCAAAACATTTGTAATTTCAATTAGGCAGTGATTCCCAAAGCCTCTGTTCATAGAACTACCAACCATTTTTATTTTCATAAGATACAATTTTCTCACCTCATGGTTCAGTGGGTCTTCCAAAATAAACAATTGCATTAATGTAGCATGTTGGCAAAATGGGCTAAGTTAGTTGGTTGATGCTGCTTGCTGAGCTTAGCCAGCTGGTAGAACCAAAACTCTTACAGGTTTGTTGGAAACATCAGGTGGAGGACTGAACTAACCCCACATGTGGGTGAAGGGTTAGAGACTGAAGGGACTCTCCACTGTGGAAGACACTGCAAAGAGCTTTGGCCTGACAGTGGTTGCAAGTGTTGTTATTACTGTATGATGAAGTGTTACATGTTACTATTATGTCAGAAAACTGCCTGTAATATTCATATGCATTGGATGTACATGTATGTGAGAATGTGAGACCTGCAGTGATACAGTACTGCACATATTGAAAGGGTACAATCAAAAACTTACAGCCTGACTGACCATCAATCCATTCATGATCAAAGCTGAACATAAAATATTTGCAACGGAGAGTTCTTGAGAAGGTCAAAACCTGCACCTTTGATATGTGCCTTATCCCACTGATGATCTCTTTTAAAGGGATTTCTGAATAATTTACAGATTGAGTCAGTTGAGGATCAGGATTTACAGTGTGAGGATTATGGAGACTGGAGACATTAGATCACCATTATTTCCATTCCTGTTTTCAACTTTGAGGCAACACAAGTATTGACTTGAGGTTATACTGTCAGGCTGCCTGATCTTCATAATCAAGGCTCCTGTTCACCCAGAGAGGAAAATGTTTAGCCTAAGTGTTAACATATTTAAATGTATGTATGCAACCAGTGTTTACTCTAATTTACTGTTTGGATCTTATTTATGTATTTGTTGTGTTATGTAAGTCGGGTAGTAGTGTTTAAACATATTGTATACATTTGCTATACATGAAAGTAAGAATAAATTGTAATTTTACATTTTCTTATTGCCTTGTTGTGTTTGCAGCACAACGTAATGAATGCAGAGAACTGGTGTGTATGGTCAATCAGACTAACCAAAAACACAAGCACCTACAAAGAATCAGTCTTTCCAGAGCTGAAATCTGCTGCAAAAAGTTTTCTTTTTAATAATAACAACTTTAGTTCATAGTTTACTCAAATTACATACTTCTTGGTAATGAAGTCATTAAAAAAATTCCGCTATCTTTGCTTCTACTTGGAACCGCCAAAGAGCAAAGTGGCCTGGTACATCTTTGAATATACCCATAAAAAGAAATGCTGTGTGTATGTGTGGGTATGTACTGTATGATGATCTCAGATCACACCCTCACTGTATTCTGCTGACTCAGAGCTAATGGAGCTGCAGGGAATTAAGACTCACATTCTCCACCACTCCCACTGGGACACTGCTGCCCTAACATCTGCAACACACAAACACACGCTTTTGCATGTCTGCTGGCTAGCTAGTCTAACCCACTGCACTTCTAATTTAAATTGTGGACAATTATCAGAGTTCATTCTTTTTTGTGAAATTATGATGCAATCTTTACAAACTAATGTCACTTCTCCAATAATGCAATAAGTAAAAATGTATAAAGAGCGTCAACATTACACACGTTAAACCTCTTTTATTGCTATCATTCATATTCATACACCAAATAAACATGCATAGTGTTACTATTTATTTACAACAGGTTAAGCAAACCGATGCCTATGTTAACATGGTACTACAGTATATAAATACATTTCACATGAAGATGTCCTAGGAACTGTGAGGTTGGTAGCCAACGTCACCTTGAGGCATTATTTGACACGTCCCACAACAGGAAAAAAAGGGCAGTCCGACAGTAGCCATTTTCCAATTTTTCTGTTGCCCAATGTTGCTGAAAAGTTGCTCCAAATAGGTCCCAGCAATGTTGCCCATAATGTTCTGTTTCATATCTTTGTTTCTGCAATGTATTCTCAACTTCCTCGGGTATTAACCATCTAAAATGCTGTCCATTCACAGCCAACCAGCACTAATAATGTAGTTGCGACCATGGAGCCATTGGACAAGTGATACTGTGGAGCCTTGTGTATGGATCAACTTCATCACTGGGTGACAAAATGTTCTATTTGCGTCCCAACTGACAGAAAGCTGGAGCGGTTGCTCTTGTGGTTCTTTGGCTCCATATTGGCATTCATTTCTTGTACTAGTCACTGAGGAGATAACTATCAAAACTACGCCGTGGTGCTATATTGTATAAAACCTGACAGTCTGTGTTTTATCACATTAACCTTTTCAATGGGTCAGCGCTCACCGACTTCCACAGAGCCGACGCAGCTCAGTCGAAGGCAAATGAACACTGTCACTGATCACTCATCCTTTCAAAGAATAAGGTTCATAAATAAACTGAAAATGAGAACAGGAGTTTGAACATCCTGCACTTTCGGACCCAGATGAGACCCCGAATCAAAGTTGCATCGTTAGCAATCAAAATACAGATCTACTCCTTTCAGTGGCCTCAGCTGAGCTTTTCATGATGATTCTCCTCCATCATATTAAACCAAAACAAAATCAAGCCAGGCAGAAAAAACTAAAAGTTACACTTGATAACCATGCAGGAAGAACAGAAACGAAAGTAAATCCTACTTTTCTATTATCATCAGGCAAGGAGTGCAATCAAAAAGCTTGGTAGCTATAATATGTTCAAAAATAGATTAAAACATGAGAAGCAAAGCAGTTAAAATATGAACATAAACAGTTTAAAAGGCAATGAAATATAAATAGATATTGCCAATTTAGATGGCCATTATGTTCAATACACATCAAATGGTAGTTCTTAAAAATGGAATGGAATAAGTGAAAGTATGTCACAGCAATATTGAGTACGGCGATAAATAAACATGCATCTCTGTTGTTAAACTGAATCCTGTTTTCTGTCTGAAATGTAGTGTCATGTTCATCTGCTCATTGACTGCATGCTATTTCAGAATTATCCAATGAATAACAAACATGATATTAAAATTTGAAAATGCACTTAAAATCTCCTAGTTGAGGAACTAAAGGGAAACCAAGAGGAACGGCAAAATCAAACTGGAATCTTTGGTTCTTTGGTTCACATCACTGGAAGCTAACATACTGTATCACCTGAACTGAAACACTCGATATACTCACACAGCGGAAAAAATGAGGAGAGAAGTGATACCTCAAGTGTAGCATATCAAGGCGTTTTTTCCATTTGGATAATGCACAGATGATGACATCCTGTTGAAATATTTTGGCCATTTTATTCATATTCAAATCACTCCACAATGTCTAACACATCTAGGTCTGACTACTGCTTTATGTATTACAAAAGCACAGTGAGAAACACTGCCAGCAGCCCATAAGGAGTGCTGCATATATCACTATGTATGGTACCTGTCTGTCGAGGTGTTGCTGTCCTGTATATCCACACCATTATGTTGCATTACACCTGCCCAGTTTGTATGGAGACCCCAAGTGTTCAATATTAAATAAAAAAATAAATAAAACATAATGGAATAAATAATCATATGAATAAAACAAATGGTGAAATAATTTAATCAATTATTAAAACGTATCCCATTACTACGAAATGTTAGTTATTATTTTTATTTCAATAAAGAACTTTTTTAATGGTATTTTTCTCAGTGACACCTTGATTTAATAACTTTTTTATTTCATAATGTAATTTTTTAATGACATTATGAAAAGAGCTGTGCTGCCAGTTAGCTAGCTAGCTCCTCTTGGCTAGAGGAACCAATGAGCAAGACTGTCTTTTTACTCTTCCCAGGACTGTGTGTCTTTAGACTGCTGAGGTAAATGTGACTAGTGTTAGCCAATAATCCAAGCTTACAACCTATCCTATCCTAGCTAGTTAGCTGGCTAGGTAGATAGCATAATATAGCCTTGTTAAACCAAATAAAAGGAGAGGTTAGCTACTGTGTCTTTGCACTGCTATCCGCAGCAGCAGCTAGTTGGTTGATTTAGAATGACTTTTGCATTGTTGTTGCTCAAGCTAACAGGAACTAGCTTGTTACAATTTGGAAACGTTAGCAGTTGTTGAGCCCTGCAGAGTGAGGCTTAGCTTCACAAAATGATGAGATGAGAAGTGAGATGAAATAAAAAGCGTCACTGGTAAAAATGCCCTTATCAAATAAAAAGAGGTTTGAAAAATGACATTCTAAGATAAAACAAATTCCATAATGAAATAAAAATGATTAAATACAATGTTATTAAACTAGTTGAGTTTTAAAAATGTTATTAATTATTTAAAAATGTATTGTTACGTATATATTTCACTCTATTTATTCATATGATTATTAATTTCAGAATGTCCTATTTTTGGCGTATAATTAATTAATTAACATAGTTTTATAGTGTTTCATAGGCTGCCTCCCTTGTGAAACTGCAGAACAGATTTCTGTGATGACAAGCGCCATAATACTGTTCATGGTGGCCAGATTTCCAGAATACAACTGAAGGGATCAAAGGCCACTACATTTATAGTGTCAATGAAAAAGATAAATACAGGCAAAGAGAGACAGCACTGCTCAGTGAATTACAAATAGCTTATAGAAGGACACAGAAGAAAGAGAGATTTCAACAGCGAGCGGAAGTGATTGTCCTTGGGAGACTTGTTTATAGTTTTTACACACTCTCCTTGTTGAGTTAATTTTCCAGCTCCCTTGTCTCTCTTATTCATCCCTCTTCTCCCAACCATTATTTTCCTCTTTCCCTCTAAATGTTGTACCTGCAGGCAGAAATGGAAAATGAAGTTGTAAAGTATCAATGATCAATCCATCACAACAGAGAATTAAAGTGGAACAGGCATTTGCTCTCCCTCAGCAGTGCTAGCAAATTCTGTCATAAAGCCTTAAATTACAGCTCCATCTTCTATGTGTCAGACAGTAACAACCCGCACGGTGATACACTTAATTAATTAATATACTACAGCAAAAAATATGCAGACTGGCCAATTTTTCTTCGTAAGCAACGTTCTTTTCCTCTCGAGGTGTTTCAGAATTGATCAAATCTCACCCAGTCAGCGTCAGGTGGGCCTATGTTTTAACAAAACCAGCTGTCTAAAATTTAAAGCAATGACTCAATTCAAGTACACATTAATATCTAAAAATGGAGCTGTAATCATAAGCATCACTTTTTCCTGCTACTTTGCTCATGAATCCAAATGTAGAAATTGTATACACTCATCTCAAAACACACCTAAATAACACTTACTGTACATACATACGGTAAAATACGCTTCTTGTCTACATACACTCTCTGACTCACACTCTCTGGGACACATGCTGCACTTGAGCGAATGCTAAAAGTACAGATAATATGTCCAGTAGAGCAGGTTAACCATGACAAAAGAGAGGGGGAAGGTGACTCTGGAGTAGTTGTCTATGTGGTGGGGGTTCTCCACGTGGCAGCAATTTATGGAGCGGAGAACTTTGCGGAGGGTGACCAGAACAGTGATGCACCAGTTGGTGGACTCCGGAGGCGACGCCTCAGGCTTAGGCTCACTGCCCGAGGGGCTGGAAGGGCTGACAGCGAGTTCTAGGGAGGTGGGAGCTGGGGAAGGAGCTGCGGCAGGCTCCTTGCGTCTCTTGGCTCTGTTTGAGTGTCTGGAGATGGTGGTGAGGATGCCGTTCATTTCGTCATCGAAGTCGTGCATGTGGTGGCCGTACTGCAGGAGAGTGAGGGTGGGAGCCACAGAAAGAATGAGTTTCGATTGGAAAGAAAAACACGATACATCTAACTCTGAGAGCTCGTAGCACTTGTTCAACTTACCCCAAAGTGCTCATGATGACACGATGATGATAATGATGGTGATGACGACGATGACAATGACCACCATCATGAAGACAATGACTGTGACCACAACAACAGCAATGACCACAGCAATGAACAATAAGACAGTGTATCCAGGAGGGTCTCACCATTAGCATGTGCGCGTCGGCGTGAGTGAGGGTGCAGAAGTGGGCCACAGCGTACTCAATGAGCGCTCCAAAGATAAAGCTGAAGCAGATTCCCAAGTAAACATCAATGGCCTTAATGAAGCAGTTGGCATTGGGCAGTGACGTCCGGGCTCCCATCATCAGAGTGGTCATGGTCAGTACTGTGGTCACTCCTGGCACAAAAAACACACTGGTGAACTACGGATTCTTTGATCAACCAAGACCTTTAACACAATCAGCTTCATATGAGTGATGGAGTGCTACATTAACTGTTTCTGGGTTATTTACATGGGGGATTTTTACATTTGCTCTTTTACCACTAGTTTTAAGTGGACGGGGCTCATTTAAAAAAGGTGAAGTCACTTGAATCAAAATGTTATGTGGTCGTTGGCTTATGTTACCACGTGACTGTCAATCAAATCTAATAAAACCACACCCACACAGTCCTGATGAAGGAGATCGGCTGAGTTTTTGAGGGTTAAACTTTTAATAAATAACATGTAAGGATGTTTTTTTCCCCCAAACTTTAGCTTTAATGTTGTTTATTTAGTCATGGATATTTAATGTTATGGAGGAATACTTAAGATTTTAAACCACATTTTCAGGGGGCTTTAAATCTGTGGACAACCACCCAATAAATTGTTCAGTGAACAAAGTGTGCAGTATATTTGCTGTAGCTAATTCATATGTTTTTAATGGTTTTTTGGTAACAATAGAGGTCTATGGCACAGACAAATTAACTATATTAAGGAATTTGGATACACAGGCAATACTTGTTAAATAGGATAAATTCATTGCTGGGTTTTGGTCTTTTGATGGGATTTGTTGACAATAAAATAAATACTGCCTTGTCCTTTGACATTCACAGAGATACAACGGAGGTATATTATACTGTATGTAGTGTACTCAGATAATATGTAATGTATGTATAATATACATAATATATAATATAAAATAATATGCCCTCATCTGGAGTTTTTCATACGTCCTATGTTCTTACGTATGCCTTTACATATAGACAAAAGTTCACATTTCATTTAGTCAGTCATGGTATTGTAAGGATGCACAGACAATCATGTAAAGACAAAGAGGAGCAACAACACAAGAAAGAAGCAAAGGCAACCAAGATCATCTGCATTGACCTCCCTGAAATGAATCTCTTTACATCCGGTGCGCCATGAAGTAGGATATCTCACATCGTTTCGTTTGTTTTGAGAACTTTTGAGTGTTCTCAAACCCCCCTGCAGTAGTGGTGGATTTAATTCAATGCAACATCTACTGTATGTTTGGATGTTCCCACTAGATAACACCAGTGTCACAGATGCTCTCTTCAACCCTCTAAAATCAAACCTGAACCAACATTTTTGCTCACCAAAGGAGAGTAAAAGTCTCTTATATCTGTGTAGTAGTAAACATATTACTGACGACTGATAAAAAAGAGAGATAAGGTGGATTCTTTATCTCATAACAACAGTACACAGCACCTACAGTGACACACAATACCTAGATAAGGTTTGGTGCAGTGTAAAAGTATATGAAATTTGCTCACATTTTCACATTTGAGTGAAAAAAAAGATTGCTTTGCCCCATACCTATACAAATACGTGCTGGAACAGAGGACAGGGAAATCCAGAAGGAAACCCATGAGAGGACGACAAGCAGGCTCGAGGGGACATAAGTCTCTAGGATGAAGTACAGAATGCTCCTCTTCAGCTCAAAGTGGAAGACCAGCTTGGGGTAATTGCCTTTGAGAAGAGGGACAAAAGTCTGTCAATTTACTTGATAACAGAAAACATGTGGTATGAATCAGAAATCCTACCCAAAAAGGCTCTAATTTTACAATATTTAACAATACTGCAGTGCTGTTTAAACATTAGTATAGCCCTGGCAGTAACATTAGGTGATGGTTTCGAAGGTCATTGTTACCAGTTTCATAAACGGCCTCTGAGACAGATGTGTAGTGGTCCTCTACTGTGTACTGGGCCAGCTGTAGAGTATCTAGACCACTGACAGACTCATTTCCTCTTGTCCAGTAGAACATGACATCATTGATGTTGTAACCCCCTGTAGGAGAAAAAAAAGATGAACATTGTTTTCTTAGGAAAATCACAGAAAATAACTTAAAGTCACATTAATCAATATTTTCAATTCAATTGTATTTATAGCGCCAAATGATAACAGAAGTTATCTCAGGGCACATTTCATATAGAGCAGGTCTAGACCGTACTCTTTATGGTATTATTTACAGAGACCCAACAATTCCCACCATGAGCACGCACCAGGCGACAGTGGCAAGGAAAAACTTTTAACAGGAAGAAACCCAGAACCAGGCCTCGGCTGGGCAGTCATCTGCCTCGACCGGTTGGATCTGATTTTAAAATGAACAATGTATTAAATATGTGTAATGTGAAATGTGTTGTTAGTAGTGAAGAACCCACAGATAACCATCACCCAATGTTGAATGCTAATGTTGCGCCATGTCTGTTGGATGTGTATAGTCAACTGTTTGCTAACATGTTCACAATAAAACTGATAATATGTCAATGTTGTGCAGTAGATAAAACACATAGCCCATCACATTTTCTTCTCCTGGAACAGTTTAAGTTCTTGTGCAGGTGGAAATATGATGAGCACAGTACACATTAGCTTAGAAAGCTGCTTTAATTCATATTTATTGTGGTGGTGATGGTGATGAAGATAATGATAATGATAATGATAATGATGATGATATAGAAACAGTATTAGTAGTTTTTACTAAACCCCAAAGTAGCTAAGGTGGGAACAGCTGGGAATACTAAATGATCAAGCTATGCTGAAGTCAGATCCTCTTATGGTTGAGTTGTTTGGGATTGCAACCCATACTGGGTGGTAAATTCCCTCTAATGCTAAATATCAGCACAAGAAGAGAAACATTTGGCAAGAACCAAAGGGAATGTGAAAACATCTAGTTTAAGATGTCATGTTGCCCCTGAGAAGCACATGGGTAAGGTCTACTCAGTGCAACACTCAAGAACATCTGCCATTAAAACACATGCATTTGACATGGTATGTAACTGCAACAACCTAACTTTAAAATTCAGTGTTAATGTTTCATGTATGTAGTTACAGTCACAGTGGAAACAGAAAATTCCCCAATTATTCACTCTAGCTCCGACAGGAATTGCTAAAGGAAATGCATTTGTGGTGTTCATTCACTTCTTCAAAGGGGTAGGAAAAGAGGAAAGAAAAGTCCTGATGAAGAGCTTAACTCTTGCCTCATCCCATAACAGACTAATCATGCATATCGCACTGGGCCCTGAAGAGCCTTGATAACCCAAATAAAACTTGGAATAAGACGGCACGCAAAGTTAACATGGTCAAAGATGCCACGGCTAAGTGTGGTAGTGCTTTTGATAGTATGATGTAAGTGCAATAATATCAATTTATAAGAAGTGGTATAGTTCTTATGATTTTTATGATTAAAAAAGCTAAACCTCTTTGGTGTATTTTTCTAATTTATCTGCAGAGGGAGCAAGAGAATAAGAAAAGTAAGAGGACGTGCAGTTGGCTGAAGCTGGAATACACCTTCATAGTCTGTTGCACGTGAAATGCTCATTAATTCACTGTTTCTCTCCCCATTTAAACCCATATGGAGTCATGTATTATTGACCAGGGGGGGCCATGGTGCTGGGAGCAAAGTCCCTCTAATGAAGGGCAGTGGTGACTTTGATGCTGAAAGGTCCTGTAAATTCACTGTTTTCTCCCACATTGTAATTATCTTACTAGAAGAACTCATTATTTTCCTGACCTAAAGCCCTGTCATTACAGTACAAATTAGAGACACAAATGTGTAGTGACATGCTGTGCAATAGCATGGAAAGAGTAACATGGGCGTACATTCAACCTTCCAGTGCCCTGTGGCCCCATGAAAACAAGTAGCCATATCCACAATCAAAGAGTTTTTTAAAGGGCCACCACCAAAAGTTAAATTGAAGCAAAGATCACAAAAAACTGACTATCTTCTGACTCAGAAAGCACTAAATATTTTACCACAATCCCAATCTAAATGCCCCACACCCTCCCACCTTCCTCCTGTGCAGAGGATCCACTTCTGGCACAGCATTAAAAGAAATAAATCCTTGAATATACATCTTCATAAAGAGACAGGGAGACAGAGCAAGAGGGAGGTAGAGATTGAAGCAGAGGAGGAACGGAGAGAGAGACGGAGAGAAAACAGCAGAGAGAGATTGTAATAGAGGGGCAGAGAGAGAGAAAGATGCAGATATTTAGCCTGGAATTATTGAAGCACCGGAGGAAGGATCCATCATCCTCTCAGTTACCTAACTTTAACCTCCAGATGTCTTTTTGTCTGCTAAGTGGGACTGGAGCTGCCGGTGAATGTTTTATTTGGCACTGAGGTCCTGGTGGGTTTCTGGCAGGGATCAGACTTAGCTTAGCCTGGCTGGCTGTCATTTAATAGCATGGAGCAAAAGCGAGCTGGAAAGCAAAGACAGCAGATGAGCAAGGGAGGCTGAGAGAGGAAGGGGGGACTTTCTCTTCCTTCCATCTCTTGCACCGCCAAAAAAATCCATCTTGTCATATTATTTAATCTTAATAACAATTTGCTGCTAAACATACTGCCACCACATTTCTACTCAAAACCATTGAAAATATGTCAGAATTAGGCAACTTACTTCTCTGATTTCAGGAAAATGTGAACAATTTTCTAAGCCTACTGGCAGGAGTTTGGATTCTTAATATTTTAATATGAGTTTGAAGGATTTGTAAAATGAGGTGTGCTTGGTAACAGCACTAACCCTAAAATATGGTGCCTAAAGGCTTGTGGGAAAATGGTTGCTATAAAAAGCATGTGTGGATCAATAAAGGACCTGTTCGACATTTTTGGAAATACACTTCTTGCCAAAAGTCCGATGAGAAGATTGATATCACATCTGTGCATTAAAGGTGCCGTTCAGTTCCTTGTGTGTGACACAAACAGAATGGGGAGCCACTTATAAAAATAAGTCTCCATAGTGCTACTACTGGTCAGAAATTCCTCAGGGAACCTTTCACTATGGCACTAGAGCTAGGAAATGATTGGCTTAGCTCAGAAAAAAAGTCTAGAAGCAGGAGAAACAGCTAGCCTGGCTCTGTCCACCTACCGGCACCTTTAAAGTTCACTAATTAACATGCTGTATTGTGTTTGTTTAATGCATATAGAAATCAAAATGTGGTTTTACGAGGAATCTTGTCATCTTGACGTTGCCTAGTCACCAATAAATAGTTAACTTCCCCATAACACCAACTTTAATTTTAACATTTTGTTTTTTTGCATGGATTAAAGAAAACAGATACAACGTGTTGATTAGTGAGATTTCAAGGTGTTAGTAGGTGGATTGTTGAGCTTTGGAGTGAGCCAGGCTAGCTGTTAGCTAAGCTAAGCTAACAGTCTCCTGCCACTAGCTTCATACTTAACAGACATGACAGTGGTATCAATCTTCTCATCTAACTCTAGGCAAGAAAGTAACTAGGTTAGTTACGAGTTACCATCCAGCTGCATCTTCATTTACGACAGACAAACAGGCAAAGTTTAATTCTCCATCATGACCTGAATTGCCCCTGCAGTTTCTGTCTGCTGTGTGACATGTAGACACCAGCAGTTTAGAAGATGAGAGAAAGTGATCTGTTTGATCCTTTTGGTTTGATCTGATTCATCTGACATCACGACCACCCACCAACTCACTGCCACAGCTTCAAGCTGCACAGCTGAGATTTTCTTTATTAAGTATGAAGTGTCCTTACAGCTCTCCAGTTGTAGCGTGCAGGTCTGCTTGTCCATGGGGTACTTGGTCAGATCCATGTTGCAAGCCACGGTGGTGGTAATCCTAAAAAACAGAAATGTTGTTATTAAAGGGGAATTATCTTGAAAGAGGATACCTGCAGTAAATGTTGTTTTTTAATGCAAGTTTGGTCTTAAAAATAAAGAATAAGTGCCATGCATAAATGTCCATAGTGTTGAGTTAAGACTTGGTCTCAATTTAGTCCATTAAGCTCCTAAATCGATTAGAAGTGAGCAGCTGAGGCATTGGCTACAAACTTTACATAATAGAAATGTATGACGATAAGCTGATAGAAGATACAAGGTCCGTCCCAGTTACCCACACTAACTATACAACATAAAAAAGTTCATGAAATGATGGGTTCAGCATGAATACAATCAAATGTTCACATGTTGCTGTTGAAGGCCATGAATGAATAACATAGGAATAATCAATTTAAATGATCCCAAATATATAGGCTTGCCAGTAAACCTTTTATGAAACATATTAAATATTATAAACCACTGTGTTTTGGAAAAGTTTTAACAATTAAAAATGTTCACATTCACATAGGACCACCATAGATGAGAATCATTTAAATGGTTACTCTATCTTTCTTTAACTCATTGAAGAATTTTGTAGATAATATTCCAAATTGCATATATTTATATACTTGACATAACTGTAGGGGATATACAGTATCTTCTATTTTTGTTCAAGCATCAATACATTGAGTCATGGAAGTGTTTGATACGACTGGGCAGTGTTAATCATGGCAGGTTGGGAATGAAGCTCTAATGGTTGAAGTGATGCAGCCATGACACATCATCTCTGGAATTAGCTGATTCAGTGCTTGAGGGTATTTTAGGTAGACATAATTGTAGTCCATATTTCACAGCACTTAGGAGACACTGCAGTCAGCACTTGATAATCACACTAACTTGACTCATAAGTCAAAGTTAAGGACCATTAAGACCATTTCTTAAAGGTTGCATGCATATGGGCCTGATGTGGATTCATAATCAATGAAAGACACTAATTTTGTGTATGAAATGAATATTGTTTTAATTTCTATACATCAATAATCTGCAGCACATAGATTTATAAATGAGAAAATAGAAGTGGACCCTTAGGAAATCCACCTGGGCTGTCTACTATGCACCTTGGCTGTTACAACAATTTACACGAGCCTCTCTGTCTGTCTGAAATTTGGATTTCTGATTTCTGGCTTTTTCATCAAAATTTGAACCGGACCCTCCTGAACCATAAAAGTAGCAAACAGTGATTCTAATTAAACTTCTACTCTTAACTGCTCAACCTTTAGCTCCAGTCACCTCAGTGCTTTCTCATGTATTCCCTCAGCACTGAAACATTTACCACAGCTGTCCTTTTTCCTTCAACACCTCACATGTCTCACCCAACTCTGCCCTCTCTCACAACCCCAATTCCCCACGGTGGCCATGCCTCTCCTGACTTATCTTTTTTGGCTTGTTTTACTCTCACTAGTCCTGCTCTCTGACTGTGAAGCGCTACCCTCCTCCGCATTTCCTTTGTCAGGGTAAAACCCAGTCTCTGTATGGAGGCAAAGGTCCACGAAGACTAGGGCACACACACGCACACACACGCATGTACATGACAATGTCATGCACTTGTTAAAATACACAAGACAAGTGTATAGAGACATGATTAACTGTGACGCCAGACTGAGCTGAGCCTGAATACCCAACCCAATTTACTATAACATGACACCCACATACATTTTACCCCCCATGACAGCTGCAAAGACGCCATTAGAATGGTGAAAATGTCTCCCATGTGACGTTTTTTCTCTTTCATTGTGTAACCAGAACATGTATAACCAAGACACAACTGTATGCATTAAAAGAGGTTCAGCACCACTGAGATCAAGGCACAGAAGCGTTGAGTGAGTGAAGTCAAATCAGGACCATGGACAGCTCTTACACAATCCATACACAGGCATGAGGCTAAAGCATGTGACATAAAAACGGTAGGATGTGTAAATCCCATCATCACGGGCTTAAAAGAGCAGAACAAATTCACTTGCTGGATAATCTATAACCTTTCTATCTATATCCTGTCTGCTTGGCCCAATATCTAATCAAAAAGCAAAGGCATGTTTCAGAAGCTTGCCAAGAGCTTGTCAGACGTTAAGCCTGTGCACACAGAGCAATAAATGCTGGAAAGATGCTGATGGGACTTGTGTTGGTTTGATAGCCCACACCTCTTTGTATCGATAGATCACGTGCTCCTGTACTCATGCATTCCAACACCCAAGTAACAGAACTGACACAACTCGCTGCTTTGCAATCACATTATCTCAAATTCAACCCACGCTTCCTCCCTCAGCCAATTTCTTTTCCATTCCCTGGCCTACTTTTCATTGTCTCTTGGAGCAGAAAAAAACAAACACAACAACCAATAAACCAACAAGCTTGTTCGTTATCCCACCTCAGTGCATAAAGGACGGTCCCGTTGGGGAAGATGCGGATCAGCCTGTTCTCCACGGTGATGTCATGGAGGAAGGACTTCTTGGAGTCGACGATAAAGGTGTCAGGGACCCAGAGCAGCTCCACTAGCCGCCCGTCAAGGCTCAAGCTCTTGTTGCCCTCAAACACCAAGCGCTCATCCGTCCAGCGCTGCCGGAGGAATATGGTGGCGGTGTAGTCCTGCGGGATTGGGCCAATAGACTATTTTAACAAGCATGTTTATAACATGCTGACAAACAAGTGAGGTTTTTGCAAACCAAGCTTCTCCTGTGTGTATTTCATTAGTCAGCTTGTGGATTTATTTATTTATTTTTTGCATTGTTGGGTATTGATGGCATCAGGTCCCTAAGCCCTTCTGTGCCTGAAGCAACAGTAATCCACAGCATTGCTTCAAGTCAGCAAGACTGCTCTGGTTTTCAGGACACTGAACATATATTGTGCAGGACATCCATTCCAAAAGTCCTGATCTTACATCATGTGTAGCTGCGCAATCAATTTCTTCTGTTGCGTGGCCTCAAGAATGAACCCTATCAGTCCCAGTGGAACGCCAGCATTCTGTCCACTGTTTAAATGAGGCTTACCTATCAACTAACTGGTTTATCTTGTTGTCAATCAACATGTCAATAGTCCTATTGAGCAAAATGAGCTACCGCGCTTTGTTGTAATCTCTCCTTGCGTGTTGTGTGACTGTCTCTCCTGAATTGGGGGAAGAGGCTCTAAAGGGTTTATTATTCCTATTGTAAATGGTTGCCTGTGTCATTCATTGATTATAGGGCTGCAAACTTTACTTAATGATTAATCTATGTAAGAAAATGTCAGAAAAGAATGACAGAAAATATTGAAAAATAGCCATCACAATTCCTCAGAGCCTAAGTTGTACATTCAACAGTCCAAAACACAAAGATATTCAGCTTGCTGTCATAGAAACCAAAGAGAGATGGCAAATATTCATAGTTGAGAAGCTGGAAAAGTGACTTAAACGATTAACATTTATTTTTTTGTCTATCGACTAGTCGATTAATTGACTAAGCATTTCAGCTCTAATTGATTATGATGCTTTTGTAAGCAATTCATATTGTAGGTGCTGACCCTTGACCCCTATGATGTCAAAAGGGTCAGTGACATTTGACTTGTTGTTGCACTTCATCAGAACTGGCCTGTGTTATTTATTGGTTATGATGCTGTTGTAATGCCTGTATATTCCTATATTTACAGTCAGTTACACTAAAAACCTCACAGAGACCACTAACTCTTTTTGGGAACACACACAGAGTTTCACAGATAATGTTGATTTTATATGCAAGAAAGCTAGTCAGAGACTGGTTTTAATAAGGAAAGTGAAGGGGTTTGGGGTCAGTCTTGACGTTCTGGAAAAAAATGTATGTCAGCCTGATAGAGAGCATCCTTGTTTTTAACATCTCTGTCTGGTATGGGCACTTGACTTCAGTAAACAGAAACAAGCTGACCACGATTGTTAGGACAGCAGTGAAGATAGTAGGCTGCCAACAAAAGCCATCAGATGACCTCTATAGCATAGCTATACACAGGAAAGCACTGTCAATCATCAATGACAAAACACTTCCCCTCCACCCTGAGTTTGAGTTGCTCCCCTCAGGGCGACGCTATAGAATAACCCTGGCAAAGAAAAAGATCTACAAGGGTAGATAGGGCAATTAATGTGGTCAACAAATAAATATGAGAATGTAGGCTGTACACCATGGGTATGAACGCACTGACTGTTGTACAACTGAGAGATCTTTGTTCTGTTAATTTGAGGCTTTTATCTTGTGGACATATTTGTGTTCATATTTTCCTGCCTTGGCTGGACAATAAAGTTTAGTCTATTCTGTTTTATTCTATTAGTTGGATTACTGTTCTTTCATATTTGACGCTTTCAGAATTCTAATAAATACATTTTGTAAATGGATTTTTCAAGGCAAACACTGTCTTTAATCAGCCATGGTTATTGTGAAAAAGTGTAATACATCCATATTTGAAACTATCAATTTATGTTAAACAATAGAACTAGAAGAAAAACACAATTTTTGACCTGGGATTGAAAGGTAAACAGGACAAGAGGCATTTGTAAAAACAATGACCCATAAGCTGAATAACTGCATGCTGCACTTAAATTCTCATGTAGTTTTGGGTTTATTGTTGAATTACAGGTATCAATAGGGCATAAAAATATTGTCTTACCATGTTGATCTCTGAGATGGTGTCAATGCTGGCAATGTCCAGGCTCATACCCACCGTTACAGGACCATCTAGAAACAAAGAAGAAACCAATAATAAACAGCTGGATGTGTCATCTACTGTATGTTTACACACTGCGTAATCCCCACCATTTGAATATGCACCTACGCTTTAGTGTGTGTCTGTCAGTGTTAATGCATACATGTGACTGAGTTATATGACGTAACAGGGTATATTGATGAGGCACAGAGATATAAGATTGTATAATAAAGCACAGTGTTGTATAATGAAAGATTATTAAAGGACAGCATATTTAAAAAAGACCCCACATCGTCGGCACATGAACAGCTGCAGTCTGTCGAGTGTGAACCTCCTTGAGGGAATTAGTTCTCCCTGATTCACCATCAAAGAGGGGTAACTTTGCTGCTCTCCTATGTTTCATCTTTCCATTCTCCTTCTCTCTCTGTCTCTCACTCACCAGTCTTCATTTCTGTGAGAGACTAATGAGCCTATTGTCATATTGCAGATAATGTATGTGTCTTTGTGTGTGGGTATGAGTGTGTAGTTACGAGACTGTCCTCCCCAAAAATACGACCGTATAAGTTGTCTGTCCAAGCAGCTTACTACGACCCATATTTACATTTATTGTTAGGCGGCGACCTAAAAAGAGCCCCAAAGTCCACATAGGGAGGAGGTCGAGGTAGATGGATGGGTCAAACAACACAGGACTTTTAACCAGTAGACTGCTGTTCGTGTCCCATGTGAAACCAAAAGTCAATGTTGACTTTTTTTAACTTATGTAGCCTACATAATTAACGTACTTGTTTAACCCAAACTATGTTCTTTTCCTAAACTTTATCAAGTAAAAACTGTGCCATTTCACAACGTTAACCACGTGTCCATGATGACGAAGGTCCAGTACTCCAATGTCGTTTTAGGAGTCATTGGAAAACAACCTATTCTGTCATTTAGCTTGGAGGACTTGTTGGTAATTACTGCATGCATGTGCATCTACTGTAAGCAAGTGTTTGTCTACTTTTATCTATTATGTCTTCACACAACGTCAAACAATTCAAAAAGTCCTTAAAATGAAGACATTTGGCCGATACTGTTACTGGAGTTTAGCTTTAAAGGAATAGTTTTGGGAAATATGCTTATTCGCTTTCTGATGGGGAGTTATATGAGAAGATTAATACAACTCTCATGTCTGTGCAGCAAATATGAAGCTACTCCTAGCAGTCTTTTAGCTTAGCTTAGCTTAGCTTAGCTTAGCATAGAGACTGGAAAGAGGGGGAAACAGCTAGCTCTGTCCAAAGGTAACAAAATCCGCCTACCAGCACCTCTATATTATATCTCGTTTGTTTAATCTGTGTAAAAACAACACTTTGGTCTGTTAGCTGGCTGCTGGATTTTGTTACCGCTGGACAGAGCCAGGCTAGCCGTTTCCCCCTGCTTCCAGTCTTTATGCTAAGCTACACTAGCCGTCTGCTTGCTGTAGCTTTATAATTAGCCTACAAACATACAGAGTGGTATTAATCTTCTCATCCAACTCTTGACAAGAAAGCAAATAAGTGTATTACCCAAAATGTAAAACAAGTCCTATTATTTCTAATGCTCCAAGGTTCCTGGAGCATTAGAAATAATTACTACATTTTGAGTAAAGGGGCAATCTGCCTCAAAAATGCCTAGTCAGACTGTATTGAGCAAAACTCTTGACTGTGCCTGCAGCTGTCTGGCTAGAGGATGACATGCAGTGAAACCCTGCACCTTGCATCAGAATGTTAAACATATTTTACATATACTGTATGTGTGGCTGAAAAATCCCATGAAAGCACAACACTGGAGAGGAGTGCATGATGACAGCATTACAGGTGTCACATTTATTCAGTGAAGCATTTCTGGGTGATTTTTTTTTTACCTTAAGGCTAAGGGAATGAATAAAATCAATGGAAGTTTTCACAGCTCTAGTAATGCTAATACATGTGTGTGGGTGTGTGAAAATGTGTGTTTGTGTTTACCAGTGCTTTTACCATCAGTATGTGCCAAACTTGTGTTCCTAGGCGGGAGGACTGGTGATTATGCTGAATAGCATTTGCCTTGGTAAAGTCTGAGGTGTTATTACAGATCAAACAGCGAGTAAACAAACCATAATCCCATTGTGACGGATTTCCGGAGCCCAGAACAATGGCGCTGTAGCGAGGGATTTGCAAGGAATGATATAACATTGTTGCTCTGAAAGCGTACACTGCAAGCGTAGACTTTGTCTCTCTATTGCAAGTAAATTAGTCGCTTGCTGAAAACTGGAATCTAAATCACAACACGTATTAGCAGCTCTGATCTTGATTAAAGTACAAACAACATTATATTTTCAGATTTATATAGATATTAGCATTTAAGTATATTATGCACTCTTTTACTGGCCTCACATCAGTGTTTGCTTGTTTTCTTCTGCATGTTTTTCCTTATTATCATTTCATTACACCCAAAGTAATTATGGGAAAACCAATTTCAAAGATAAATTTGACTTCATCTCTTATTTTAATATACATATGCAGTAAATTTAAATGTATGTATGTCAGCGTATGTCAGAAGGGACATACAAGCACAAAATTGCAAAATGAACCCCTCTCGTTCTCTGTCAAATACACATTTCCCCAGAGTGCCCTGTCATTTCCATGGCTGCATGTGTCTGCAGTTTCCTTACTGTCAAAGAAAGGCCTGAGGTACTTGTTGTATCCTTTCATCAGCCTCTGAATGGTAGGAGGCAGAATCTCTCCTTCCTTCATTTCTGCGTTGAGCAAGGAGCTCTCTAACAACCTGAGACCAAAGATAGAAAAAGAAAAAGAAAGAGTTAGAGGAAAAACAGAAGTAAGAATTATTTTTCGTTTCTCCTCCCGTTGTGCGTTTACCAGGCGGATTCCTCTCCACGACCACCTCGCTTTTCATTCACTGAATCTGCAGGGTGTCGATTGAGTTCCACAGCAAATCTTACAAACCATGCTGAGTGGAAGAAAACACGGGAGATTAAAATGGCAACATGGAACTGGAAAAAGAGAAGAAAAAGCACAAAAGAACAAAAAACGCTTCTTTTAATTATTAGATTACCTTGAATTGGCCGGTTTCAGAATATTTTAAACCATCCATCTCTCCGTTTTTCCATTCACTTACGCCTTTAAAATTAGTTTGCTTTCATGAGATTTTTCTTCCGTTGTTTCTGAATGCTATCCTTAAAGGCACATTGAAGTGTGGGAAGATGATTATATTGCTGGCAATTGTGGCAGGGGAAAAGAACACTCATTGCGCCTTCCCAAGTGGTATGTGTGTTTGTGTATAAATCAGGTTCTAAATACAGAACGCCTGCTCTGTAGAGAGAAAGCCCCGGGGCACGTGCCATGATGTAAGAGGGGCTGAAGCAAGACAGATCAGGCCATGTGCAGAGGCAGAAAACATTCATCTCCACATGCTGGCAGAGTCCCCTCTGTCACTGCTGTAGTCAAATGTGTGATAAGGGGAGCAAGAATATAGAAGCGAGATGGCCTGTTTTTCTTATCTCACAGCATCATCAAATATCCACACATTCATGAGTCATTCATCGTTAGGGTGTAGATGCTACATGTTCCAAACCATCAGAATGTTACTGAAGATTCATTTTGATATCTTAATTGCTGTAAACAAGTTAATCGACTTGGGTCAAGATAAGTGGTAATTTCTTTTAATCTCATGTCAGCGTTACTGTTTATGCTAGTGTGCTCTATAAACCCTGTTGCTTCTTGTCATAAAGTGCTGGAAAAGCAAATAAAAATTTCTGTTTTGTGCTATAAAGCAACCTCCTTTTGTCGTAAAACAACGCAGCAGCTTTCCTGCTATATCCCTGTAGGACAGATATAGCTGACCTTGATTGTATATGTTAATTATAGAAACAGCTCAAGATGAATGTGATTATTTATTGATGATAAAATGCTACATGTAACCAATTATAGCTTTGTTTCCTGTAGGGAGACACAGTCGGTGCACTTAATGGAACGATACTAGACTCTAAAAAAAGTCTACAGCCATGCTAGCAGCTCTGTGAGGCTGTACTTAGGCACAGCAGTGCTTTGAGCTAAATGCTAATGTTAGCATGGCAACATGCCCACAATGACAATGCTGACATACAGATGTTTAGCAGGTACAATACTGTCTACCATGTTCATCCTCTTAGTTTAGTGTGTTAGCATGCTAACATTTGAAAATTAGCACTAAACATAAATGTACAACTGAAGCTGATGGGAATTTCATTAGTTTTGGAGTAAACCAAAGTATTGGACCAAGTGATATTTTAGCTTCATGATGGCCTGTGAGTACCTTGGTTATCTGTGCCAAATGTCATGGAAATCCATTAAATATTTGCTAAAACATTTTCCACAACAACAACATTTAGTGGTGCTAGAGGAAAAGTCAGGGAATCACCAAAGCCATTGGCATACTTCCTGTGTATAACAAATATGGCAAAGATATCAATTCAACTTTATTCAAAATATTACCTGGACCCATTTTGCTTCTTACATGAGGGATGCTATTTCCTTCTTAAAATCACCACTTGATTTTGACTGAATCACAGCTTGATTGATAGATTGACTAAGGAAGACAGAAATGGAGAACGGTACAATGGTGTATGAATTAAATTAATAGCCACTGAGAAAAAACACAATTTATTGAATCACTTCAGAGTGAGTGTCCAAATCCATCTATAATTGGATCACTAGGACTGACTGTTCTACTGGTGAATCCACCACACGGCCTGAGATACGAACTTCTGGACCAGACAGGCTCCTACAAAAAAAGAAAAGCACAGAAAAAGTCTTCCCTGCGAAACTCAGAGCTTGTTTCACCTGACTGTGTCAAATCATCTTAGACAGTGGGGGTAAGTCGCTCCTAGCACACTGTTGCTATGCTGCATAAAGTCTCATTCACATAGCTTCCAGCCTGTTGTTTCAGCTGGCAACAGCCTTGGATGGCTGAAAGCCATGTTAGTGACGGTAGTGACAGCACTCTGCCTCTGGCATACTGCATTATCAATCTGGGTCGCCCTGTGTGACCCTCCTTACATTTACAAATGGTTTTGCATCTGTGTAACTGTATGAGTGGGACTGTGTGTGCATTTCAAAACATGTCTCTGTAGTGACATAGATGAGGCAGCAAGAAATTAAATAAGTAAAACATGTTGTGATACACAGTGATAATGTGATAAAACATGGAAATAAAAAAATTACAGGTTAAAGAAAAGATTTATTTAAAAAAAGACTAGAATTCAAGGCAAATACAGAAAACATACAACTACATGCGCCGTTTATCATGGAATAGATTTCCTAGCACTTACTGGTAGCGACAGAGCTATTCATCTCTGATGTTTGTCAGTGTTTTGCAGTCTGACAATGAAACACTGCTTCTTTGACCAGAATGTGTGCTAAGAGCCCCCAGCTCCTCTCACTCTATCCATCTCTGTAATTCCCCAGACTCTAACTTTTGGCTGTCTAACCCTTCACCTGCAGACGGGGATGAGACTTCAGTTCTCCAACCTGCCAAACAGTCGCTATCCACTGAGCCCTGACAATGAAAAAAAGAAAAAGATGCATCCATAGAATCCTCCCAGAATCACACAGGCTACTAATGTTAACAACTTACCTTGGTTAGCTATGTGCAAGGCAGCGTGATCCTGAAGACAAGAGGGTATTTATTTAGGCTGTGTGCTGCAGTGGCAACCACACATTAACTCACACTGTACGCACGAATGTATCCATGCATGCATGCATACACACACAAACAAACATCACTCATATTTATGTACTGTAGGGTCCCTCTCTCCCCAGATGAAAGCACACTCTGCAGAGTGCACAATTTTCAAGAATGCTCACTGACAGACCCGACACACCTGCCCACCAGGCTGCCTATCAAGAATAACAAGATGACATGCTGAATGCCCCCAACTGAGCTGAAGAAAGTCACAAGCTGCTGCTTGGTTTCAACACAATTGTAAAAACATAAATATACAGTAAATATTACTTTGTGTTTAATGTGTGCCTCTATATCAGCTCAGGAGCAATGTTGTACATTGCCATGGACATTCAGTAATATACTGGCAATTTATGAGCAGAATATTTCAATGTACACTAGTAGTAAAGTAGCTTAAACAGAGTAAAACATCAAAATCAGTGATGATGTGGACTGATATGACTACTTTGTCTCTACTGGTAGATAATGAAGTTCTGCGTAAGTTCAATCAGGAAGACTATCTTTATGCCTCATTCATTCACATCTCTCTCTCTCTCTCTTCTTGATTCTCTCAATCAGCTGATTATGGGCGTTTATTCTCTCACTTATCCAACCAGATTTTGCCACAATCTCCATCAGCCAATCATGTTGCTGCTGTCAAACTTTAAATCTGTTCTGCTCTCGCTTGCTGTCAGCTGTCATTTCAGTGCGAACTCGTTGCAACCCTCCTCCACCCCGTTCACCTCCAGTTCACCACATTCAGTGTCTGGGTCGGGCTCATCATCAGTCCACTCCTCATCACACCAGCACCACCAGTGTCTAGACTCCATCGGGGGTGTATCCTATACTACTCACGGCTTCTCTACCCCCCTTAAAATATGATGATGTCACGATGGGGTCTAACTCTTCACAGTTTTCATCTTTATGCACATGTCAATAAATATTTGTTCATTCATACTGAAGTCTCTCCTGATTGAAATGTAGATGGTGCTCAGGAGCACTGTCACCTCCCCTCAGCATGTGAGCGCACCTGCACCTGCTGGGTGTCCACCCACAAATTTAACACATGCAGGTTATACTTGCATTATTGCCTGTAGGGGTTAATGTGTTCTTCTGTCTATGAGTGTTAGCCCCATGACGGACTGACAGCCAGTCCAGGGTGTAGCCTGCCTCTGACCCATTGCATACTGGGCTGGACTCCAGCCACCTTACAACCATGAACAAGACAATTTAAAATGGATGGTGGATGCATGATTTTATCAGCTATATGATTGATGATGGTGATTGTTTCCTATTTTTAACTTAAAGCAAGTTCATAAAAACTAAATTTGCTGTTAAAGTCAGGGTCTAACCTCAGTGATTTCTTCTTGGAAGCAGCAGGTAGTTTGTTAGAATGAAAAGTATATAAATTAGTTAGCATAAATAACAAGTTATTATAGTAAGAGCTTCCACCACAGAAACTCAAATTTCTTCAACAAAAAATCCCAGTGAACGCTGTTTGACTGACATGTGATCTCTGGGAGTAATGGAGACGTACAGTGACACCAAAGAGATGCAAAATACATTTCAAAAAAGCACTTCAACCACTAGCTCAACAGTTGGATGAGCAGCAGAGTAGCATGACACCAGCTGATTTCTGAGGGCTTGATCTGTCATGGCAGTTGCAGCAGCTACATTATCTGCACAGACACATGACACTGTGGATCTAAACAACACCTTCTAATGTGCTAATTGGCCAGTCCCAAGTGACTGCTTCTAACCCCCCTGAACTTGGTGGGAAGGAAGTGCCAGCAGGGAGCAATGATTAGTCTGTCTCTTTTTGTCATGATCAAAATCCTCTACTATTCACAGTAATGAGCCCTCTGGTTTGCTTATTCTGCTGCTCCGCTTCTCTCCTGTCTTCTCTCCGCTTCTTTCATTATTTCTCTCATCTGTCTTCCCCTCTCTTTCTCACAGTATTAACAATTAATGTCTGAGTTGCTTCACTGCACCATGATGAAGATAATTAGGCAAAATATTACACCCATCATATGACTGCTAGCTGTACTGTATCCACAGTGAGAAAAAAAACATAAAAACACTGGTAACGCTTCAAGCAAAACACTCAGAAGTCATCAATGAAAGAGTAAGGAAGAAATCGCTTGAAATAATTGACATTTTGAGAAATAGTTTTATTTGCTTTCTTTTCAAGAGTTAGATGAGAAGATAAATACCAATCTTGTGTGCATTAAGTATGGAGCTGCAGCCAGGTGATTAGCTTAGCTTAGCATAAAGACTGGAAGCAGGGGGGAACAGCTAGCTTGTCTTTCTGTCAATACGCCTACCAATACCTCTAAACAGTGTTCGTACAAAGTCTTGAAAGTTTGGAAAATGCTTAATTTAGGAATATGCTTGAATTCAAATATAGTCCTTGAAAAATGCTTAATTTTCAACATGGTTTCTGATTCAAAAACCTTTTAATATTTTAAATGAAATGATCTCGTCATCATATTTGTTTGTTGTCTCCTGGCATTTATAGTAACAATTAAAGGCTTTGAGAGTCTGGAAATTTTTGGTTTAGGTACCTTGAAAGTGCTTGAAAAGTGGTTGAATTTTACTCTTAAAAAGCTGTACAAACCCTGCTAGTTCTTGATTATTCACAAGCTACTTTGTAGCTGGTCATTAACCAGTAGTGTGTTTGTGATTTGTACCTGTAAAACTGAGTACGTACAGACCATCTGGCCAGCTGGTGTGGTACAGCCATGGCTCTGCCATCACAGGATGGCCTCTCTGCCTATAAACTGCACATTCTATGGCCTATAGGCTATGCTAATGTGTCTTGTGTGTGGGTGGAGGAATGGGTGGAGACAGGGTGACTTGGAATGAAGCACTCAAACCCTGTGGGGGAATTTGCCTCAGATCCTTCAAATCCTGTTTCATGACATAGCCTCCCCACAGACCCCCACCCCTCCCCCTACTCCCCTTCCCATCACCAATGCACACTACGCATCAGTCCGGGCAGCACTTGCACATTTCACAACAGATTAATTCAGTTGAACATAACCACTGCAGAGGGCCGAGTAGCGCTCTCTGTGGACCCCCTTCTCCCTCTCTTGCTTCCATTCTTCCTCCCACTCAGCCGTACGTTCAACTCCAACCCGCTTCTCACTCTTCTGTCATTGATTCATGTCATTCCTCGTTCCCCAAACGGCCTCAGCTGGCCTCCTCTATTCTGCAGAGAAATCCCTGGCATGCCATGACGCCCAGGCCTCACAAAGGAGTACCGCATGTGTGTTCTGTATACGCACAGGGAGCAATTTGATTGAATATTCCCCATTCAGGAGCATGTACAAATCAGCTGAGCAGAGTGGGATTTGATAAAGCGGGTCTACAACACAGATTCTTTTTGTTTCTTTTTTGTTACACATTCTCTCAAACTGGCACACGCACAAGTTCTCCAATACATTTTCATGAAATGAGTTTCCTGATTTGTTGCTGAAGTCAATCAGTTATATAGACCCCATATCATATTACCATATAGTTTAGTTTCCTTTCTTATACTATCAATCAAATTAATACTACAAAGCATTTAATCACACATGATGTGCTAAATGGTAGGATTCCTCCCTGAGGGATTGGTTCCAATTATGTGGGTTATGTCATCATGATTTAAATAAGGTCATGGATGTATGAAATGGGACAGGCCCTCGTTTGACCTTCAAAGTCAGAGAATAAAGCTCATTCATATTCAAATGACAACTAATGACATTTACATCTTAATTCACAGCGCCAGATCAAATGGTAAACCATAGAAAATGGTTCATTTTCCCTCCATACAGGGCTGAAATTACACTACTTCACTGCATGAAGGTTTCAGATGCGAGTACCCTCGTGACTTCCTTGGTACAGTAGGCCGTAAGTCAGACGAGGCATCCATTGTCTAGGGACAGGCTGCAGGAGAGAACAGGTAAAACATACGGCATTAGCTCAATCTTCGAGGTTTGCTCGAAACATTCGCTCCACACCGGATGTTTCGCCTGTCACGTTGCGTTAAATGTCGTCTTTTCTTCTTTTGCAAAGAATATTCATTTTTTTTGCCGCTGTGAAATGGGATTTGAGGAAAGTCGCTGCTGCTCTCATATACAGAGATTATTCTCTCGCTCATCGGGGACTTTCGAAGCTACCTCAGACCCCTCAGCCACTCCAGGCCCCGAGCTGCAGAGGCAGGCAACCAGGCCCCATGAAAAAAAAAAAAAAAAACGTCCTCTTGAGTTCATGTCACAGGCTTTTGTGGATAAAAGCAGCTGTTTCTCCCTTCCATGCTATCCCAGGCAGCTCCCTAAGCCCCTCCACATAGGAGAATAGAAGAACTCCCTCCTGCCTACTTTAGTCTCATTTCTAGCCCAAAACCTTAAAAACAAGAAGCCGACTGTTGAGTCATCTTGGCAAGTTGGTATTAACCAGGAAGGAAAGAACGATCCTTACTTACATACATTTTGCCTGGATTACAAGGCTTCATATGCTTAACAATCCTGATAGGTTTACTTTAATGTTAAAACACCATTTCTGAATCATTACAGATATAGATGTACAGCGCTTTGCTCACTCCATTCCATTATTCTGGTCTGATACATGCAGGCCAGGAAACTTTCTCTGCTGATTATTGAAGGGGCAGAGTGAGATTTGTCAATGAAGTGCTCTAGCCCCGCCACCCCCAGCCAATTAAACTGAAGTATTGCTCACTTTCACTATCAACTTGTCATGCCCTCTTACATCCGCACAGCGTTCAATCAATTACACACACCGGCACGATCAGAAATTAACCAGTACCCTGATTCACACAGTAAATTAACTGTATTATTCATTTGAGCTTTACTGCATATTCGTGTCTTAATTGTGTTGTTAATGTACATCAGCTGCTGCTATTATACTTTAGACTGCTATCCAGAGGCAATGTGTGACACAAGGAGCTAGCTGCTAAAGTATTACTGCAAAGTTGTGAAAGTTCATGTGTATTATTTGTGTGGAAAGTAAGAAGATGTATTGTATTGTATGTATGTATATGTATATTGTACTGGTAAACTGCATCGTGACAAAAGAGAAATTATAAAACAAAATGACAAACGACACATATGGCTTTCTAAATAATAAGCGGTGCATGGATTGACAAGTGGAATTCAACAAATTATTATTATTCTTCAGTGAGTTTTTCAGTGTGATTAAACCCGCCTTTTGCGAGCCTGCTGTGAGACAAATCCAGCAGGCTGTGGGGAGCACTGATTGCCTGCTTTCAGTCTGATGTTTATGGATCCAAACTCCTGCTCACCTCCCTTTATGCAGTTACAGCAGCCTGAGAATCAGCCATGAGCGCTTGATTGAATGTGTGCACATTCTCCTGAGTGGGCTCAACCCTGGTGGGTTGCTGGTTGTCATGCAGGCGAGCAGGTTCCTTACTCCTTTCCCCGTTAATGCTAAAGGAAATTATGCCCACTGCTGCAAGATAATAAAATTTCCTCTGACTGCAAAACACTGATGCAAATGTGAATGCCTCTCAGGGAAAGAGTTTAACTGACGTGAAGTAATTCAGACTTCCAAGAGCCACACAATATATAGGCATAGAATCATGTTGACAAACGCTGTGTGAAAACTGACTGAGCTCATCCCTTCCTGACTGGTTTTGAAGACTGAATTTTGTCTGTTTTAATTAGAGACAGTGTGACATTCACAGGATGGCTGTCTTTGAGAAGACTTAAAAAGGGATTCATGAGTAGCCAAGCATTTTATCCAAGTTCCACATTCTACTTTAGTGCAAAAATTGAGAAAAGTCCTATTACTGTATATGCTTGTATGGGCGCCAATGCTTCCACTCAACAACACTGCCAGTGCTAAGAATTGTTATTGCAATGCTAGCAGCACGGCTCTAGGGATGGCAAAGGCTGTCTGTCGGTCAGTCGGACCACCACTTTGGTTCAGACTGGAATATCTCAACAACAATAGGATGGATTGCTACAGAATTGTGTTCAGATCCTAATGACTTTGGTGGTCCTCTGACCTTTCATCTAGCGCTACCATCAGGTCTAAATTTCAATTTGTCCTACACTTTGGTTTATGACCGGGGCGGCTGTGGCTCAGGAGGTAGAGCGGGTCGTTCATTAATCCCAGGGTTGGCGGTTCGACCCACGGCTCTTCTCTTCCACATGTCGAAGTGTCCATTAATCCCAAGACACTGAACTCAATGGAGGCCAGCACCTTGCATGCAGCTCCATCACCATCAATGTGTGAATGTGTGTGTGAATGGGTGAATGAGACCAATCTGTAAAGTGCTTTGGGAACCACTAAGGTTAAAAAAGCGCTATATCAGTGAAGTCCATCTGCCATTTACCAAATATCTGCAAATATCAGCCGTCTGTTTGTCAGGATGTCATGAGGTGTCCCTGATGCTGCGTTGGTTGTCTTCCACTATGACACTACACAAAATAAAACAAGCAATTGACGCACCTGACGTTCAGTTGTGATGTCAACACCCCACGTCTGTTGGGTCTGGCCATTACTGATACTGGGCTGATACTGTGTATCGAGATCTTGGCATTAGTCTAAACTCTGGCAGTCCTATTTAGTTTAGTCTGTCTGGTTTCACCAAATAACTAAATGATCTGTTTAAAGGGACACTCCGGTATTTTTAAACCTGGGCCCTATTTTTTTTTTTTTTTACAAATTTTGGAGTCTAAATGACTAATACTTACCAAAAGTTTTGGAATTGGTCCAGTAGATTGCCTCCGCTGGCATCCACAAACGGGCTGCACCTGTCAAAAGTATGTCCACTAAAAGTGCTTGTTTTTGCCACTGACAGGCTCAGATTGTTATTTGAAGTGTCTGACAACATTATGGAAAGGATCCCTACAGAGACAAGTTAAAGAGTAAGATCCTTTTTGTTTAACCAGAATCAGAAGTCTCACTCAAGGAAAAGTCTCGCTCTGAAATCTCGTGAGAGGTTGAGTTGTTGCAAGAAGACGAATGGATCGGAGAAGGCGATCTAATGGACCAATTCCAAAACTTTTGGTAAGTATTAGTCATTTAGACCCTAAATAAATGAATGAATAAATGAAATTGTAAAAATAAGGCCCAGGTTTAAAAAATACTGGTGTTTCAACAGTCAACAAGTCAACAAGAAACAATATAAAAGAAACTGTGTGGCTATCAAGTAAGCAGATTTGGTATGAAGAAAAAGTGCAAGATGCAGAGTACTACATACAGTAAACAAATGCATGATCAGAAGGAGGGTGGTAAAAAAAACAAAAAAACACTGATGCATCATGATTTAAAATGTTTAAATGTATTAAAATCGATTAGAATCCAATGTTTGTCACTGTAGGTGTTTTCAGAACTAAAGGCCTTGAAAACAAATGAGATTCTTTCAGCTAACTGAACCGTGGGCAAACCTAATGTTGCCAAATATCTGCTAAAAGAATATAAATATACAAATAGAATGAATGAACATTACACTGAAGCTTAATATTACGTTGACAGACTGCGATTAACAAGTTGGATTTTCATTAAGGGAAATCATCAAAGATACATTTTATGCCTCTGTGGGTAATCTATAAGTACTCTTAGCATTTTTTCCTGTCCATTACAGAGTTATGCCATTACTGTGGGAAAAAAAACTCATTAGTTGTGAAGAAAAATGAACCCATCCAGAAAAATCCTATCAGCGGTATAATTAACTGTGTTTTCTTTTCAACGGCAGATGAAACAGAGTAACAAGAATGTTAATGGATGCCTCCACCAAACGTGTCCACACATACCGTATCATAACTGAAGGAAGAGTCATGTAAATTTATGCTGAATTCAGAGCCGTCATGCGGTAAACAACAGTGCTGCTGTACTGACAACAGTGAGGTTTCATGTGACATTTTTATCCAAACTTACAAAAAACTCAAAATTTGAATGTTAATTTTTTCTCCAGTATGAGAATATGAGTTATATGTTATATGGATAAATATTAAAAACAGACAGAAAATAACAGCTGCTGTGCCAAAATTTGGATGCACAACACACCAGCACTGCACTGCAGACTGAACCATGGAATAACAGAGGTGCATTTCCAAGCTCATGGGCGTGTTACAGGGCTGAAATTACTATTGTCAAGCCAGAAGCATTTGAAGATCAACCACACACAGACGTTTAAATAGCCTCACAGTTGTCCAGGTTAAAACATCTCCTCCACCAACCCCAACTCTCAAATTAAAGGCTGTCAAAAGTGAGTCAAGCTACTGTCAAAGAACATAAAAGTGGAGAATAGTTGGCAGCAGTTTTGTCACATCCATAAGACAGCACGTTAAATCAGATCCACAGGGTATTCCAGGGTTAGTCAAGCAGCACTTAATAGAGTTTTTTTTAAGATTTTGCCGAGTTGCACATTAAGATAGGTATGGAGAATGAGAATATCTGCAGGGCAAGTAAAATAAGAGTCTAATTATATTCTAAAAAGCCTCCAACCTGTTATCATTGTGCAGATTAATTTTTAAGGCAGGAATTTGAAATGCATAATTTTATAGGTTTTTTAAAGTTTTGATGGATTCATTATGGAGGAAGAACTATCATCACGGTTACCGGCTGCATTAAGTCTCCACACTGCACAAAGCACACACACTCAGCTAACTGTGAAGCATTTATATTCTGCAAAAAGAAACTTCGAAGGGAAGACATTGGCTGGAAAGCTGAAACATGTGCTCAGTGACAGTATGTTGCAAGAGTAATCCTTCACTCCGAATGCACTGACAGAGCACACCAGGCTGCAACATTTTACTATGGTAAATGAGCTGGAAAAGTGTGGATCATTAGTATCACTTTTATCAGATCAGACTTGTCTGGTTTTCCTGTTAAAGGGCAGCTGCATTCATCAAAACCTTTACCAGCACACCTAGATGTTATTCCTGCTGTACGATCTAGAAAACACTGATTTTCTTCATGGAGGCCCATTCCAGCTTACCAGCTCATTAAACAGAAAATCGCAACATCAACCACAGAAACTAATTAGTCAAATCAGCCAGTGCAGTGTCTAGTTGGAATAGAAACCTGCAGACTGCAGACGCTAGAAACTAGAGAGAAGACTCAAATTTGTGATGCCATCAGGTACAAAGTTCATGAAGCTCTGCAGATACTGTATATCGTGATATAAGTGACTGAGAGAGCAACAAGAGGGAGATAGTGGAGACAATTTTATGTTTAAAAAAAATACTGAAATTCAAAGATTGAAACTTGTTGAGGATATTTGAGCTTTGTCTTTGTTCCTTTTATTGTGGAGAAGCTCCAGTCTTTGTGACTAGAATCTTCTCAGATCTTATCAAGAGTTTTCTGGTGTTTTGTTTTGGAGGACATTTGTACATGTTGTCAAAGGTTTATAGTGTTGGACTGTAAAGAATTATGTGTCACAGTAATGTGATGACTTTTTTTGGTAATGTATTGGAATTTTAGTAATTTCATTACATCCCAGTAACGCTTCATTATTGGGATGGTCATTTTGGGTGTCGTCTTGTTTGCTGTCTTACCTGGAGTTACCTTCGATGGAGGGTTGATATCAGTTTGGTCTCTCTGCGTTCAGTGGACAGACAGGTCCGGTAGCTATTTGTTAGCTTGAAGCAGGGGCTTGGGGTGTGTGTGTGGTAGCTAGCCTCTACTAAAGAGGGGAGATGTGCCACACAGTAACTCTAAAAGTTGTCTTGTTTACAAGTTGTGTTGTCGTAGCTGGCTTGCTGATGTTAGTCACTGGTAAGTCCACGTTCTGGTTTTGTTCAGAGTTGTGAACCCTGTGTCCTCACTGTGACAACAGGACATCTGGAGTGCTGCGTTTAGCCACTGAGGCTAACATTAAGCTAGCTGTTAATGGTCAGTAAATTCCCCTAAACCATAGGCTGGCTGCTAGTTATACCATAATGTCTGTTTTCTATTTCTACACCTGTTAAATACTACAGATGCTTTGACAGAGCTGACAGTAATGTAACCAATAATGTAACAAATTACTTCTGCTGTTACTGTAGTTGCTTTTTCAATGAGTAATTAATTACAGTTTTCATGTAACTTGCCCATCACTGATACCCAACACCATTCATCAGGGGACTGACAGAGTTATTTGAGACCAACATGTACAGACTGATTATTCAGTGTTGAGTGAAAGTGACTGTAAGGGGAGTTTCCCAACTTGAACTTTCTGCACCCTCAGATAATAATTCAATTACTCTCAAACTTTATCCTGGGATCATCAGGAAGTGAAGCCTGTAGAGCTGTGGTGTATGAGACAAGCAAACGCATGACAATCAGTTTGCAAGTGGCTTTTAACCTTGAGAGAGAAGTTCCATTGGTGAGGGAGATGCAAAGTAAACCTCTATGATCTTGACTTTAGAGTCCCTGTTCGATGGGATAAGCTATCAGCTACACTATCATCCCTCTTAAGGCAAGCACGTGCTTCTTTATTATATCTTCTTGTACAAGCTCTGAGGTTTAAGGAAGCTCAAAGGAAGGCCAAAATAAGATCTCAGTTAGTATTAATTAAAATGACACTACAAAGCGTTATCATGGTTATAAGAGCCTTATCCCTGGCTCCAGCTTTGTAGTCTTGTAATATGAAATGGACCTTGGAGCTTTGGAGGAGCTCATGCACAAATACTGTACATACAAGCTTAGTTCTTTAAATTTTCCCATTGGATACTGAATCACTTAACTAAATTCACGAAAAAATCGGATTCGTACACTGGAATGGAAGCTTGCAGGCTGCAAGTGACACCTTAGTTTTTTGATTTAATGCCGTCAAAGAGATGGAGTGCTGACCTTTCCAGTCTATATGTCAGAGATGAACTGTTGAATTTTGGGAGATTTGTACCCTTCTCTACAGTCACGTATGTGTAGCCGGATAATGCTAAGTGATATGTCAACTCATAATTTAGTATATTCTATAGTTTTCTGTTTAATTACTGTGAACGGTATTTCTGTTATCTCAATAGAGGAGTGCATAGGGGAAGTAACAAGGTAATAAAAACATGTACATGTCAATATAAAATACAAAAAACACTCAATACAATACAATCTTCGATGCCGACATTTTTTAAATTGCATAAATTAGGAGGTGCTAAATTGTCCAATATGAATATAATTCCTGGTGATACTGGGATGGACAGGGCACCAGTGGCCGGGAGGGAATATCAGTAACAGGATTAGCAGAACAAATGCATGCATGTTCATTTTGCAAATTAAATTCACATAATTCAAATGACTTTTATGGTTAAAACGTTAGACTTCAATCATAAATCCTACACTTCTAAATGGTAACGTCTGTCACATTGGTCATCTTCAGCAGGGAGAGAAATATACTCATTGCAAATGTAATATCAATCATTTGATAATGAGGACTCAATTTAGAAGAATATGTTTAACCCTGTCGAGAAGAGGAACTATATTCAGTCCTTAGTTCCTCAAAAGGTTCTTGGTCCCCTGGGAACGTTCCTGCGGTGGAAATGCCCAACAAAACACATTTTCATGTACTTTCACAAATCATAGTCGTGGTAAGTGTTTGTATTGTTCTCCAGAAATCTGTTACGAGTTGACAACAAGCTGCTCTCACAGAAATAAAGAGGCCAATAAGTACATGCAGCCCCGTGGTTCAGAAAGTTTAACAATATAGTATAATCAGGTCTAGAGAGAGAAAATTCCTTGCTGAGGGAGAATTTAAGTGACAATGGTACCATGACTAACCGCTGCGAAAATGGAAATGGCAGAGAAACCCAACAGAGGGAAGATATTGTTCCAGATAGGGGACCTACAATTAAACTTAATGAACATGAAAAACTGGTTTTCAGTTTTTTTCTGCTTTGCTGCAGAAAATGATAAACGATGGGTTTCAAATAGGCAAGACAAGGCAATTACTAACAGGCGCTGTAGTAAAGAGAAAAGTGGATTTTGTGAAATTTAAAAGTATCTCAATTGCCTCATTATTTAACTCTGAGGAAACAAGGCACCATTATTTATTTATTTATTTATTTTTTGGTAAAAAAAAGTTAAAGTATTCTCTATTAAAGACTTCTTTCTTGACCTGTACCCTGCAGACACAAAACAGTTTATTTGAGATGGACCAACAACATTTAATATCACTTCAGTGGTGCTTAATGCAAAACCATGTGTAAAATCTGACCATTTAACAATACAGTCTAGTATTCAGTGAAACTGGAAAATTGCCGAAATCCTTAAGCTTCAAATAGGAAGTTCTTGCTGAGCTGGGCCTTGGCATCAGCTCTGAAACATCAGTGGTGTTATATTTTGGTAACCCGTGACAAGTGACATCATTGAGCAGCCTCAAGCATTGTCAGGAGCAGTAGAATTGAGGATCACTCTTCCAAATCAATGTGCTTGTTGGAGTCCAGTCTCAGTTTCTTATGTCCAGAAAGCTCTCAGTTCAGCATACCTTGAAACTGCATACAGATACATTGATTCTGAATTTATAGTGAAAACAATAAACTTCCCCAAAACTGAAAATTCCTTTAAATCTACAACCTTAACAACTCCTCGCTGACATGATAAAGTCATTTTGATAACTGACACTAAAAAAGCAATTTATTTCTTCTTTAACATAGACAAAACAAACCACACAGTACAATATCCTCTCAAGCCAATTATTTCTCCTCATGTACCACTGAAATGTTGCCTTTTGTGGTGTCAGGTTTGAGACAATTCAGTCATGTAATAATCTGAGCATAGGGACACACTAATCTCTCCAGTGACAATCAATAAAAAAAAAGCTGACAAGCAATGGATTCCTATACAGGAGTAAGTCATGTCTCTCCAGTAAAGCAAGAAAAGCATAGTCTAAACTTTTAATCTGCCTGTAATAGGCTTCAGTAAAATTTGATCCATGCTTTCTGTAACCAGTGCTGTGAAACCATTGGTTCCTATATGCAGTATTATGGTGTTAATTTATATTATTTAGCCTCTATTGAGATAGATTAAATGAGCCTGAGTCTGACTGCTTTAATGCTGCAGCCTGGGGTTGATAAATGACGTGCAGAGGAACGCAGTAACGTTTGGTTTCAGATTCAGAAGATCAAAAGTGTAAGGAAACAGTGGTGTGTTTGTTTTCTCTAACGTTAGTCTCAAATATTAGCATGTCCAGTTTGTGGGGTTACAGGTTACCTTAAAAAAAGCCCTGTTCATGACTAGCACATGCATTGTTTATAGTATTTTCCCCACTGGGTTTAGGTGTAACATTAGCGGCTCTGTCCTGCTCTTTATTGAATTTGGGAAAGTTTGTACTCCAGCAGCTCCTGAAATAGTGTTTGCCAAACGCATCGGTTAGTCTTTATCCTAAAAGCCTTTTCTCTTATAGTGTTGGTGGTTGCTGGTGAGGATGATGACTTTTTGCCTCTGAGATGCATCTTTATTCTCAGTCTTTTAACATTATATCATGTATGCAGCCATCAAATGCTTATTTAAGACCCTTTTTCAAGGTCCTTGTTTAATACAAGTCAGCTGGAAACATTAAATAGTCAGCCAGAGACGACATTTTGCCAATTCATGGAGCTAACGTTAGCTTAATTAGCTAGCTACTACTGCTGGTAAAATCTGCCAGTGACAGTTGTCATTTTAGACGCCAAAATCGATGGTCGCCAGCAAGAAATGAGCAATCTGCTTTTGTTTACCTCTGTTTCAAATCAGGGACCCATTGTTTAAAAAATCACTAAGAATTTTGAGTGGTAAATCTGCCACCATTATAATTGTAAACTGCATATGAGGTGTGCAAGAACTTAACAGGAAAAACAAGCTTGACAGGTGCAGCAATGGTCAATTATTACAACACATTCAATTGTTTTGTTTTTTTCTTCCTTTCAGAAAATGAAATATTAAATGAATCAATACGTAAAAAAATAATGTGACCTAAAGCATATGTGTGGTCTGCACCATTACCATGTTTAGTCGACAATCACTAAATACTTTATGTTTATGTGAGCAACTGCTTTTAAAAATATATATATTTTAAATAACAAGCTCAGCTGTGATCCTCAGCCTCTCCTCTTGAATTTCTTGCTTTGTTCTTTTGACTCGGGGAGAAAAACAATGCTTCAGTGCTGCCAGGGATTTCACTGAGAGCCACAGGAACATGAGAGGAGGAAGTTATCTGAGGCTGGATTGACACTCAAGCATTTGCCAACGTGTCATTATGGAATTCAGCTGCATTGGTGGTATACTGTATCCTCAACATGAAGCACGACATCCGTCTTTCCACAGAGTCCAAGTAGGCCAATCATGTCCCTGTGAGCCTTTTCTGATAGATGAATGTGAGACTTTCATGACCCATTATTAGGTTACACTGCTTGTGACCTGTAACGAGGTACTTGTTTGCTGTAAGGTGAGGGTCCTGACAGTTTCAGCATTGTCAGGGTCATAGGTGGTCTTCATAAAGCTGATGGGTCAATAAAGTGTGTTGAAAATGGTTGTAGTGCATTTGTATTCCACTGGCAGGGCAACAGGGACAGGCATTCGGTCTTTCCTAATCACTAACGCTATCACGGCTCCTCAGCTGAGCACCTCATGCTGACAGGGTTTGCTGATAGGCTGAAGGCCATGATAAATCAACTTTCCAGGGTCTTCATACACACAGTGTCATGGAGGTCATAACAATTACATATTGAGTTGTTTGTTAACATTTGCAATCATTGAATTTCCATCATTACATAACACAGGGCTATTTTATGTCTATTAAGCACTAAATGAAACAGACCAGATCAAAAACAAAAACGCCAAGATTTCAATTTGTCACATTGATGCATTTGTAGCAATAATGTCTACTGTAGGTCCGTCTAAATATGCAAAAAGGAGAGATGGAATTGAAAAGAAAATTAGAGGGCATACTGAGCAGGAATTTTCTACATACAATAGCATAAACTATGCTAAAATTCTCCTTCTAAGTATAATTTATGGACAAATGATAGTTTGAGTCAAAGTCTGTCCTACATACATGCAAACATTTGATCCTTAAATGCTGCAGACAACAAGTCAAAGCGGTCACTCATCACCAAATTTAACTAAAATTTTCAAAAACACCAATTGTTTATGTCGTGCTGCACATTGCTGCACTGAAACACAGGAAAAAAAAGTTCTATTTTCCAGTCGCAAGCAGGAACACAAGCCACAGTGGCTACGTATCACAAGGCAAAGCTGCACACTAAGCCTTTTCTTTATTTCAAATGGGAGTCAATGATGGCTGCCTCTTGGAATTGCTTTTTGTTGTGTGTGTTAACCGCAAATCCAATTTCGTGGCAATAATAGTTTCTGAGTTATTTCAGTCTGGACCAAAGTGGTGGACAATCGACTGACATTGCCATCCCTAGAGACATGCCACTAAAATAACAAAAAACAAAAACAGAGACCTAATCGCAAAGGTATCTGAGGACACTCAGAACCGGTCTTAATAGACCCAAGGACAATTAGACCCGCTTGAATTGGTATTAGTCAAACTGACGCACAGAACCGAGACCAGCTGCAAAACAATGGGAACCTACCGATTAGACTGAATATACATTTTGTACCTGGCCAGATTCACGTTCAGCATCGTTCCTAGGAACAGAGTGGACCCATGAAGACCTTTTATACATTTAGGACCTTTGTGGGTAGTTTTTGGAAGTGGGTATTGAATCTGCAGCACCTGAACAGTAAGGGCTTTTTAAATGGCAGTAAGCTATTAGCATAGCTGAATAAACAACACGTGATGGAATAAATAACAATGAGTTGGGTGGTGTCTTGTAGAGCTAAGGAGGTTATGTTTACAAGCAGCAGAATGCTACTCAGTATACCTTTAGTAAAATGTCAAGCACGCCGGCAATCAGACCAGCAGACACCCAGGTAAAGAAGAACTTTGTTCACCATGTAGCATTGTAGCATTAGCTGTTTACCAAGCAACTGTGAAGATGGAAGAGAGACTGATCAATCGGTGCCATGAGTGGGTTGAACATCAGCTGTTCAACCCTGCCACGAGGGAGTATCTCTTCAAGTTGGGATTGCTGGTTAGTATGTGACACTCCCACACCGCCGCACAAACCTGCGCTAATCGCTGCAACGCCTGATTTGGTCTGAATGCAGCCATACTTGTACAAATGCATATTCTTAAGGATTTCTCAGCCTTGACTGATATGCATCAGTGTTTTGATGTCCACAGTGCAGTGACTACAGTATCATTACAAAAGATTCACTCAAACACAACAATGGTCAGTGTAAACGTAATCGGCATGGGCTCACAGATTCATGAAATTAACAAAGTCTGGCATATGGCGTTTACACCAAGAGCAGATGCATTTGGCAACATACTAGCGTAGGAGGCAACCTGCTATAGCACATTAATCCCAGAGCTGATTGTGCAAAGAAGCGCTGCACTATACAGAGAATATCTTAAAGCAGGATTCAGTGAGACCCAGAGGGTTTGCCTTATCTAAAATGTGCAAAGTGCATTCTGAGCTTTGAAAATAAACTGCAAGAAGAGGAGAGGCTTCTCTTCACGCTAACAGACAAATGTGCACCAAAACATCCCATCATTCTCTCTGTATGACCTCTGCTGGGATTATAACACCAATTGTATGCAGCAACTGATACATGTGATGCTGGATCCTGCCCCATCGGTTCTGCTCAGCAGCATCATGAACGTGGCAATGGAATTCCAATGCTTCTTGTATGATGCATGGGGAGTTGTTATTGAGTATTGATGGTTCACAAGAAAATGAAACGACTCAGTACCTCTCTATCTCCTCCTCAGCTCACCACATACAAAGCATTGGCGTTGTTACAAATTAGAATCTGACATGACTTGATTATTCTTCCTGCCTGTTAAGATAGCTTTGTGGCTGCATATGTATGTATTTCTCCTTCTGTAAGCAGTCTTACCTGCTAATGAGGAGGATGGTGAACACGGTCCCTCCAGATACTGAGAAAGCCATAGCTGCAGAAGGAGTGGCGACACCAGGTGGAGTTTATCTGAGAATAAAAGCACAGAAAGGACAATGACATGCAGTTTAGAGGGATGCAAGTCATGATAGTAGATTCAGAAAATATAGATTTTGATCCCTTTGAAAGCAAGATTGTTTAATGCATCTCAGCAAGGATGCAAGATAGCACTTGTGCTGATCCAGTGACTCCTACATCTTCCCGTTTCAGGAGCAGCTTTCAAACTGGCACACATCACAGATGGTTCGTGCCCCCTTTCCTATTTTTAATCTTTACAGTCTACAGTTCCAAAAATGTATTTTTATTGAGATGATATTTATCACCCAGGTAACGTAGGTTTCTCGGTGCCACTTGGTTATCTTTCACAGAATCTCTCTTACAGACACTGAAATGTAAGACAATTTTTCTAGACGCACAACAGCAAGCTACAGTACTGACATGCCTGAGGGACATTCACTCAGCAGCACAATGACCTCTTGTTACTGACTTCACCCTCAAACTCCAAGTCGCACTGTAAGCTCCAGACTTGGGTGAAAAGTAATAAAGTATATTGCAGTTTCCTTCAAAGAGAATCCTCTTGTTTCCTAGTTTCCTAAATCTCCCTGCACTCTCTCTCTCTCTCTCCCTCATGCATATTTTAAGATGAAAGCAGACAGAAAACCTTCAGAGACCAGAATGACTTAACCACAGAGACCCGACTAATGTGAACGGCAAACTGGGCTGAGGAAATGTTTAATGTGAAGTTGAAAGCGAACTTCTGTGGCTGTGGTGTTAAAAGTGGCTTTACAGTGGTGTAGGCTTGAAATACAGTAAGACCTGTTGGTGGTAATGTTATCCCTTTGGCTACAGCTTTGGTTACATAATACAATGTGTGTGGTTCTGCAGCAGGTAAGACATGGCATTATCACTGCTAGGGTTAACAGTACAACTGTCAATGGAATTTACCACCATGCCTATGATGTCTTTATGGTAGTCTAAGTAGTCTAAGCTGCTTTGGACACATTTCCTGACATTCCTGACATTAATTCTCAGTGCTACAGCTCTGCACCAGCTACAATTTTGGTAGCCAAGCAATCACACGTCAACCAAAACACATTGCACCCAGCTACAATTAGGACTTATCCACATTCTGAGCGATTTTGATCTTAATTGGAGAAAGCATGGCAAAGAAACAGTATGGCCGACTTTCTGTTTGTGTCTTTGCTGCCAACTTTGTCACAGTCAAACAGACTGCAATACATGACATGAGTGTTCCTGACAGAAGTGCAGGAATGTTTCACTAGCTGCTTATGAGCTCATTCAACCGGCCTGCATTATGATGCATGAGCAACTCAGTTACAGGTCACAATGCATTCTAAATTCAGCATATGTTTTTTCATTGAAACTTTCCTTCTTTTTATGTATATTCTTCTCCTGCAATAATACATCCACTAATCACAAGTGACATTTTTTCCTGTATTACAGGTACTGTATATACAGTACAGATATGAGACAGTTGAGAGCTGACCAGGGGGGGCATGGAGAGAGTGGGCCCTCCAACAACGTGTTGTAGAAAATGGCCCATGCGGGTCGCAAATATGCCCGTGTTCAAAGAAGAACTCATATTAAATTAAATATGGTGCCATTTGCTATATATGTCCTCGAAAAGGCAAACCATCTCTGTCATGGTTTTCTTTTTTTCTTTTTTTTTTTGGTAAAATGAAATATATACAGTATATACACCGATATATACTATATATATGTGTGTGTATACATATATATACTATATATACACTGTACATATACTATATACATATACTGTATACTGTATATATATACTGTATGTGTGTGTATCTATATATGTGTATATATATACTGTATATATATACTGTATATATAT